>JAMPIV010013778.1:0-53194 GCA_024509875.1 Oreohelix idahoensis
TCACTCGTAGATCCTTCCCGTGCCACTGGACAAGTAGTCAAATGTGTAACATTTGGCGGCACATTAGAGAAATACTCTACCGCTATCATTAGGATTGCTACTCCTTTCTTTACAGGAGATGTACACGCATGTCTTCTTCCGAATCCGATCGCTGACCTCATCATCGGTCGCATTCATGGAGTCAAGGAATGCACTCCGCAACAAATTTCCACGTGGGAAAGGCAAAACATGCAGATTGCTAACGCTGTAGTCACTAGAGCTCAGGCTCTTAATATGCCTCAAACTTCATCTACTGAAGATAATGAAGTGCATAACCAAGATAATCCCTTGGTAATTTCTCGTGACTCGTTTATAAAACAGCAAGAAGATGATCCCACTCTGAAGAAATTCTTCATTCTTGCAACTAAAGGTGATCCGAATAAGGACACAAGTCGTAAATCGTGGATTACAAAGAAGAATGGCGTACTTGTACGTATGGTTCAAGACTCCATTACGTCAAGTCATTCTCAAATCCTGGTTCCCAAGAATTTGAGAGTTAAAATTTTGCAGCACGCTCACGACTCTCAGTGTGCTGGACACATGGGTTTTTCCCGTACTAAGTCAAGAGTCCTTGCGGCTTTCTTTTGGCCATTGGTAAACAAGGACATACGTCTTTATTGTCGATCTTGTAAAGTATGTCAGGAAGTTAAATCCAAAGGTCCACGGCATGCTGCACCCATTCAGGCGGCGGACATTCCTATTCGGCCGTTTCAAAAAATGGCCATAGACATTATTGGTCCATTTAAGATCAAGTCTGCCAGAGGACATCAGTTTATCTTGACGTGTGTTGATATGTGCACACGTTGGCCAGAGGCTATTCCTCTGAAGAGCATTACTACTGCTGATATTGCAGATGCTCTTTGGCTTATATTTTCTCGTCTGGGGTCCCCCGGAGAGATATTGTCAGACCATGGCACCCAACTAATATCAGATACCATGTCTCAAGTAATGTCTACCCTGCAGATAGATAGATCTTTAAGTAGTATCTACCATCCAATGTCTAATGGTATGGTCGAACGCCTTAATAGAACACTTAAAAACTTACTGGGGAAGATAACTGAGGATCATCCTCAAGACTGGGACAGAGTTTTACCTGCGGCCCTCTTCGCTTACAGAGAGGTACCCAATGAACATACGGGATTTTCTCCCTTTGAACTCGTCTTTGGCGCGCGTCCGCGTGGCCCTATGTCGTTGCTTCACGATCTCATAACATCTGACAATATTGACGATGACACAAAGTCATCCTACGAATATGTCATCGCGTTGAGACAAAAAGATTATCGAAGCATGCAAATTAGCAACTTCTTCTTCTGAATTTGCGAAACAGAAGGCAAGGCAATTTGCCAATAAGAAGAGATGCTTACGACAACTTTGTCCTGGTGACAAAGCATTTGTATTACTACCTTGTAGGGAAAACAGATTACTTATTTCTTGGAAAGGTCCGTACGATATAATATCGAAAATTTCCGATGTCGACTATATTGTCGATATTGATGGGAAGCATAAAACCTTCCACATCAATATGCTTACTGAATTCCATGAACGTCCGGATTATTTGCAACCCATTTTCCAAGCAACGGACAATTCTCCAGTACCACATGGTCATTACTCATCACTGTCCGTGATACAGGATGAGGAAACAAGTTTTTCAGATGTAAATCTTCCTCTTCCAATGATCCCACTTCATTCCAGTGAATCATGGAAGAACGTTACTGTCTCTCCTGATTTGTCTCTAGGAGAACAGCGACAAGTTTCAACTATGTTGCAAACATTTCAGGATGTACTCACTGACATCCCTGGACAAACTAATGTCATTCAACATGACATTGTGCTAACTGACCATACTCCTATTAGGGTTAGACCTTATCCTATACCTATACATTTCCAAGCACAGGTCGAGAAAGAGTTGGATGTGATGATAGATTTGAAAATAATCGAACCATCCACCTCTGCGTATTCTTCGCCGATGGTTATTGTGCGTAAAAAAAGACAATAACATACGTCTTTGCGTTGACTATCGAAAATTGAATCAAGTAACGAAGTTCGATGCCGAACCTATGCCTTTACTGGAAGAGCTACTTACTCGACTCTCCAAATCTCATTTTTTCACTAAACTTGATTTGTCTAAGGGATATTGGCAAGTTCCTTTATCTGAACGCGCCAAACCTCTCACGGCTTTTTCAACACCTAGAGGTTTGTTCCAATGGAATTTTATGCCTTTCGGTCTTATGAACGCACCAGCTACGTTCGTACGCATGATGCGCCGAATCCTATCTTATCGGTCAGATGTCATTGCATATCTAGACGACATCTGTCTTTTCAGCGATACTTGGGAAGATCACTATTCAGGGTTAGATGAATTGCTGTCTACTTTGCGTGAGCACAACCTGACAGCGAAACCCTCTAAAGCCTATATTGGTTTTAGCGAAATTTCTTTCCTAGGCCACCGAGTTGGTCATGGTTTCCTAAAGACAGAGGACCATAATACTAGTAAGATACTAAACATCTCAATCCCTAAGACTAAAAAACAGGTGAGAAGTCTGTTAGGTCTTATTCAATTTTATGGCAGATTCATTCAGAATCTATCCTCTATCATGGCACCTCTCTCAACACTTCTAAAGAAAGGTTCGCCTAATGTGGTCCACTGGTCTCAGGAATGCCAATGCTCTCTGGATAAGATTAAAACACTGTTTTCAACACCACCTATTTTAGTGCTACCCACTAAAGATAAGACATTCGTTCTTCGTAGTGACGCTTCATCCACTGGGATTGGAGCGGCACTAATGCAAGAGTACTCTGGAACTCTGCATCCTGTAATGTATATTTCCAGAAAACTTAATGCGGCAGAAAGGAATTATTCGGTTTTAGACCGTGAGCTATTAGCTATGTTTTGGTCGATCCTCAAACTACAGAGATTCCTTCTAGGCGCACATTTCATAGTAGAAACAGACCAAAAAGCTCTTACTGCTATACAGAGTAAGAATTTGAAGAGCTCGAGGTCTACTCGATATGCAATTGCTCTTCAACCTTTTCATTTCTCTGTGCGAGCTATTCGGGGATCAGATAATGTGATGGCAGACATTCTGTCAAGATGCCCACATGATTCCACATAACTATTAGGGCTTAGACTTCTTGATATGTCTAGTTCTATAGTAGTTCCTTTTCTATATCATGATAGATACACATTTGTAATTTAATAATATAATGATTGTATCACTACATAGCGGTTCATGTATGTTTATTCACCGCTGTGCTTTGATGATTTTTTACTTCATAAATCATAAATTTAAGATATCTAATACGTAGTGATGATATGAATTTTTTAGGCATTGTGTAATTGCCAGAATTGTATTATACTTTGATGACACCTTCCTGGAAAAATATACTTGTAGAGAAATAATTTCTCTCAGTTTATGAGACACATTCTCACCAGTCGCTCCATAAGTCGACTTAGCCTCATATTAGGCGTTATAGGTATTCCTGATATTTTCATCTGCGCTTTATTCATGCGTTGTGAGCCTATTGTACGTTGCTCCTAGATGTATTTCAAAAAAAAAAAAAAATGTTCCATTTTTTTTTTCCCGGGAGGTGTGGTAAGACTGTTACGTGCAGTCTTTGATATCTTACAATATTATACATAGGTAATTTTTTAGTGCTTAAGGGAAAGTCATTATTGAGTTACTTCCCTTGAACTCCGCGGATAAATACATTTTACTGCGATTTATTCGTTGTTTGGGTAATAATAGATTGTTCTTGCTTCAGAATATCTATGGCCTGAATTTATGTGTATTGTTTGTCTGAGTAGGACAAGTCTGTCTTATATCTGTATATCTTTACATATCTAAGTCGAACTATATGTTCTGTTGTCTCTAGAGAGGTCAAAGGCTATTCGGCGGATGTGTCGCTTGAGTGGGGTGATTTGGCTTCGTCCTGATAGGGAATGTGTGTGTTTTGCTATGTCGGCTTGATGCCTTGAAAAAGTGATCTCAGTGGTTTTGGGGAAAGTGATAGTCGTCTAGACCTATCGTGTATGCTTTACCCCAGTGTTTATTCATCTTGCCAAGGAATGGCAGTTTCATATTCCCTCTACCAAGGTAATCAAAGATACTCTTATGAACTCTCGATCGAAGCCACCATTGTCGATAATTACGATTTGAATGTTTAAGAGAATATATTTGACTCGATGAAAAACGACTTCGATTCCTAGCAGCACTATATTCTGTAGAATGCAGTCTATTGTTCATGACCAAATCTACAGAGCAACGAAATGTTGTATGAATGACTAACTTTAGAACAGATTCATTATCTGTATTCAAACGTGAGTGACAGTTCACGAGTGGAGCCATCTTGGAACCAAAACATGTAGGACTTTCAAGAAGAGAAAAGGGATGCCCGTATTATCGCTTGATCAGTCCAGAGATCACTGCTACACATGAGAACCCATTGTTAGTGGTTCAATATTATTATATGGAAAAATATGTGCTGAACATTATGTTGAAGAATCGTTGCTAAACGAGATTAGGTTTAGAAGTCATCTGAAATATTGTTTACAAGCTGACGTGCTCAGTCAGTGACGTCAGATGATATATGTATGGGCGATACTGAGTGCTTGGCTATTGACAGTCCATTATACCATTATTCTACATGAGTGCCCATGTAACATTGCAAGACCATTTGTCCACTGTACTATGATGTATTATGGCAACCTGTGATTTGTCACTATCTGTGCTGTCGAGTGTGTACGTCCAATTAAACTTTAGAAAAGGTACACAGTCGTTGGTGTCGATGACTTCCGGTCATACATGAGTGTGAGAAGAGAACATTTGTCAACAACACGAACCCTTATCATCATTCGCACATTATACACTCCATCCATGTCTACACAACACTGCGTAGGTCAAGTTGACATTCCATACACTACAGTGGGGCAGGCAACACCATAGGGATCTTGTCAACTGATGATGATAGACGCCTGTCTTCCCGCCTAGGAGTGTTCTGGTGTACTTTATCAACATATATTATATCCAACTAAATATCAACTTTATCAGTAACCTATCCAACCAAAATATTTATAGAACGTGCGATTCTTGTATACACACATTGCTTTGAACGAAATATCATTTTACATTTTATGTTATATACACGCAATCATTTTACATTTTATGTTATATACACGCAATCATTTTACATTTTAGTTTTCTTCCTCTTTTGCCACCAAGAGTAGTGAGAAAATGCGGTTTTTTATTCCGCTATAATGTGTGCTATGCTTTGGACCCCTGAAGGAAAACGAAAGAGAGGCCGACCAAGAAAAACCTGGTGGAGGACTGTGGAGGCTGAGATGCAAAGAATGAACCAGAGTTGGGGCACTGTACGAAGGATGGCCGCCGACCGAGCAGAGTGGAATCAATTTGTTGTTGCCCTACAAGACGCCACTAGGCGTGATGGCCACTGACTGCTTTGACGGTCGGCGTCTAAGGATCAAAGAAGAAGAAGATAATGTGTGCTAAAAGTAGCATCAGTGAAAACTTCTTCAGCACTTATTTAACAAGGTTTATCCATATTCACTTCGGCGACCCCGATTTGAATTAAGATGGTCTGCCTCTGAAGACATGAGATTGTGGCTAATTTAGCTGCATTTTAATGAGTTGTCTGGGCAGTTTTCTTTTGTTTTTCTGAGTAATTGTGGATATAAATATAAACACAATTAACTATAGCCTGTTAGAGACTGACTCTGCAATAGGAGAATCAACAAGTCTAAGACTACTGGAGTTTGGCATTAAAATTAAGGCTTGAAGAGGGATGGACGAGTGACAGGGTGCATCAGGCGTGTATACCACCAGCACGCTTCGGGAACAATCAGAATTCATACCCTTCGACATTTGCTGACTGAGACTGATTATCTATAGTGTGCAGCGACTTCGATTCTGAACCACAATAACAACAACATACAAGGGGATTGACATAAGTCTTGGGCCTGACCGTGAAGGACATGTCACAGAGAGCTGAAATTGTGTATAGTGTTTATTCCTTTTCAATATAGCCACCGTCTGAATTGACACACTTCTGCCATCTCTGCTTGACCTTGAAAAGACCTTCGGAGTAGAACACCCTATTTTTGAAACTAAACCAGTCATCACATGCCAGTATAACCTCTTCATCGCTGTCAAAATGATTTCCTTTTAGCTATTTTTTAAGATTTGGGAATAGAAAAAAGTCTGATGGAGCCAAATCTGGAGAATATGGTGAGTGTGGAAGAATTTCAATATTCAAATCGTTGGCTGCTAGCTGCACAAGCCGTTATTTTAGAGGGCGCGTTGTCTTGAAGCAAAGGAAGATTTTGAGTGCGCGTTATCCCTCGTTTCCTGGTCACAACCTTTCTTAGTTTGGTGAGAAGATCTGCATAGTACTGTCCATTAACTGTGTTGCCACGAGGCAGATAATCTTTCAAAAGGACACCTTTGCCGTCCCCAAAAAAACAGTCAGCATCACTTTTCCTGCAGATTTCTGCGCTCTCGGCTTGACAAGTGTTGGGGAGCCCGGGGTTTTCCATTGCATGCTGGCAATTTTGGATTCGGGGTCATAATGGTGTACCCAAGTCTCATCTACTGTCACCATGGTCTCCAAAAACGTTTTTGACTGACACTTTTTGAGCAACTGTTGACAGAAATTTACCCTCGTTTGCTTCTGTTCACGTGTCAACAGTCACTGAAACCAGCGTGCACACACTTTTCTCATGTTCAGTCTGTTGTGTAAAATTCTATGAACTGTTCTTTCATTTAGTTTTACTCTACTAGCTATCTCCACAATTCATTTTTCGATCCTGGTCAATGATTTTCTTCATTCTTGTTGCATTTTCATCGTTGCACTACTGGTTCCATCTCCCTGTGTATTTCTGTAGGTGTTTTTCCCTGAAACATCAGAAATTTTATCACAGCTCTGGCCTCCTTCTTTTCCATTGTTTTGTCAAATCTTTGGAGCAGCAGATCCGGTCAATAGGGTACATTGCGCCGTGCACCGTAGCGGGAAAACTCATTGAAGAAACAAACACGTACTTCACACATTCAGTGCAAATATGATGAACTTTAAATGTGCCAAGTTTCATCTTCCTCCCGTGACTCCTTCATGGTCAGGCCCAAGACTTATGTCAATCCCCTTGTATGTCGAGTGGCAGAGTTGTTACAGCATCTGCTTCTCGAGGCGGTGACCGGGTTAGAAATCGCGTAGCTTCACAGTCCCAGATGTAAACTGGTACATGACTCTGCTCTTGAGTTAGAGAAAGCAAACGCAACTAGGAACTGAAGCGGATTCCTCACCTGATAAATCTCAGACAAAGTATAGTAAAGTCTCAAACACTTCGGTCTCCTACACCGGTATCTGTAATGAGACCACCTTTGCCTATTCCTTACCTGAGTAATTGATTCACTGAATCACCTATTTAATTTTCTGTGTTCTGTCTTTATGCTTCACCTGTCTTGTAATGGTGGCATTTAGAGGGTTTTTTGTCTGGCAGCTCATCCCGCATGCCATGATCTGCCCCTTGTGTCTTAGTTATCACATCTGTTTGACAATAAAATTGTCGTTCGTATTTACATCACATCTATTTGAGGTTTGGCCAATAATAACAATATTTAAACTATTTATGCATCCTTCCTTTTTTCATTTCTTATTCCTTTATGGAGCATCGGCAGTCACTGTTGTAGGCCCCCCCCCCCCCAGAAGCCAGTGCCAAAACATTTATAAAAAGGTAAACGTTGTCCCGTAGCAGATACTGCCGTAGAGGAGTGAAGTGTTAGAGATATCAATATACTAGGTCCAGCATCGAGAGGTGGGGGGTGTACAGGTCTGATGCATTCTTGAATTAGCTGTTTCTGTAGCAGTTGTCTTTGTATATGGTGACGTTGCTATCCACACGCACTTTTAAAAATAAATAAGCATCATCATTATTACCTTTTAGTTCCCCAAGGAACATAGGCGCTTAACAAATACTTGCTAACACCTCCTGTCGCTTGCCATCAGCTCAGTGTTTTTCTATGTCGTCCTTATTATTTCCATTTGTTGTTTTTTTCATGAGTCTGTCTGTCTCTCTGTACCTCTCTTGGTTCGTGCACTGGCTTCCTAGCTCGGTGGTTCATGGTTCCGATCCCCAGTTGAGGTCGGATGTTTTAGACCGCAAACGGCTCCGAGATCGACCCAGCCTCATGAACTGGGTACCAGAGAATCTCTGAGGAGATTAAGGCGGCCGACATGATGCTGACCAAATCACCCCTAGTGTGCCGAGGGTCAAGGAAATATGGGCCTAACACCATATTCCCAATGGGTGTGTAACGGGATCCTTTACCCTTACCCTTTATCTTCCTCTCTTACTATGGCGGTTCCAGAACGACTCCCCTTGTGAACTATATATGCCATTCATAAATACTTAAAGACAATTCTACTTGTCCGTTAAGAGGTTCTCTGTAGTTCATATAAATCTACTATTTCAACTATATTCAACGCGTTATGATACCTCTCAATTAATAGGCAGGTGTAGAAAGCACATACAATTCTGATCTGATCCAATCAAGTGCCATCTTCACAACGAAGGTCTGATGCAATAGATCTCCAATGTCTTCTGTCTCCTGTCTCGATGGTACACTCTGATAAACTCTTTCCTGTCCATCTCTTGATCTTAGCATCCAACTTATAGCGCTGTCTTCCTCTTGAATGTTTGCCTTCAACTTTTTCTTTCATTGTGATTTTCAGCAAAATGCTGTGTCTGTTTTATGTGACCAAAATGCTGTGTCTGTTTTATGTGACCAAAATGCTGTGTCTGTTTTATGTGACCAAAATGCTGTGTCTGTTTTATGTGACCAAAATGCTGTGTCTGTTTTATGTGACCAGAATGTACATGTCTGATTTTGATCTTCTTCATTAATATTCTTTTTATTCCTGGCTTTTCTATGAATTCTTTATTCGCGTTCTTCTCTGTCCACGAGATGCGCCCCAAGTTCTTCTCTATATCAATATCACATGGGCCTTAGTACTCACTTCTAACTGCTTGATCATGTTAACAGCCAATTAATCCTCCGTAAAATTGCCACTGACATTACAGGAAAATGTAAAGTTGTTTTATAAATACTTTACCAAAGATATTAGCTCCTCTTGTATAGAGTGGCAATAATGTTGATGTGCTTCTATCATTTAGAGATAAAGCTAACATTTCTATCATTAGAGATACAGCTAACATTTCTATCATTTAGAGATAAAGCTAACATTTCTATTAATTAGAGATAAAGCTAACATTTCTATCAATTAGAGATAAAGCTAACATTTCTATCATTTAGAGATAAAGCTAATATTTCAATAATATACAAAGGTATCGCTAACATTGTTATCTTATATAGAGGTAACGCTAACATTTTTATGATATATAGAGATATAGCTGACATTTTTTTCATATACAGAGGTATCGCTACGATTTTTATCATATATGAGATATCGCTAACACTTTTATCATATATAGAGGTATCGCTAACATTTTTATCATTTATAGAGATATCGCTACCATTTGTATCATATATATATATATATATATATATATATATATATATATATATATATATATATATATATATATATATATATATATATATATATATATATATATATATATATATATATATATGTATATATGTATGTATATATGTATGTATATATGTATGTATGTATGTTATGTATATATGTATATATATATATATATATATATATATATATATATATATATATATATATATATATATATATATATATATATATACATATATATATATATATATATATATATATATATATATATATATATATACATCAACAAAATGTGTATCATACATAGAGGTATAGCTAACATTTTTTTTTTATATATATAGAGGTATAGCTAACATTTTTATCATGTATGGAGCGATCAATAACATTTGTATCATATATATATAGGTATCAATAACATTGTTATCATATATAGAGGTATCAATAACATTTTTATCATATATAGAGGTATCGTTAACATTTTTATCATATTAGAGGTACAGCTAACATTATCATATACATGTATAGAGGTATAGCTAACATTTTGTCATACATAGAGGCACCGCAAACATTTTTATCATATTTAGAGGTATCAACAACATTTTTATGATATATAGAGGTATCGATAACATTTTTATAATATATAGAGGTATCGCTAACATTTTTATCAAATGCAGAGGTGTAGCTAACATTTTTGTCTTATATAGAGGTATCGCTAACATTTGTATCATACATAGAGGTATCGCTAACATTTTTATCATATATAGAGGTATTAATAACATTTTTATCATATATAGAGGTATTGCTAACATTTTTATCATAAATAGACGTATAGCTTACATTTTTATCATATATCGAGATATCGCTAATACTTTTATCAAATATAAAGGTATCGCTAATATTTTTATCATATATTGAGGTATCGCTAACATTTGTATCATATATAGAGATATTGCTGTTTATTATATATTGAGGTATTGCTAACATTTTTCTCATATATAGAGGTATCGTTAACATTTTTATAATATATAGAGGTATCGCTAACATGTTTATCGTATATAGAGATATCGCTAACATTGTTATCATATTTAGAAGTGTCACTAACATTTTGATCATATATAGATGTATAGCTAACATTCTAAACACTTTCAAACATCTTGCAATACTAGTTTAGCATTTGTGTCTTACAAGAGATGAAACGAGATAAACAGGACATTCTCTGAGGAAACCTGGTGATTGAATCGCCATACATTACTTGTTCTGGTATCCCTTGTGAGAGAGAGGTAAACCTAAAAAAAACAAAAAAAACACACGGAGAAGAGTCCTAGAGACAGGAATGAAAATTCTGAGAAAGACACTGGAAAACCTGAGCTAATGACACGCGATAGAAGGATTCAGCAGACGTTTCTTGAAGGTTAATGGGTAATGAATGTAGTAGCATAGCTGGTATTCTAAACGCTTTCAAACATCTTTTATTGAGTGTTTTCTATTTATGTCGTCTGGACTACGTGTGTCAGAATTTCCCAGATTGTGTGTCAACCAGAAACGTAACATGTTATATTTAAAAATATGACGTCACTTCTGTTTTTAGGAATATCCGGTACCACTTTGGTTAGATTTCCCATGGGAACCCCAATCACCAGAGTTGTTGATTGATATTAGCGATTGTGTAATTTGTTAATGCCGTCGCGATATAATGTGTTAGCTCGATTGATTTTGTAACTCAAGATGAACGAAGATTTAATGTTACTGTAATTTCTTTTTTTTTAAAGTACTTTTGATAGCAAAAAGACAGCAACAGTTTATGGATCGAAAGAGTTCCGACAGTTATGTTAGTATTATAATATAAAACGGGAAACTATGGCCTCATTACAACATACATCGCACAGTCTGTACAGGGTTTAGCCAAAAACAACAACAAACAATAAATATAGTAACAAGAATAAACCAAATAAAAAACGACTACTTTCTGTGTCAAATGTGTCAAGGCAACAGGGTCGGCTTCAGGGTCAAGCCAATGGGAATAATGGCTTGAAGCGCCAAGGATCAGGGGTGTCAAAGGTGTCCCACAGAAAAAATATATTAAACATAAGGAGTCAATCAAAAGTGCGAACTTGTTTATGTTAGCTTTGATCTATTTAAATATTAGTTTGCAAATAGCAGAACCGTTGAGAACTTCCCAACTCATATATATAGATAAATATATAATTTGTTTTTAATGTTTTTCCCGGAAACGTGGGAATTGATGTAGTGTATAATCATAACCTCCTTCTTTGTTCCTTGCGGAACATAGAACCCCAACTGTAGCTGGTCTCATTGCAGGAAACCTGTCTCCAAGCACATACTGCTACAGCCGCATTTTTGTAGAATTTTGGTTTTTTTACAATATGAGGTTGCCAGGTTGCTATATACATGTTTAAATTATGCTTTGTTTTCTTCACTCCTAGACATCTAATTTATATGACACAAACATCACAATAAACTGCTACTTTATTACTTTAAATGCTATTTCACATTAACATTATCAGCTAAACGTGAGATCCGGTTAGCTCAACTCATGACGTCAAAGAGGGCAGCAATTATTTGCTGTCTCTCCTAAACGTCTGTTTGTTTGCAACGATAGATTTTTTTTTAAAATTAAAACAAAAAAGAGAAAATAAATCTTATTTCTCAAATTGCGGTTACTGCTCTTTGTTTTAACATTAGTTTTATGTATAGGAGCCGCGGTAGGTAGTACACTGGCTTCCTAGCTCTGTGGTCCATGGTTCGATCTCCAGTTGAGATTGGGATTGTTGTGACCGCAAACAGCTCCGGGGTCGACCCAGCCTCATGAATTTGGTACCGAGAGTAACTCTGAGAAGCTTAAGGCAGCCGGCGTGATGCTAACCACATCACACCTAGTGTGCCGATGGTCAAGGAAATGTGGGCCTAACACCATATTCCCAAAATGCCTTAATGGGCGTGTAACGGGATCCTTTATCTATACCTTGTTTTATGTATTACACAAAGATAACAGCGAGGATATAAACATTTTAAAAATAGGTTCTCATTTTGGGATTCTCGCCAGTGCTAGGGAGATCCTCCTTGTGTGATATAAGAGAGGAGATCGTAGCACTGATGGAGTTGTCCGTGTGCAATGACGATAGTCCTTAAACCAAAGATCGTAGCACTGATGGAGTTGTCCGTGTGCAATGACGATAGTCCTTAAACCAAAGATCGTAGCACTGATGGAGTTGTCCGTGTGCAATGACGATAGTCCTTAAACCAAAGATCGTAGCACTGATGGAGTTGTCCGTGTGCAATGCCGATAGTCCTTAAACCAAAGATCGGAGAACTGATGGAGTTGTCCGCGTGCAATGACGATAGTCCTTAAACCAAAGATCGGAGCACTGATGGAGTTGTCCGCGTGCAATAACGATAGTCCTTAAACCAAAGATCGTAGCACTGATGGAGTTGTCCGTGTGCAATGACGATAGTCCTTAAACCAAAGATCGGAGCACTGATGGAGTTGTCCGCGTGCAATAACGATAGTCCTTAAACCAAAGATCGTAACACTGATGGAGTTGTCCGTGTGCAATGACGATAGTCCTTAAACCAAAGATCGGAGCACTGATGGAGTTGTCCGCGTGCAATAACGATAGTCCTTAAACCAAAGATCGTAACACTGATGGAGTTGTCCGTGTGCAATGACGATAGTCCTTAAACCAAAGATCGTAGCACTGATGAAGTTGTCCGTGTGCAATGACGATAGTCCTTAAACCAAAGATCGGAGCACTGATGGAGTTGTCAGTGTGCAATGACGATAGTCCTTAAACCAAAGATCGTAGCACTGATGGAGTTGTCCGTGTGCAATGACGATAGTCCTTAAACCAAAGATCGGAGCACTGATGGAGTTGTCCGCGTGCAATGACGATAGTCCTTAAAACCCCCCCCCCCCCCCCCCCCCCAAAAAAAAAAAAAAAACTAAAAATAGAAAGTGACCTCAATAATCTTGCAATGGTGAAGGTAGTTCTGTCGCAGTCACTGCCGTAGGGGAGGGAAGTGTTACAGACTTTACTATACTAGACCCAGCTTCGAGAGATGAGGTAACCAGTTCCCTTTCTCGCTGCTTTTGCTTTCCCTAACTCAGAAGCAGAGTCAAATCACCCTGTACAACCGTATACGTGTCGACTTTTACGAAATACACGTAGTAGGTCAATTTTTTTTTCCTTTACTTTCTCATAGACGTCCAGGACACAGTGTATACAATCCTTTATTTGTACTCGTATATATGATTCGCGCTGCAGTAATCTTCTCATTCAATCCTTTAATTCTTCATATTGTGCAACCCTGTTCTTTCATGCATTACATATGAGAGTTTAAGCTTCTTATCGGTACTCCGTGCAGCTACACACACACACGGCAATAGATACAAATGACTACAAATGCACTAATATACACACTGCGATCATTCTTTTCTGATTCCTCGACTCCGCTCCATCCGTTGCACTGACAGAAATAATAACTACGCACTGAATAGTGTGAACAGTTAGGGCATATTCTGAGCAAGCCACCAGCAAGTGCTCCTCCAACGAACTCCAAGATGGATTCTCCCTGGGGAAAAACGCAGACTGCATAATAGCACTTAGAGAAGATCCATGCAGACAGGGAGACAGCGGTTGCTCTAGATCATGTAATGTCAAGTGTGGTCTCCTATTACGATAGTTCGTCGCTCTGGTGCATCGCCAATATTTTCTCTGTCTTTCCTCGTTGCTTCAGACTAATTCTCTTTCAACATTGTACGTTTTTTGTTGTTGTTTATACAAATAAGGTTGTTTTCTAGCATCTTTTTCTCGTACCTTTCCCCGGACTACGATCTTTGTTGAAAATGTTGTATTACGATCTTCGTTGAAGATGTTGTATTACGATCTTCGTTGAAGATGTTGTATTACGATATTCGTTGAAGATGTTGTATTACGATCTTCGTTGAAGATGTTGTATTACGATCTTCGTTGAAGATGTTGTATTACGATCTTCGTTGAAGATGTTGTATTACGATCTTCATTTAAATTATTGAATAACAATCTTTATTTTAACCAGAGTTTCTCAACAGGGGTTCCACGGAACTCTAGGGTTCCGTTAATGGCCGCTAGGGGTTTCGCGAGAGATCGTGACTGAAAAAACAAAACAAAAAGAAATGTCGGAATCCCCTGGCAAAGAGATGCAGAAATCTGAAAAACACATGCAGAGGAGTACTTCAGACATAAATGAAAGTATTTACTGTCGTCTAGCGCTATCAACAGACTTCCTCAACATGTGTCCTTTCCATCGCCAAACAACATTTTGTTTATACCTCTTGTTCCACTGGCACTTGTCTGGATCGTGTCATCAGTTCCACATTAGTGATCGTGTCATCAGTTCCACATTAGTGATCGTGTCATCAGTTCCACATTAGTGATCGTGTCATCAGTTCCGCGTTAGTGATCGTGTCATCAGTTCCACATTAGTGATCGTGTCATCAGTTCCACATTAGTGATCGTGTCATCAGTTCCACGTTAGTGATCGTGTCATCAGTTCCACATTAGTGATCGCGTCATACCATTTCAGTCATTTTACTCTACACAGGCACACATTAATGAAAGTTTTTAACTTCTACCTGATGTTTTTGTTTTTCTCAATGTTTCGGAGCTATACAATAATACATACTTTGCATTTGAGTTGAAGTTGTTCTTTGTTTTTGATAAATTAAACACTCTTATTTAATTTGATATGACCAATGTTTGAATCGTTCAAATTCTTGAATCCCTGGTTTCATACGACCTAAGGAGCTTAGATTGTGCGCACAACCCTCTATCGTATTACATTTTAAACTGTCAAAATTTGAAGTACCTCGAGTGACATGTCATAAGCTCGTCGTATTTAAATGGAGGCATATCTGGAGTCATCCGTGTATGACCACCAGGTACGCACAATGCTTTAATTTACAGATGTGGAAGTGAACCTATCTCTGTGAGGCTAATTATACTCTCGTTGACTCTTGAAATCATTCACACAATTCCAGTGATTACCCCTGTGTTGAAACATGTTGAGAACCCAGCATTACACACTAAGCTTGGAGGAGTCACATCGGCCCCAGATGTAACTCTGGCTACTATACTGTTCAAAAAAAGAAACGCAACTTCTTTGGTGTTAGTTTTATAAAAGATATTCGCTGATTGGGCATCAGTCAACATATCGGCTGTGTCTACCTGGTCATTAACTTCTCGTGGTTACCTGAATTGTACTCACCTCATGATTCGTGAGGTCATGAAAGAGGTTAAGGTCAAAACAACATTTTTGACAATAACTCGTGACAGGTTCATGAGAATCCCGTGAAACTTACTGAACACAAAAGTCTCTGACCATATTATTGAATGTCTATAAAAGATTGACGCTCCTCGAATAAATTCAGTTGAAAATTCAATGCGCAAGTATGGCTCATCTCACTACAGAACAACGAATCATCATCATTGGACGTTTACAGACTGGACAGTCACAAAGTGTAGTGGCCAGACAATTTAATGTCGTTAGAAGCACCATTAGTCGCCTTTGGAGGCGATTTCAAGAAACTGGCTTAGTGGCAGACCGGCCGCGCAGTGGAAGACCCAGAGTCACAACACCTGCCGAAGACCGCTTCATACGGCTGCGTCACCTCAGGAATCGACTTGCATCTGCGTCCTCTACAGTCCAGTCAATGTCAGCAGCTTGTCGAATTTCAGATCAAACGGTCAGGAACCGGTTGCACGACTCTGGTCTTTGGGCTAGAAGACTCTACAGAGGTCCTGTTCTTACGGACCGGCATCGCCAGAACTGACTGCAGTGGGCGAACCAGCATCGTCAATGGACCGGTGGGAATGACTGGAGACGGGTTTGGTTTAGTGATGAATCATTTTTTGTGCTCCAGCGACACGATAGACGGAGAAGAGTTTACCGCAGAGTCTATGAGCGCTACGCTCAGAACAGCGTTGATGAGGCTCCTCCACATTGTGGTGGAGGTGTACTGATGTGGGGGGCGATCAACTTCATGGGAAGAAGTGACCTGGTGCAAATTCAAGGACGCCTGAATGCCCAACGATACGTCGCTGAAATTCTTCGTTCTCACGTCCTTCCACTTCTGGCTGCACGAGGGTCGATTTTTCAGCAGGATAATGCTCGTCCTCATGTGGCACAACTCACCACCAAGTTCCTCGCTGACAACAACGTCCAGACCATTCCGTGGCCAGCCATGTCATTAGACAAGAACCCCATAGAGCACTTATGGGATGAACTCGACAGACGACTCCGCCAGCGAGACGTGGCTCCAGCCAATCTCCGACAGTTGTCTCTTGCACTGCGGGAAGAGTGGGCAGCCATCCCACAACAACAGATCCAATGGCTAATCGGATCCATGTCAAGGAGATGTCGTTCTCTGATAGAGGCCAGAGGAGGCCATACACCTTACTGAAACGGAGGCCTCAGTCGCAAAGAATAAAAGTCCAAACCAAATTTAATGAACATCATTTCATTGTTAAAGTCTGAAAGTTTCTTCATGCCAAGATTGAAACATTAATTCCGTAAAATAAAATTTTGGTACAAGTTTGAAATGTGGTGTCCATTACCACTGCAATAATGTTGCGTTTCTTTTTTTGAACAGTATAGTTAGTTGCATGCAGGAGGATCTCGCTATGAACCACGTGATAGGTATTGGGAGCTGAGAAGTGGCTTTGTGTAGGACGTGACAATTCCTTGGGAGAGCCCAGAACCAGAGCTCAGTATTTTAGCTCTGCATATTTTGGAGAGACCACATGGATGGCGGGAAATGCACAGTATGCCACACACTTCTTCCTCCTAGCTTGGGACCAGATGTGGTTATCCTTTACATGCAAGCCAAGCTGAAGAACCTGGAGCTCATGACTTCAACTCAACACGTTTCCGAATGGCAAAAAAGCCACAGGAAAAGCCTAGATCTACAATGTAGATAAAACGAGGGAGTCTTCAACTTGATATTGGCTGCAAGAAAAGCCAAAAACTCAGCAGTCCTAGGTAAATAACAACAAAAACCCGCTGTACAAAAATTAAAGCAATCAAAAGTCATAGTACTTTTTTACAAAATTACCGCTCTGAAAAGATGACAGACTGTGAAGACATTGCACTCTAAATTGTTAACAGGGTCACAGAACTTGATGACGTACACAAAATTGTTAACAGGATCACAGAACTTGGTGACCTATACGAAATTGTTAACAGGATCGCATAACTTGATGATGAATACAAGATTGTGAACATATCACAGAACTTGGTTATGTACACAAAATTATAAACAGGATCACAAAGCTTGGTGTCATTGTAC
Source organism: Oreohelix idahoensis (assembly GCA_024509875.1). Lineage (NCBI taxonomy): Eukaryota > Metazoa > Mollusca > Gastropoda > Stylommatophora > Oreohelicidae > Oreohelix > Oreohelix idahoensis. The sequence goes on from JAMPIV010013778.1 coordinate 17,948, forward strand.
ACAACATTTGTGAACATCGTTATAGCTTTGTTACAATTCATTTCGTCAGGTGCAACAATCTAATGGACTTTGTTCCATTAACACAAATTGATCCCTAAAAGGTGTGTTTTCCTTTACTTGTGTTGGACTTAGTTTCTGTTGATTTCCATATAATTCTCAATGTTACAGTACTTTGCAAAAAAAATGGCAGTCATATTTTCGCAACGCAGCACACTCATAGAAGCAAATAATAATAAAAACTGTATGTTCAGAGGAAGATTGGTATCTCCCCTATGTATTAACAGTGGTTTCAGTACAATATAATGTTTCGTTCTCCAGCAAGGCAAGCCTGGATGCGGCGAGGCATACTTCCCACAATTGTTTGTAGGTAATTGTGAGTCAGACTGTCCCAGTATTTTTCAGCTACCTTCTTCAATTGTTCAACGTCTCTGAGTCCACTCTTTTTTAAATGATTCTTGAGTAGTGCCCAAACGTTTTCAATTGGGTTTAGGTCGGGACTGTTGCTGGGCCACTTCAGCACTATCACATTCTTCTCTTGCAGCCATGCTTTGGTGGTATGAGCTGTATGCTTTGGGTCATTGTCATGTTGTAATATGTACCCATCGGGGTACATGACCTGCATAAATGGCAGAAGGTGTCCCTCTAGTATGTCGATGTACCTTTCTTTCGTGAGAATTCCTGTGAAAACACACAGTGGGGTGGCACCTCTTGCTGACACCCCTCCCCAAAGATGGAATTTCTGGGTATGTTTCGGTCGCTGGTACACAGGCGTTACAGAGTCTTTCGTCCAAATATTTATTTGAGCAGGATAAGACCGAACAGAACATTCATCTGAAAAAATCACATTGTCCCATGACAAATTGTGGTGTTCGTGGCACCAGTTCAAGCGCATCTGTTTGTGAATCTCTGTGAGCAATGGTGACGAAATTACCCGCATTTTTGTGTAATTCATCCTGTGTAGCTCCCGGTTGACAGTAGCATTAGATACCTCTGGGCTTCCCAACTCGATCATGCGCTGCCGTATGTTTTCTACACTCTTCATTGGCCCAGCCCGAACGATTTGGGCGAGACGCCGATGGTCCTTTGTGTCCAAAATTCTTGGCCTCCCACTATCTTCTTTTCGCTCGATTCCATTACCTGCTTTTAATTTACTCACAACTCTGTAGACAGTCCGTTCAGGAATGTTCAAGGTTTTAGAAATGTTGGTACATGTTTGATTTCCTTCATTCCAAAGCTGTGAAATTAACATACACTTTGACTTTGTATCCATTTTCTGCCACTAGCATTAGAAATTGTCGTCTGCTCTATTATCAGGGGACTTTACTCTACGCTAATTTTTTTTAACTTTTGGTAGTGTTTGCTCACTTAAGTGGAGTGCAAATTTGGGGCAGAACATGCATATTTAATTAGATTTCAGCATATTTAGCTGAGCAATATGACTGCCATTTTTTTTGCAAAGTACTGGTATGTAAGGTTCCAGCGGCGTACATTATTTCAATGAAACTTATTTCACTATCTTTAACCACATCTTTTTGTTACTTCTATCACAGTTAAAACATTTTCTAAAGGGATCAACAACCAGTCGATCGCGGTCTACTGGTAGATCCCAGTGGATGATTTGGTAGATCAGTATTACCATTGAAAACTGTCGAGCTGGTTACTAGAATATTTTCGTGAACAACATGAAATAGGAACGTGACCTTTTCTGTGTTAGATTCATCATACTTCCTGCCTCTTAAAAATACAAACATTATAAATATAAAAGTACAAACATTATATATATATATATATATATATATATATATATATATATATATATATATATATATATATATATATATATATATATATATATATATATATATATATATATATATATATATATATCTTTAGAGGACTCATTATTACTAAAGTAGATCCCACAAGCTCCTGTATTGCCGACCTCCTGTTCTAAAGAAAGCGGTTCCCAATCCAAATTGTTGGTGACCCGCCACCCCTTCCCCTCACCTTTCAGCAAGGGAAGTAATGCATTAAGTTTGTGGCAGAGCTTTGGAGTTAACGTGTTCCTAAGTTCACGGAGTGATTGATGAGATGCGAGGCCATAGAAAAGTGGAATAGAAGACAAACTTAGAATGGGGAAGAAAGGCACTTTAATATCCTTTCCATCTAAATGAGATTTACAGTTCGTAAAATACTTGCTGTAAATAAATTCAAATTAATTCACTATTGTCAATCTTATTGCGCCTTAGTGGTAACGGTAAAGAAATAATTAAAAAAATTTTGCGTTGTGGGAACCGAACGAATCAATTTTAAAAATTGAAATATTTTACTTAAATTAGAGAGGACCCAACCAAGATCTGCTTACTCGGAGCAAGCAAGAGGACATGCACACCATCATAGCTGGCAGACGCTGGAGCTGGGTTGGCCATGTCCTCAGAAGTGACCTCGATGCCATCACAAGAACAGCTATGCTTTGGACCCCCTGAAGGAAAACGAAAGAGAGGCCGACCAAAAACAACTTGGCGGAGAATTGTGGAGGCTGAGATGCAAAGAATGAACCAGAGTTGGGGCACTGTACGAAGGATGGCCGCCGACCGAGCAAAGTGGAATCAATTTGTTGTTGCCCTACAAGACGCCACTAGGCGTGATGGAAACTGACTGCTTTGTCGGTCGGCGGCTAAGGATCAAAGAAGAGAGGATGGCAGGGCTTATTTTGATAACTTTAGCACGCACACACACACACACACACACACACACACCAGACTTAAGAGATAAAAAGCTGCACATCTGAACACCCACACAGCGCCTGGGCTCTGCAATAGTAGTACCCCTTTCAGTCATTAATGTGCCCCCGGAAAAGATGTCTCAGTGGACACGAGGTTGGGCGCTCGGATAAAGAGGTCAAGGTTTTCCCCATGCGGCATGCCTGAGCTGGTGAGTCCAGAGGATCAGCGCAGCCGATACAGTCTGGCACAAGAACACATATATACGCTTTACATCATGTCCATATGTATGCTATACCTCATGTCCATATGTATGCTATACCTCATGTCCATATGTATGCTATACCTCATGTCCATATGTATGCTATACCTTATGTCCCTAGATAATTTTAGGCTCGAGAGTAACGACTTACTCGAGTACGTCACTAGACGTGCACATAAACACATACCCTACACTTACTACTATTGATATATCTTAAACGAATATATATATATACACTCACACATGGAAACTATAATATCATTTTACTTTTGGCTTGTCCTCATTCTATGTCTCATTTGACACCTCGAGGAACTACGTGGTCAAACGAAATGTATAGCTAGAGAAAATTTAATTATGATTTGGAAATAACTGCTACATCTGGACAAATTAGACAATATTGAATGTCTCATTATGACTTGGGCCAATGAGTGCAGCTTCCACAAACTGTGCAACCAGGATATATCCCACATGACCTGGACAAATCTGGGTTGATGAGATGAGTCTGTATCAGCGAAGCAGGCTGTTAGACGGTGCTAGTGGTACGGCCACACGGTGCGGCATCTTTAGGAGACGCAGAAATAAAAATTTTAAAAGTTCATAAATTATAGTGTGATCCAATCCAAATATGAAATTTGCACAGGAGAACAATAAAGTACATTGCAGGGAGGGAGGGGGGGGGGGGGGAATTGTGTGTTTAAAAAAAGGGGGTGGGGAGTAAGGGGTTCAGTGCCAAGACGAAACATCGCAACACATTGACAAATCTAAGGTGCCGGCTCTGTCTACAACTGTGGCCGTATTCGCACACTAGTCCAAAAGTCATTTTTTTTAATGTAAAACTTTTGCCTAGTTTAGCGAGGCGCGTCCTGTTCAACCTAGTCGGTTATATTAGGGCGCATGTCCAAATATAAAAGACCCTTGTGTCTGGGGTGTTAATATTTATTTTCCAAAAGTCATGAAAAATGACTCGCTTTCGAAAACGTTCCTCCAGGGAACAGTCGAAGGTAAACGGAGAAGAGGAAGGCAAAGAAAATCCTGGGCTGATAACATCAAAGAATGGGCAGGACACGGTTTTTCCACACTTGTACGCATTGCTGAGGATAGAGAGCAGTGGAGGACCCTGTCTGCTGATGCTTCCACCATGGCACCCCTACGACCCATGACGGGTTACGGGTTGAGATGAAGAGATGAAGGACAAATGAGGATGGACAAATTGAGAAGTAGTCAAAGGGAAATAAAACTACTTATTAAATAGTTAGAGAACAAGAGTCCCCCCCCCCCCCTCTTGATGCAAATATAAATGCCAATCGACGTCGCTAGATCATTCGAGACCTTCCCTGTCACGTGTGTTTGTGTGTGTGTGTGGGGGGGTGGGGTGGGGAGGGGGGTGGCGCAGCATAAGACAGCGCAATTAATTGTGCGAGAGTCTTTCTGCTCAAGTCTTCGAGGAATGAAGACATGTAAACTCAATGTGGTGAGTGATGGCGTTGTTGCCTTGCGATGTTTAAGCAAGAGCGAGGCTGTGGACACAGATGAATTTCCAACTTCACAAATATGAGTCAAATATTCAAGTATGAATCAAGAGCAGATTGAAGTGTTTCATTTCAATGGCAGAAATTTACAGTGTTATTTCCTTTGGACAGGAGTGTCCAAAAATATGTATTGAAGGTACATATGAACCCTTTATAAACTGTTTGCCTTGTGTTTCGAAGATAGAAATTCGTGCTAAGAACCAACATAGATCAACAAGGTTTCAGACTTGAACAAAGATAGAAATTCGTGCTAAGAACCAACATAGATCAACAAGGTTTCAGACTTGAACAAAGATAGAAATTCGTGCTAAGAACCAACATAGATCAACAAGGTTTCAGACTTGAACAAAGATAGAAATTCGTGCTAAGAACCAACATAGATCAACAAGGTTTCAGACTTGAACAAAGATAGAAATTCGTGCTAAGAACCAACATAGATCAACAAGGTTTCAGACTTGAACAAAGATAAGATTCCCCAGTGTCGACCGGTCATATGATAAATTCAAGCACCGCCTGTGAACAGCAAAATGAAGTATATTATAACAGACGATCAGACCAAACGTAGAACAAAAAGTAGTCTAGAGTGTTAACTATGACCAGTGATACAGCAGCAAGAACGTCATGGGTTGAATGGTCCAGATTATAAAGTTCAGATTTCAACGAGTAACTTTTTCAACTACGTCTCTGTATTACATTGATAACACATAAGGAAGGGAAACCCGAGGCCTGTAAACAGTAAATTAATATTAATAATAATAATAATAATAAATTCTTTAAGCGCCAAACACGGCGCATAAGGCAGAAACCAGTGCTCTCCAGGTTGTTCGTTGTGACGCCACTCCTCTTAGCTCTTGCACATTATTTGGCCCAACGTTCTTCCTTCTCTTATTATTGTTCTTCTGAGTGTTTCTTTTGGTCTTCCTTTTTTCCTCTTACCCTCAGGAACCCAAGTGAGCGCCTGTAGTGGTATTCTGTTGTTTTGCATTCGTAGGACATGACCGATATATGACCATCGTCTTTTCCTTATATAGTCGGAGACATATTTCTGCCTAGAGTCTTCTCTTATTTGTCGATTAGTCTTGAATTCTTTCCAACTGATGTTCAAGAGTTTTCTAAGACATTTGTTCTCGAATGTATTCAGCTTGTTCTCCAATGATTTTGTTATTTTCCAACTCTCACAGCCGTATGTTAACACTGAGATAACATTTGAATTAAACAGACGAAGCTTGGTATGTATATTCAATGATCGTAATTTCCAAATGTTAGATAATCTATTGAAGGCGCTAGCTGCCAAAGCAATTCTAGTATGGATTTCTCTTGTTGTGTCACCATCCTGAGTCATTTTACTGCCTAAATAATTGAAACTTTCAACTTTCTGTAGTTTTTCCCCGTTCAAGATGATATCAAAGGTCTCGTTAGAAAAGTTCATAGCTTTAGTTTTAGAGGCATTTATTTGGAGACCTATTTTAACCGAGAGATGACACAAATTATTTATTGCTTCTTGGGATTGTCTTGGTGTTGAACTTAAGAATGCTACATCATCTGCGAAATCCAGGTCCCCCAGGAATTTTCCATTTGTCCATTTTATACCCAATTGTTCATTGTGGGTATAGTTTCTCATAACCCAATCAATAGCTATTCCAAAAAGTAGTGGTGACATAATACAGCCTTGTTTAACCCCTGTTTCTACTGTAAACCATTCTGTATTCCCTTTATTTGTTCTAACACAACATCTTGCATTGTCATATAGCGCTTTGATTATATTCACATATTTTGTTGGAAAACCATAGATTGTAAGTATCTTCCACAATGATGGGCGGTGTAGACTATCAAAGGCTTTTTGAAAATCGACGAAGGTGATAATAAGTGGCGATTGCCTTTCTACTGATTCTTCTATAATTGTTCTTAGTGTGAATATTTGATCAATACATGATCGTTTCGGCCTGAAACCCGCTTGTTCTTCTCTGATCTTTTCGTCAGCATGCAATTTAAGTCTTTCTAACATCATGCAACATAATAATTTTCCAGGTACTGATAATAGAGATATACCACGCCAGTTATTACAGTCTGATAGATCACCTTTCTTCGGTAACTTTACAATAATACTGTCTTTCCATTGTTGTGGTGGTTGTTCTTCTCTCCATACTTCATTTATAATATCTAAAATTCTCAAGAGGTTGTTGTCATTAACTGCTTTAATCATTTCCCCTGAAATTTCGTCAACTCCAGCAGCTTTAAAATTTTTTTTTTTTAATCTTTTAACGGCTTGTTTGATCTCGTCCAGCGTGAATTCATCGCAAGTTATTGGCAAGGTGGTTGTGAGTGTTTCATTATTAAAATCAGGTGTTACTGTTGGTGGTGGTCTGTTTAGCACCTCCATGAAGTGCTCAGCCCATCTCTTCATTTGTTCTTTTTCTGTTGGTATTGAATTCCCTAATTTACCTTTAACAGGTGTTTCCATAGCAGTAGGCTGGTGACATAGTTGTTTTGTAATTTGATAAAGGCACCTACTATTACCAGTTCTTGCAGCATTTTCAGCTTCTACGGCCAGTTCATTGATGAAATGTCTTTTATCTCTTCGAGTTTTTGTCTTCACTTCTTTATTTAACAAGTTATAAGATAGTTTGCAAGATTCAACTGCATTATGTGTACTTGCCGCTAGTAGTTTAAGTTTTGCTGTTTTCCTTTCTTGTATTTTATCCCAAGTATCTTCTCTCATCCATTTTTTCTTTTTATGTACTAGGTATCCGGTGGTCGCTACTGCTGCTTCTGTCATTGCTGTTCTCAGTTGTTCCCATTTAATTAATATTAGACAAACATAAAGGTACAGGCCTCGGGTTTCCCTTCCTTATGTGTTATTTATGTTTATACAATACCTGAAACCTACCCTCTGTTCTATACTAATGTCCTTAAGTCTTCTACTATTTACTGGACCCAGTATCAAGGTCTTTGTCTTGTTTGGACTGACACATACTGTTAATAGGAGAACAACAGAAGTGATTGCGTCATTTAAGGGCTGAGTTGCCCACTGTATACTTCCGGTGTTATCTTGTGTGTTTCGTACTGATAAATAGCCAGCAAAGCATCTTTTTTTTTTTTTGGGGATGCCTAGCTGGCCGTGGGGTCAGTGTGATTCGCTTGATAGCTAGGCGGAGTTGTCGTACGGAAGGTACGGGGTTCGAACCCTGCGTAAGCCACTCACGTCTGTTGTTTTTCTGTTGTCCAAGTGTTCTACTTCTTTATTTCTTACGAGTGCCTGAAAACATACCTTTATGTTTGTCTAATATTAATTTACTGTATTACATTGACTTTCGCCATGAAGATTGACTGTTACTAAAATGATGGCATTCAGATGTCTACGTTTTGTTTCAATATTGCTGTACATATGCTGAAATATTGGAGACACCACTAAAAAACAGTTGAAATGTCATAATAACATCAATGTACTGTGATGTCCAGATAGGATGAAACTGTCATAAGATAATACTAGAAGCGTTAACGAACTACTACTATGATCATGTGTGTATTACACCACAATCTACAGACGCTCAACGGTCACACAGCATCATCATTCCCTGCTCGTTCCTTACGGAGCACAGGACCACCACTGTAGATAGTCAACTTGCAAGATACTTATTTATTGTAGCAGTAGTTTCCATAGAAATGTCTTTGACATTATAAGGTTATCAGCCACATGCACAAAATAATATTAGTCGCTTGTTTACGACAAGCATGAGTAGGCGCTTGTTTACGACAAGCATGAGTAGGCGCTTGTTTACGACAAGCATGAGTAGGCACTTGTTTACGACAAGCATGAGTAGGCGCTTGTTTACGACAAGCATGAGTAGGCGCTTGTTTACGACAAGCATGAGTAGGCAGAAATCCAATTCTGTCTTGATTTCCCCAGAAACCCCCGGGAACCCGGGGAAGTGATTTTTTTATGGATGGCACAGATCTACTTTAAAAAAAAACACAAACGGTAAATGTAGTCCCAAAGTAGATAATGCCGTAGAGAAGTGAACTGTTAAAGACTACACTATACTAGGTCCGAGCTTTGTGAGATGAGTTTACATGTTCTGTTCATGTTGTTTTTGCGTCATACTTAAATTTGATAATGATTGAATAATATAAATGTGTGCTATTATTTTACCTTGATAATGTTGCATACCTAAATAATACTCAAAATGCATGTGCGATTGAAAGGATACAGTATGAAAGATGACAGAGAGAGGAAGGGCAGAATGTAAGACGGGCCTGTGTGCACAGTTCTTAACCTTTTGATAATAAAGTTCATTCGTTCGTTCGTTCCCTAATCCACGAACAAAATCCGGTACCCATTTACACCTGTGTCGCCTGGAGCGAGACCTTACCAGGTGTTGAATCCGGGGGTCTGAGTGGCTAAGAGGTATGGCGTCCGCTTCTAATTATAAATGTGCCGGGTTCGCTCCAGCATTGGAACATTCATGAACTTTTTTCAGACCCAATAGTTCCTAAATATGTCATATTTCCCCCTGATCTCATAGTTAGTGAGATCGGATGCCTAGCCTTCTCGGATAAAGGCGAAAAAACAAGAGATATGTGCAAGTTGTGCACATTAAAAATCCATTGGAAGTTGGAAACCGTAAAGAGTAGGCCATATGACCGCTGCCATGCAAAATATATAACAAATTTTAGGAAACCTACCCAGCACAAAAATATTTATAGAATGTGTGATTCCTGTATAAACACATTAAGGTGCTTGCCGGTGCTACGGAGATCGTGCACTGTGCTGCGATCCTTCTGGTGTGATGTAAGGGATGAAATCGGAGCACTGATGGTGTGGTAAAGTATGATGTTATAAATTTTTATAGGGGACTTAGTGTACTGACTGAGATCAGCTGTGAAGGTATCTGTATCTAATAGGTGTAGTGTTTTACAGATAACCTTACTTGCTACCACATTATGCCTCAGTCAGAATTATTCTGGAATATTGTGATGACTACGTTAAATGTCTAGGGTATGTATATTATGAAGTGTAAGTCACAACAACAACAGACAGATAAACAATTTAATTTATTCCACCACACTTGACAACACTGTGACACTCACAAACATATAACACTCTATGAGACTATCTTAAATGAGTCACTGGTAAATTTTCAAATATATATGTATTAATTTCTTTCACTAATAGAGATCCTGATTCAAATACACAGTGAACCAGGAATCATAATAAAATGTAATCACAATTTATATGTACATAATTTATAAATATGAATCTTGTAGTGACATATTTTCTTAGTATTGTACTATGTGTGTCAGTTGTGTAGTAGTACTATGAGGTAATACTGGTTTTGTTTTTTCAAGCTATGTTGTTATTTGTCATCATGACTTCAAGTGTTTGTTTATGTTGGAACTAGTATTGGAGATGTTCTCAGTTCCTTTCATTAAAACAATTAATTTCCCCTCTTATTTTTATACAATGTCAGTTTAAGATGGGGTTACATAATGTTGAGCTCCGCTGGCCACATAGGCTTATCTTTCGAGATGTCGGCAGGAAAAGACTCCTCTGCTCGATTGCTCCCCTTTGTTCTGGAGACACCTCACTTGTTGCTATCTGGACCCAGGAGTATGCTGTCAGCCTCTAGGTTCAGCAAAGCTCCGACCAGGTGCTGCTCAATAGCTTTAGGACCACGGTCCCTGAAACAAGAAGGTTGTACCTCCTACTTCATAACTAATTTATAATCCATTTACAGACTGTACACATTACATAACAAACACTGAGTTTAGAGCGGTAGGCCAACTGTCAGCTTCATCTGAAATAATTTACACCAGTATATTCCTCCCTAATGGTTACTACGCCTCTGCAATTCCATCATTATTTCTTTCTAGTCAATAAGCTAGGTGTCAGTGTACTGTTTGGCAATTCCATGTAGTTTTACTTTCCTCCGACACCTTCTGTTCAGGTTGGAGCATTATATAGGCCTTGCCTCATGTTCGCTACTGACCCACATATATATACAGACATAAATTATCAATTTACATTTAATTTTCATTACAAAGATATTGAATATTTCAAGCTTACCACAATTCATGGAATAATACACAGTTACGTTGAATGGCAATGAATATAGCACAATTTCGATCTGCCGATATCCCAGGCTTTTATTTAGAAAAATATGCACTGGTGCTCAACGCACTGGTTCTGTAGTAAGTTTATTTGAACATGTGGTGGTGACCTGACGCCTCTGATTGACTATATTCGCGGGTCTAACCAATCGTGCCATGTTTACCCAATCGTTTGAAAAAAAAATACTCCTACTCCCGTTTCCCCTGACAACAAAGGATAGTATTTATAGCCCGACTAATCGTGTTTAGCCTTACATTTATTGCGCTCCAATCAAATTGGATTTAACATGGAGACCCATTTCCCGTACAATGGTGGGGTGAAAATCTGCCACTGAGCGATTCTGATTTTGGTGTTGTCTGACATCCCTCACTATTTCTTTTGGCTATAATTTGTTAATTCCTAGACTATTTGCGTAACGTTTAACATATTCTTTGTCAGCCAGTCCTAAGGAACCCAAATATATAAGTTTAATAGGGCTAAGGGGCTGCGTTCAAAATATGTATTTTCCAGGATAGTCGTGTAGTTTTTTTTATTTTTTATGTTTAGAACCGCCACCTGTCCTGCTGTACTGTCAGACTAATGTCAGGATTTTTGACATAAAACAGTAGAATGTCATGTTTCCTAATAAGCGTTTTGTAAGTTTTTAAAAACTAACTCTCGCATGGGTAGTGTTTTCTATCACTGTCGATTTGAAAAAAAAAGCTAGTGCTTGTGGCCTTACACGCGTGATGGTAGTAATTGTATAGCGAGACGGGTGTTTAGTGTTGCATGCGTTCCTGCTTTCAGCCTCTCCCTTTCTTTCTATCATTTAGTCCATCTGTCTTTCGTTTTTTGGTAACGTAGTGTATAAAATGACATGAATGGAATTTTAAATCTAGGTCATCTTGCGTATCTCAAGGTTTTTCTTAGAAATGGAGTACACATTTTATTGTGTTGGGGAAACGCGTGTATGCTGCAGAAGGCTTTTACTATCAACGTGAAACGTTACAATTTGCAGACGAAGTAGAAAACAAGGGGGATTTCGAGTACAGTCATTGTGACAGCACTGTTCTTTACCATTCTTCTTTCCTTTTATTGAAGTTATTTGTTAGGCTTTACATTTACTTTTTAATTTATATATGTGGATTAGAATTTCACACGACAGATGGAGTTGTCCGTGTGTAATGAAGATAGTCCTTCAAACCTGAACCTGGAACCCGGTAACTTTGTCGCCGGAGGCAAGTGCTCTAACCAGCGTGGGCCGTAGTAATTTAGGGATCCGAACTTTACCATTCTGCTGTGGGCCCCTGTACTTGAGATAATACTTTTGTTGTAACACATTGTATGTCAAAATATAACTAATACATGTAGATATTGGGGTTTTCTTTTTTTAAATACAGTGAAATGAATATTTTCCTAATATCTAATTTGAAATAATCTTCGTTTTCGTAATTTTTTTTTTTTTCAATGCTGGAAGTGGGAACCCAAATCAGGGACCCCTCTCAGATCGAGGCCCGATTGGGTCAATTGGTTTACTCGGCCTAAGGCTGGCCCTTGCTCTAACTACGCTGCCAATCGGACGCTCTACACCTACATATCTATGTAACAAAGATAAATCTGCCAGATTGACAGTTCAGTGTAACATCGATTTAGCGGATGGGTGTGGCAGAAACCCTTATGACTTGAAATAAATATGTATGATAAGGGAGCTCCACGTGCAGGTTTATAATTTCTTGTCCTAATCGACAAAACGCGAAAATTGTTAACTGTCAGCAGCGGTAATATTAAAACTATTTTTAAAAAAAAACAAAAAACCTTCACGGTGGAAAAAAGACACGAAAGAAAACCACATATCTTAGATCAGTGGTTCTCAATATTTCTACGACCACGACATGTACCAAAATTGACCAAGTAAAAATTACACTGAGACCCCGATATGCGCGAGGGTTCAGTTTTTCAGACACCTCCCGTACATGAAATTCAAATGACCGGAGCTTAAAAAGCAATAAGCATTAATAGGTTACGTTCTATACTGGGGTAGAGTATGACTTATGTAGTTTTTAATTTTTTAAATTAATATAAATATGCAAGGTAATTTAAATCAAAACTGACTAAAACACAGTTTTAAAATTAATAAGTTTATTGTAGTTATTACTGCACTTATTTGATACCTTAAACTCTTATGTGAACATTATGAACCAGTCACACAGATCTAATCGGGTGGCATATTCTGTATCAGTATCTATCTCAGAAGGGCCTTTTTTTCCTGAAGGTCCTGCTGGCTGATTACCTGGGTCACCTACCGAAGAGCCTGAAAAGTGAGATTCTGAAGGTTGAAAAATACAGCGGGCCGACTCATGAACTCTGCTAGTGTTGTTTGTTTTTGCCTTTTTTCCACTTCTCAAATATTTAGTTGTGTGGAGTCACATTACTGTAAGAAATTATTTTCGAGAAAAATATGCAACAACTTCCCTAGTAATTATGCTACCTACCGTTTACTTAAACAGACATTACAAATCAATGCTTGCATTTCGTTGCATCATTGTGCAATACTTTTGTTTAGAACTTTGAACACATAAAAATTAAGTTTTGCATATCATACCGATAGCAATACTCAACTCGCGTTACGTTCTATATTCAGAATTTAGTTCGTGTTAAAAAAAAAAAGAAACTAGAGACGTTAAAAAACAGCTCGCGCATTATCAAACTCGCGCAAATGTAACTCGCGTTAAAGGGAGGTTGAGTGTAATTATAGGAATACAGCCAAAGGCAAATCAACTGTGAGTAAGACAAACGTAACGGACACGACCCATCGTAACTCACAGATTGAGAATCATTGCCTCAGACCAAACCTAAACTCATATTTGGTCGATGCGTTTTTGAAATTCAAGCCCTGATAACTATTTGTTGTCAGCGGTGACCGACTTTTGAAACATCACGAAGTTGGCCCCAGGCGCCGTTGAAAGCCTGTTTCTGAGCGCCAATTTTCTACCTCGCGCAAAGTTCACGCTTATCGTCTGCTTGATTCGCGATTTTTCACTGATCCGCGTGAGCGGGAAAGTGTGAAATTATCTTACTAAACGTTCCATTGACACGGAAATTCTCTTATCAGCTGATTACTGTTGTTTTATCCGCCGATTTATCTGTGATTAAGAAACTAACGGGGGTGCAGGGTGTAGCTGGGAAAATATTTGCAAAGGAGATATTTACAAAATGTCTGTACCTAGTATCACCATTATCATCATTATCATCACTATCATTATCATCATCACCATCATCATTATCATCATCATCATCATCATCATCATCATCATCATCATCATCATCATCATCATCATCATCATCATCATCATCATCATCATCATCATCATCATCACATCATTATCATCATCATTATCACCATCATTATTTCATCATCATCATCATCATCCTTATCATCATCACATCATTATCATCATCAATATCATCATTATTATCACCATCATCATTATAATAATAATAATCATCATCATCATCATTATCATCATCACATCATTATCATCATCATTATCATCATCATTATCACCATCATCATTATCATCATCACCACCATCATCACATCATTATCATCATCATTATCATCATTATCATCATCATCATCATCATCATCATCATCATTACCATCATTATTATTATCATCATTATCATCACTAATATCATCATCATTATTATCATCACCATTATCATCATCATTATCATTAACATCATTATCATCATTATTATCATCATCACTATCATCTTATCATTATCATCATCATTATCAACATCATCATCATCATTATTATCACCATCATTATTATCACCATCATCATTATCATCATCACATCATTATCATCATCATTATCATCATCATTATCATCATCATCATTATAATCATCGCCATCATCATCATCACATCATTATCATCATCATTATCATCATCATTATCACCATCATCATTATAATCATCACCATCATCATCACATCATTATCATCATCATTATCATTATCATCATCACCATCATTATTATCATCATCATTATCATCATCACATCATTATCATCATCATTATCACCATCATTATTATCATCATCACCATCATCACATCATTATCATCATCATTATCACCATCATTATCACATCATTATCATCATCATTATCATCATCATTTGCGGTGTCTACGCCGCATCCTCGGCATCTCGTGGAAAGATAAAGTGACAAATGTCGAGGTGTTGTCACGTGCTGGCCTTCAAAGTATGTATACGCTGCTTAGACAGCGCAGACTTCGCTGGCTTGGCCATGTTCGCCGCATGGAAGATGGTCGCATCCCAAAAGATATCTTCTACGGACAATTAGCAGATGGCAAGAGAACAGTTGGGCGACCACAGCTGAGGTTCAAAGATGTGTGCAAGAGAGATATGAGGGCACTGGACATGGATCCAGCAACATGGGAGGATGAAGCTGCCGATCGCACAAAGTGGCGATGCTATTTACGGCACCACCTCAGATTGGGCGAAGAGAGGCTCACACAAGAAGCAGAGGTGAGGAGAAAACGTCGAAAGGAGCACCAGGAAAATAAGCAGTTGAGGGCTGTCACCTCAGGGGCGCATTCCCATAGTCAGTTATGACTGAAGGGGCTATTATTATTATTATCATCATCATTATTATTATTATCATCATCATTATCATCATTATCATCATTATCATCATCATTATCATTATTATCATCACCATTATCATCATCATTATCATCATTATCATCATCATTATTATTATCATCATCATAATTATCAACATCATTATCATCATCGTCATCATCATCATCATCACCATCATCATCATCATTATCATCATCACCATCATCATAATTATCAACATCATTATCATCATCGTCATAATCATCACCATCATTATCATCATCATTATCATCATCACCATCATCATCATCATTTTCCTTTGCTGTATTTGAGGAGCCTGGAGCCCCCACTATCGCTGGCCCACTTGCAGGAAGCCTGCACCAAGCATTCATGTATTCTAGCAGCAATGGTTCTGTGCCCATTTGTTTTACACTATAAGGTTGCCAGCACCATACAAAATCTCATATTAGTGGCTGACAACAATGTTACCTGATGGTGCAATAGTCCCTTTTGTTGGTCTCTTCAGAGATCTCTGATATCTACACTGGATCAAACTTTGGGATGAAAATCATTGGAACAACTCTGGGATGGTTAAGGCAGCCGGCGTGATGCTGAACCACATCACCGCTAGTGTGCCGATGGTCAAGAAAATATGGGCCTAACACCATATTCCCAATATGCCTCAGTGGGCGTGTAACGGCATCCTTTACCTTTTTTTCCCAGACTTCTGGAATCTACATTGGATCAAAGTTGCCAGTTTTTTATGCATTGATTCAGACTTTAGTTTTTTTATGCATTGATTCAGACTTTAGTTTTTTTATGCATTGATTCAGACTTTAGTTTTTTTTTATACATTGATTCAGACTTTAGTTTTTTTTATGCATTGATTCAGACTTTAGTTTTTTTATGATGCTGTTGCCAGCCTCATGCACAATCTCATATTAGTAGCCTTGTACGACATGCTTGAGGGAGCAGTAGTATTATTCTTCTGTGAACAATGACAACAAATGACAGAAGCCAGCTCCAAACCTCAGGAATGAGGTATTTGGGGAAGGTGGTCCGCAACCAGACGATACGTCATGGCCTCAAAACTCAGCTTCTGCAGACCCGAGTGGAACAATCCCAGCTACGATGGTTTGGCCATGTCTGCAGAATGGGAGAAAATCGGCTACCACGACGAGTCCAAAATTAAACCTGGAATAGCTCCAATTAACGGAGTCACAATTACCACAATAACCCACAGTTTGAAAACACGCCACTGATGAGCGCTACCGAATAAGAAGCACATTGTTGCTTACAGGAATGAAACGACAATATTCGATATTGGTGCCAAAATATTTTAAATGAAATTTTAAAAATAAACGGCATTGTTTACTTAGACAGGCCAACCTATGATCAAAAGCATCTAGAAACATGCCAAAATATTGAAAGACGTACTCACTCTGTTGTTCCAGGCTTTCATGGAATTTCTCATAATTTGAAAAATCTTAAATTTACGCTAAACGTTTTTGTTCTGGTGCTTTCATAATGGAATTATTTTTGGCTTGTCCGTTGCCATTTTGTTGGTGCGTTTCTGTTTTGCTCATCGTAGTATTTTTATGTTGTTTATTAATTATTAATTTTTTTGTTGCAATGTTTGCTGCATCCTTTATCATTTTGTCATGGCCTTTTTTTAGAACAGTTTGTCGTCGTTGTTTCCTATTTGTGGTTGTAGATGAAAAAAAGGGTAATTCTGTGACCTTCCCCTGTTTCTGGTGATTTATCATCATCATCATCAGCAGCATCCTCATTATCATCATCATCAATCATCATCATTATCATGATTTTTATTATTAATCACCATTATCTTCATCACTCATCATCATAATTAATCATCATTATCTTCATCACTCATCATCATAATTAATCACCATTATCTTCATCACTCATCATAATTAATCATCCGCGTCATCATCATCATAATTAATCATCATCCGCGTCATCATCATCATAATTAATCATCACCCGCGTCATCATCATCATAATTAATCATCATCCGCGTCATCATCATCAGAATCAATCACCATCATCGTCATCTTCATCAATCATCCTCATAATCATTTTTCTTCATCATTATTATAAATCATCATCACCACCATTATCATCATTATAAATCATCATCACCACCACCATTATCATCATTATAATTCATCATCACCATCAATCATCTCATCGATCGTCCTCATCATCATCATTTCCTTCTTTGTTCCTTATATATCATGGATCCACCAAAACAGACATCCCCTTTGAGGAAGCCTTCACTAAAGCACATACTTTGTAGAAGCGTTTCCTGTAGCAATTTCTTTTACATGACGACTCTGCCAGTCCCATGCACAAACTCACATTAGTCACTTTTTACAGCATGTCCAATTCTTTCTTTATGTCCTTATAGACCTCCCGAGAACTACACGGGGTTTCTAGTGGACTGCACATTTGTAAAACTGACTCCTAAGCCTATTGTCATTTTTCCGCCACTGCCTATTATCAGTTTTACAGCACCCTCCATCATTATTTACACATTGTTTTACATATATGTAGCCAAGTGTTCTGAAATGGCCTCCTTGACGAGATGGTCTTCCTGCGAGTAATGTTGCGCTGTAAATCTTCTGAATATCATTACATTTTTATCTAACTGCCCTCGTTTAAGAAAGTAATTTTTCTCAGAGTTCGGGCAATCCCCCCGGCGGTTTTTACCAAATTGTTGTTGCCAACCAATGTTCGTTTTCTTGAATGGAACTGAAGACGAGAAGAAATGTTCGTAGACGAGCTTCTTCATTTGCGGCTTAGATTGTCTTAAAGTGAATGTGATTTACACCAGTGCGCAAAGTTTAACTTTTTTGTTTGTGTCTTCTTTCATCGTATGTTTTATATATCAGCTCTTGTATCAAATTGAAATGCTTGCGAATATTATACATTGAATATGGGTGTTCATGGTGTGTTCCATCCCTTAAATTCAGTAGCGCGTCTCTTTATCTTTTCTTTTCTCCTTAAATAGTGGGAACTGTCACTTAAAGTTTTATTGATTGCAGCTTTTTACATGATGGGGTTTGTTGTTGTTGTTGTTGTTGTTTAACTAGGACTGCTGAGCTTCTCGCCCTTTTGCAGCCAATACCATGTTGAATACTGCTTGCTATTATCTACACTGTAGATCAAGGCTTTTCCTGTGGATTTCCCGCCATTCCGAAACGTGTTAAGTTGAAGTCATGAGCTCCAGTTTCTCCAGCTTGGCTTGCATTTAAAGGATCGTCACATTTGGTCCCAAGCTAGGAGTAAGAAGTGCGTGGCATACTGTGCATTCCCCACCATACAAGGGGGCTCTCCTACTATGCAGAGCTAAAATACTGTGCCCTGGTTCTGGGCTCTCCGAAGGAATTGTCACGTCCTGCACAGAGCCACTTCTCAGCTCCCCCCTGCCTATCACTGGGTCCATAGTGAGATCCTCCTGCATACAGTCAACCAGTTCAAAGCCAAAGAATCACATCTGGGGCTCAAGTGACTTCTCCAAGCTTGGTGTGCAATGCTGGATTCTCAACAAGTTTCACCACAGGGGGAATCCCTGGAAGTATGTGGATGATTTCAACCTCACAGACAGAGGTTCACTTCCACATATGTATATTGTAGCATTGTGCATAGCTGGTGGTCATATAAAGATGACTCCAGATATGCCTGCATGCATATATGATGGGATAAGCTGACCCCATACTCAACATTACTTAGTCGTGTTCTACGACATGCTTGGCAAGTTACATTAGTGCCTACAATTAGAGGGAAACCAAATTAAAAACAAACGAACTCTGTAAACAGAACTTTGGACAGACATCAAATTGATAACGAAGATATGAAAATCCTAGAACACGTGATTTAGAACAGGAAGGCTCGGAAGGTACTTGTTTATGAACCATACTCCGTGGAGATGCTGAAAAGTAATGAATGTTGTCACCTGGAAGGACTCTGTTCGAATCCTTAGGTGTCAATTATTTTTCTTTCTTTTCTATTGTCTGCTGTGTTATGCGTCTCCCACGTGTGAGTAACTCACACGTCCTGGCTTCAATTTTCTACGTTTCCTAAAATTCACAAACCTCGGGTAAAATGAGAACATCATCATCATCATCAACACTATCATCATCATCACCACTATGATCATCATCACCACTATGATCATCATCACCACCACTATCATTATCATCATCAACATCATCACCACTATCATCATCATCACCACTATCATCATCATCACCACTATCATCATCATTTTCTTTTTTTCCTCTAGGTTATGCATTCTTAAATTCAGAATTTGCTATGTTAATTTATGTCTAACTAATTCCTGACAGCCCTAAGTCGTCCCCTAAGTCGTCCCCTAAGTCTGTGAAGAGACAGAGATGGTAGAATAGGCTTACGGTACCCACTGGCATCTGACACAAGGCGACTCTAATTTGAAGTTGACCATGGGGGGCTGGCAAAAACACTCACCGTGTAAAACAAAATGGAATAGAAACAACTGATACAAGAGCATGATACAAGAGCATGATACAAGAGCATGATACAAGAGCATGATACAAGAGCATGATACAAGAGCATGTGAATGTTTGGTGCATCCTTCTGCCTGGGGACCAGCTTTAGTGGTGGATCCAGGTTCTTTAATGAGTAAAAAAAGAAAATGATGATGATAGTGGTGATGATGATGATAGTGGTGATGATGATGATAGTGGTGATGATGATAATGATAGTGGTGATGATGATAGTGGTGGTGATGATGATCATAGTGGGCATTGGGAGATAAAGGGAGATCAAGAAAAATCAAGTCCAACACTAAATTAAGAATCTTAAACTCAACTGTTAAGTCATTACTATTGTGTAGCTCTGAAACATTGAGAGCAACAAAAAAACAACAACCAAAAAGCTACAGACTTTTATAAACGGGTGCTTGCGTAGAATAGAAGGGCTGAAATGGTATGTCAAAGTCACAAATGTGGAATTGATGACAAGAACCAGACAAATGCCAGTGGAACAAGAGTTGAGAAGAAGACGCTGGCGATGGATTGGACACACATTGAGGAAACCTGTTGATAGCATTACAAGGCAGTCCTTGTTCTGGAATCCACAGGGAAAGAGAGGCAGAGGTAGACCAAGAAACACATGGAGATGATAAATGGAGACAGAAGTGAAAATGATGAGGAAAACGTGGAAAGAACGAGTTCATAGCATGTGACAGGAGGGCTTGGCATGTGACAGGAGGGCTTAGCAGGTGTTTGTTGAAGGTTTATGCTCCTTGGGGAGCTAAATGGTATTGATTGAACCTCTGAATTATGTCTTGATTGGTTCATTGGTTAATATGGGGAAGGGCGAAAGGTGTAACGTTCATTCTCAGGGGAGACGTGATAGCTTAAAGTTTAAGAATCCATAATCTAACCAGTCATCTGTTTTTTCATAAGCTGATATTATTACGTCTAAAATAGAGTTAAAAACCTGGTCAGCGCACTAGCGCAGCGAGAGCCATTACGATTTGCGCGATTATATATTAACTGCCGCGGGCCTGCGTAATTTACATTAACCCTTGTGGAACGAAACGATCTGTCACCGCGGGCATCATTTGGGATGGGCGTCCATTGTCTGGTGATCAGCGTTTGCTCTCTTATCGATTATCAGCTACTCTAAGCTTGTTCAGGTATCGATTACTTTGTACTGGACAGGTCTGACATTATGAGTGCTATCTGCGGTGGTGTATCTGGGAGATACGAAGACTCGGAAGACTTCACTAAGGCTATGATAAACGGTCAGGTGAGCGACAATAAGTGGTGAGTCGTAATGAAGGGCGATTGATAAGTCCCTTCCTTCTTTTAAATTGTTAAATTTTCACTTGTATCCGCTAGATAAACATGACACATATGGCAAACCAATGAACAGTAATTGCAATTTGACATATACATTTTATTTTTATTCTCAGAAACAAAATATAATTTTTAATGGCCAATAAAATGACATAACAACAGACACGCGCTGAAAAAAAAGCGGCTATCACGTTCAGTTGTTATTGTAATATGGCTGAGTGTTTTATTTAATACAATGGCAGCTAATTGTCTTTATTGTCATGTTATTTTCATATAAATTAGTAGGAATGGAGTTAAAAAAATAACAAATTCGAAATACGAAGTCACTTTTCAATCACCCAGTAGCACATTAATGTTGGTCACAACAGAAAAATTATAAAGAATAACAACAATTACCACAATGTTCGTGTTCTGTTTTTTGTTTTGTTTTTTTAAGTCACAATCTTTTTAGTTCTCTTCCGCCGCATCTACTTCTTCGTTTACAGCTATCACATCAAATCGTACTAACGGACATACACGCAGGCATAGGCATTGTACACATTTGGGTTTCTTATACCCAGCTACTTGAATTAGTATTTTACAATTTACAAGACGAACAAAACAACCAACATAAAATACAATAAAGTGTCTGGTGGGAGTGCAAGGATAGCACTGGACAGTAAGTACTTGGATTGAAGAAATCATCAAGATAAAAGGGAATACTTGAATGGAGGATATCATCAAGAAAAGATACAAGACGTACTGGGATGGAAGTAATCATCAAGATAAAAGGGAGTACTTCAATGGAGGATATCATCAAGAAAAGATACAAGAAGTACTAGGATGGAAGAAATCATCAAGATAAAAGGGAGTATTTGAATGGAGGATATCATCAAGAAAAGATACAAGAAGTACTGGGATGGAAGTAATCATCAAGATAAAAGGGAGTACTTCAATGGAGGATATCATCAAGAAAAGATACAAGACGTACTGGGATGGAAGTAATCATCAAGATAAAAGGGAGTACTTGAATGGAGGATATCATCAAGAAATGATACAAGACGTAATGGATGGAAGTAATCATCAAGATAAAAGGGAGTACTTCAATGGAGGATATCATCAAGAAAAGATACAAGAAGTACTATGATGGAAGTAATCATCAAGATAAAAGGGAGTATTTGAATGGATGATATCATCAAGAAAAGATACAAGAAGTACTGGGATGGAAGTAATCATCAAGATAAAAGGGAGTACTTCAATGGAGGATATCATCAAGAAAAGATACAAGACGTACTGGGATGGAAGTAATCATCAAGATAAAAGGGAGTACTTGAATGGAGGATATCTTCAAGAAATGATACAAGACGTAATGGATGGAAGTAATCATCAAGATAAAAGGGAGTACTTGAATGGAGGATATCATCAAGAAATGATACAAGACGTAATGGATGGAAGTATTCATAAAGATAGAACAGCTTGGATAGAAGATACCATCAATATAACAATAGAGAATGCACAGATAGCGGATATCATTGTGGTAAAGTGGGATGTTATAAATATTTATAGGGGACTTAGTGTACTGACTGAGATCAGCTGTGAAGGTATCTATATCTAATAAGGGTAGTGTATTATAGATAACCTTACTTGCTACCACATATTTCTACCTCAGTCAGAATTATTCTGGAATATAGTGATGACTACGTTGAATGTCTAGGGTATGTATATGATGAAGTGTAAGTCACAACAACAACAGACAGATAAACAATTTAATTTATTCCACCACACTTGACAACACTGTGACACTCACATACATATAACACTCTATGAGGATATCTTACATGAGTCACTGATAAATTTTCAAATATCAATATGTATTCAGTGCTGTCATTAATGTATATGTGTCCTGATTCAAATACAAAGTGAACCAGGAATCACAATCAATTTTAATTACAAGTTATATGTACAGAATTTATCAATATGAATCTTGTAGTGACATATATTATTAATAGTATCCTATGTGTGTCAGTTGTGTAGTAGTAATATGAGGTAATACTGGTTTTGTTTTGTTTTTTCAAGCTCTGTTGGTATTTGTCATCATGACTTCAATAGTTTGTTTCTGTTGGAACTAGTATTGGAGATGTTCTCAGTTCCTGGCATTAAAACAATTAAATTCCCCTCTTAATTTTATTTTACAATGACAGTTTAAGATAGGGGTACATAATGTTGAGCTCCATGGCCACACTTTCTTAACTTTCGTGATGACTGCAGTAAAAGACTCCTCTGCTCGATTACTTTAATGAGTTCTGGAGCCACCTCACTGGTTGCTATATGGACCAAGGAGTATGCTGTCCGCCTGTGGATTCAGCAAAGCTCTGACCAGGTGCTGCTCAATAACTTTAAGACCACGGTCTCTGAAACAAGAAGGTTGTACCTCCTACTTCAGAACTAATTTATACTCTATTTCTACACTGAGCACAATACATAACAAACCTGAGTTCAGAGCGTTAGACCAACTGTCAGCTTCATCTGAAAGACTTTACACCAGTATATTCCTCCTTAATGGTTACTACGCCTCTGCAATTCCAGCATTATTTCTTTCTAGTCAATAATCTAGGTGTCAGTGTACTGCTTGGCAATACCATGTAGTTTTACTTTCCTCCGACACCTTCTGTTCAGGCTGGAGCACTATAGGCTTTACCTCATGTTCGCTACTGAACCAGACATATATACAGACATAAGTATCAATTTACTTTCAATTTTCATTTAAAAAGATATCAAATATTTCAAACCTACCACAATTCATGGAAATAATACACAGTGACGTTGAATGGCAATGAATATAGCACAACTCCGATCTGCCGATGTCCCAGGCTTTTATTTAGAAAAAATATACCCTGGTGCTCAACGCACTGTTTCTTAGTAGGTTTATTACAAGATGTGGCCCGGAACAGACGCCCTGAATTGAGTATATTCGCAGCTCTAACCAATCAAGCCATGTCTACACATCTTTTCAAAAAAGTACCCCTTCTCACGTTTCCCCTGACAACACAAGATAGTATTTATAGTCCGACTAATCGTGTTTAGCCTTACATTTGTTGCGCTCCAATCAAATAGGAGTTAACATGGTAGGCTATTTCCGTAACGTAATGTTTTTTCAAACACGTTATAAAAAAAAATTTTATGAGCAGAAATGATTTCATGCTGTCAGGCACCCCCACTATTTTATTTTGGCTATAATTTGGTAATTCCTAGACTATTTGCGTAACGTTTTACATATTCTTTGTCAGCAAGTCCTAAGGAACCCAAATATGCAAATTTAAAAGAGCTAAGTGGCTGCGTTCAAAATATGCAATTTCTTCTACCTCCTGTTTACTTCGAAGATGTGCTGTCTGGGTACTGTAATGTTTTCAAACGTAAACCAGTATAATTTCATATTTCCCAATAAGCGTTTTTCAGGATTTTAAAACCTAACTCTGGTATGGGTAGTGAATTTTATCACTGTCGATTTGAAAAAGTTAGTGCTAGTGGCCTTACACGCGTGATGGTAGTAATTGTGTATCGCGCGACTCGTGTTAGTATTGCCTGTGTCCCTGCTTTCTGCCTCTCCCTTCTCTCTATCCTTTAGTCCATCTGTCTTTTGTTTTTGGTAACATAGTGTAGAAAAAGACATGAATGGAATTTTAAATCTAGGTCATCTTGCGTATCTTAAGGTTTTTCTTAGAAATGGAGTACATTTTTTAGGGTGTTTGGGAAACGCGTGTATGTTGCAGAAGGCTTTTACTATCAACGTGAAACGTAACAATTTGCAGACGCAGGAGAACACAAGGGGGATTTCGAGTACAGTCATTGTGACAGCACTGTTCTTTACCATTTTTCTTTCCTTTTATTGAATTTATGTGTTTGGCTTTACATTTACGTTTTAATTTATATATGTGGATTAGAATTTCTCACGACAAATCCTCCCCACTTAAAACAGACGTTATATGTCAGTCTATAATTCTATATACACATAGAGAAATTTCTTATTATTCCTGGGGTTTTGGGTGATTCTCATCACACGGATGGCGGCTTAAAAAATCCGCTCCCAAATTTGTTTTTCCACTTATATACTCTATGCTGAACTCAAATGGCTGCATCAATAAAGACCAACGGAGTAATCTAGAATTTTCATGTCTAGCCTGTGCTAGAAACGATAAAGGTTTGTGATCCGTTTGCAACTTAAATGCCTTCCCATACAGATAAATACTGAATTTCTTTATCGCCCATATTACTGCCAGACATTCTTTTTCGCTAGTTGAGTAATTGGTTTCAGCTTTATTCAACTTTTTGCTAGCATATGCCACTGGGCTTAATTCCCCATCCAATGCATCTGATTTCTGTAGTAGAGTTGCACCCAACCCAATATTACTGGCATCCGTCCTTACTATGAATTCTTGACTTAAGTCAGGTAATTTCAAAATAGGTTTACTTGTGAGCTTTTCCTTCAATTCGTGGTAAGCCATTTCACATTGTGGTGTCCATGTAATGCGATCTGGATGTCCTTTACGTGTCAAATCAGTTAACGGTGCACATATGGAATTAAAGTTTTTGATATACTTCTGGTAGAAACCACATAATGAGACAAAGGATCTCACGTCTTTCTTGGTTTGTGGTCTCGGGGCTTTCTTTAGTTTCTCTAAATTCTTTGGGTCAGGGGTCATGTTTCCCTGATAAACTGTGTGTCCCAAGAATTCCAATTCTTTACATCCAACGCAACATTTGGTTGGTCGGGCTGTTAAATTCGCTTCCTTAAGTCGATTAAACAGCATGTTCAGAGAGTCAATGTGTTCCTCAAATGTTTCTGTTGCTATAAGGATATCATCCATAAAATTTGTGATGCATGGGTTATTCAGAGGGTCCAATAATTTTCTCATCATTCTAGAGAAGACACTAGGCGCATTCTTCAATCCAAATGGCAATCTATTAAACTCATAGTGTCCTTCTGAGGTACTAAAAGCTAGGTATGGTCTAACCTCAGGCTTTACTGGAATCTGATAATATCCTTTACTCAGATCCACTTTTGAGAAATATTTAGCTTTATTTAGCCTTGCAAACAACTGATTTGTATCCGGCAATGGATCCACCTGTCCTTCTGTAATAGCATTCAGTCTCCGGTAATCTATACAGAGTCTATGTTCTCCAGAGGGCTTCCTTAAGAGTACAACACCGGAACTATACGAGGATTCACTATGTGAAATAATTCCTTCCTTCAACAAATAGTCTATCTCTTCCTTCAAAGCTTTCTCCTTAGCAAACGGAATCGAATATGGTTTCATACAGACAGGTGTGGGGTCTATCAGTTTCATATCATATTCCAATAAGTTTGTATGCCCAGGTCGGTCTGTTAACACCTCTGCATGATTATTTAGAACCTGTTGCACTCTCTCTTTCTGAGTTTTCGTTAAATGTGTACTGATTTTCACCTGTGCCGCTGTCTCACAGGGATGTAATGGATATTCAAATGATGAAAGTGGTTCCTTTTTCATCTCCATGGCAATAGACAAGGTCAACAAGTGTGTCTCTTCCTGATGTTCTCTTTCCAAATATTTCTTCAGGAGATTCACATGATAGATTTTTTCTTTCCCCTTCTTATCTATCTTATAATTTGTTCTAGACACCTTCTCTAGAACTGTATATGGCCCTTGCCATCCAATTTGTAACTTATTCTGACTACCGGGGAGAAGAAGCAGTACCTTCTCTCCCACAGCCAAATTTCTGTCTTTAGCTTTCCTGTTATAATAGGCAGCATGTTTCTTCCTGGCTTGTTTCAAATTTTCATTGGCAAGTTTCCAGCCAGTTTTTAATCGAGTGGTCAGCTCATTCACATATTGGTATGAAGATGTAATATTTTCCTCTGCCTTTTCGTCAGTCCACGTTCTTAACAAAGCTTCGAGTGGACCTTTTATTGGCCTTCCAAACAATAATGTTGCCGGGGCCATGCCGGTTGAACTATGGGGTACCTCCCGATAAGCAAAGAGGGCGGCGTGCAGGTACTGGTCCCATGTATCTGGTTTTTCGTGTGCCAACTTTCTCAGGATCGACATCAACGTGCCATTAAATCTTTCCACTTGGCCGTTCCCTTGGGGATGGTACACACTACAATGGAAGTGTTTGGCCTGGAAGATCCTGAAAACTTCTTCTGTTAGTTTCCCCTTGAACTGAGAGCCATTATCAGTCAAGATTTGATTGGGAAAGCCTAACCTTGTGAAAATTGTGAGCAATGCCTCTGCCACATGTTTAGAATCAATCGATGACAGGGCTACTGCCTCTCCCCACATAGAACAAGTGTCCACCAGAGTCAGAATGTAGCTGTTCCTTCTCTTGGTTCGGGTGAGAGGTCCCACAAGATCCACGGCAACTCTCTCAAAGGGTGTTCCCACTATGGGCATTTCTCCCAGAGTTGCTGGTGCAGTCCAATGTTTAGGTGCTACTCGTTGGCACTCTGGACAGGATTTTACATATCGTTTGATATCTTCAGTTATTCCTGGCCAGAAATAGTGACAAGCTATACGCTGTCCTGTTGCGCTGATCCCCATATGACCACTGAAGGGAATCGCATGCCCTAGTTCCAACACTTTAGTCCTATATGAAGTGGGAAGGACCAGCTGTCCGTGACCATTGGATTCAGATCCAGCCTTCCTATATATCAGCTTGTTCTTCATATAAAACTCTCCCTTGCCTGGAGGTGTATGAGATTTGGGCAACTTCTTGAAACATGGCTTGAGTGTTTTGTCCTCAGCCTGTGCCTTCCTCATCTCATCTGGATGAGTATTTATTGGATAATCCTCCTCCTTTTTAGACTGTGATCTGGTCTGCACTGTTGCCAATATCACAGGTCTCTTGGGATTCCCCAAGAAGACATATCTACACCCCAATATCAGAGGGTAGATTGGCTCATTTATCACTGCTGCTTTTATGATTCCTTCCACATATCGCGTTTTCACTTTTATCCGGGCGACGGGAAGTGTCATGGTAGCTACATCCTTGGTTGCAGTTTGAATTTCCACTGTTTCTGTGGTGTATTGATCGGCCTGCACCAGGTGAGAACTCACAACGGAATCGTAATCTAAACAAGTATCATATAAACACCTTATAGTGACACCAATACAGATGACATCTTCACACACTGGGGGGTGGTATGGTTCCTGTAGTTCTTCAGGTTTGACCTTCTTTTCCTTTTTCCCCGATGTCATAGCAGCACAATGAGGAGGTTTCCTTCTACAATGGTCAGTGTCATGATTGTTCATCTTACAATTTTTACACCACCTTTTTCCTTGGTTGAAAGATTTTCTTTCATCATATTTCCTTTCATCGAATTGTGGGGTTTTATTTTTATTGTCATACCGTGGCCTATCAAATTGGTGCTTACCTTTGTTTTGATCCCTAGGATCAAATTTATTTAAGTTCTGTGGTGCCCTAAAATTATCCACCTGTTTCTTTTTATTACCTGTTACCTCTGCTTGAGCTGCTTGATACCTTTCAGCAACATTTAGCAACTCACCCAGCCTCTCTGCACCTTGTTCCATGAGAAACTTTCTCAGGTCTGGAGCCATGGACTCTCTTAATTGCTCTATAAGGACCATTTCCTTAAGATCTTGGGTTTTCCCCAGAGAAGTCCATTTCTCCAAGTATGTCTCTATTCGTGCAGAGAACTGGTGATAGGTTTCACCTGACAGTAGTTTAGCATTCCTAAATTTTTTTCCTATAAAATTCTGCGTTCTTTTCATATCTTAACAAAAGAGCCTGCTTTAGCATGTCATAATTTTCCTGATCACTTCTGCTCATTTTAGCAAAAACTTCATAAGCTGCCCCACGAAGTCCCTGAGATAACTTTAAGCTCCACCTTTCTCTCTCTAACCCATACGTGGTAGCTAATAGTTCATACCTATTTAGATAGCTCTCTATATCATCGTCTTTCTCAACAAAATGATCTAAATGAGAATTCATAGCTTAGGTTGAGGCTCCCTGGCTAGCAGTGGCATCAGAGGCAAAGGGACTGGCACCATTTTCAGGAGCATGGCCCTGAAACTCAAACTCCCTTAGTCGTAACTCATGTTCCCTTTGTAATCTCTTCTCCTCCTTTTCTGCTTCCCTCTCTGCAGTCAATCTTCTTTCTTCTGCTTCCCTTTCTGCAGTCAATCTTCTTTCTTCTGCTTCCCTTTCTGCAGTCAATCTTCTTTCCTCTCTTTCTGCAGCTAATTTCTTCTCTTCCCTTTCTGCTTCCAATGCTTTAGCCTCTTTGTCAGCCTCAATCTGCAGCCTCTTAGCCTCAGCCTCTAATTTTCTTTCGGCCTCTTTTTCTAATCTTCTTTCTTCTCGTTCAATATATTTGTCACATTCAGCAGTGACATAAGCAATCATAATTTGCCCGTCCATTCCTAACTCTTTCGCAGTCTGTACAGCAGCAGATCGAAATTTTGCCAGGTCGGCCATTGTCTAACAGATAATTGTCTAAAATATTTAACTAAACAATTTTATCTATGAATAATTAACTCAGGACAACACAGGCACTGTGAGCTCAACCTTATTTATTTTCACCCAAGGATACCTTTAAATTCTTTATTATTCCCAATATCTATAACAGGAGAAAGTTCAATATCCCTGGAACGAGACCCCAATATATGTGGTAAAGTGGGATGTTATAAATATTTATAGGGGACTTAGTGTACTGACTGAGATCAGCTGTGAAGGTATCTATATCTAATATGGGTAGTGTATTATAGATAACCTTACTTGCTACCACATATTTCTACCTCAGTCAGAATTATTCTGGAATATAGTGATGACTACGTTGAATGTCTAGGGTATGTATATGATGAAGTGTAAGTCACAACAACAACAGACAGATAAACAATTTAATTTATTCCACCACACTTGACAACACTGTGACACTCACATACATATAACACTCTATGAGGATATCTTACATGAGTCACTGATAAATTTTCAAATATCAATATGTATTCAGTGCTGTCATTAATGTATATGTGTCCTGATTCAAATACAAAGTGAACCAGGAATCACAATCAATTTTAATTACAAGTTATATGTACAGAATTTATCAATATGAATCTTGTAGTTACATATATTATTAATAGTATCCTATGTGTGTCAGTTGTGTAGTAGTAATATGAGGTAATACTGGTTTTGTTTTGTTTTTTCAAGCTCTGTTGGTATTTGTCATCATGACTTCAATAGTTTGTTTCTGTTGGAACTAGTATTGGAGATGTTCTCAGTTCCTGGCATTAAAACAATTAAATTCCCCTCTTAATTTTATTTTACAATGTCAGTTTAAGATGGGGGTACATAATGTTGAGCTCCATGGCCACACTTTCTTAACTTTCGTGATGACTGCAGTAAAAGACTCCTCTGCTCGATTACTTTAATGAGTTCTGGAGCCACCTCACTGGTTGCTATATGGACCAAGGAGTATGCTGTCCGCCTATGGATTCAGCAAAGCTCTGACCAGGTGCTGCTCAATAACTTTAAGACCACGGTCCCTGAAACAAGAAGGTTGTACCTTCTACTTCAGAACTAATTTATACTCTATTTCTACACTGAGCACAATACATAACAAACCTGAGTTCAGAGCGTTAGACCAACTGTCAGCTTCATCTGAAAGACTTTACACCAGTATATTCCTCCTTAATGGTTACTACGCCTCTGCAATTCCAGCATTATTTCTTTCTAGTCAATAATCTAGGTGTCAGTGTACTGCTTGGCAATACCATGTAGTTTTACTTTCCTCCGACACCTTCTGTTCAGGCTGAAGCACTATAGGCTTTACCTCATGTTCGCTACTGAACCACACATATATACAGACATAAGTATCAATTTACATTCAATTTTCATTTAAAAAGATATCAAATATTTCAAACCTACCACAATTCATGGAAATAATACACAGTGACGTTGAATGGCAATGAATATAGCACAACTCCGATCTGCCGATGTCCCAGGCTTTTATTTAGAAAAAAATATACCCTGGTGCTCAACGCACTGTTTCTTAGTAGGTTTATTACAAGATGTGGCCCGGAACAGACGCCCTGAATTGAGTATATTCGCAGCTCTAACCAATCAAGCCATGTCTACACATCTTTTCAAAAAAGTACCCCTTCTCACGTTTCCCCTGACAACACAAGATAGTATTTATAGTCCGACTAATCGTGTTTAGCCTTACATTTGTTGCGCTTCAATCAAATAGGAGTTAACATGGTAGGCTATTTCCGTAACGTAATGTTTTTTCAAACACGTTATAAAAAAATTTTATGAGCAGAAATGATTTCATGCTGTCAGGCACCCCCACTATTTTATTTTGGCTATAATTTGGTAATTCCTAGACTATTTGCGTAACGTTTTACATATTCTTTGTCAGCAAGTCCTAAGGAACCCAAATATGCAAATTTAAAAGAGCTAAGTGGCTGCGTTCAAAATATGCAATTTCTTCTACCTCCTGTTTACTTCGAAGATGTGCTGTCTGGGTACTGTAATGTTTTCAAACGTAAACCAGTATAATGTCATATTTCCCAATAAGCGTTTTTCAGGATTTTAAAACCTAACTCTGGTATGGGTAGTGAATTTTATCACTGTCGATTTGAAAAAGTTAGTGCTAGTGGCCTTACACGCGTGATGGTAGTAATTGTGTATCGCGCGACTCGTGTTAGTATTGCCTGTGTCCCTGCTTTCTGCCTCTCCCTTCTCTCTATCCTTTAGTCCATCTGTCTTTTGTTTTTGGTAACATAGTGTAGAAAAAGACATGAATGGAATTTTAAATTTAGGTCAACTTGCGTATTTCAAGGTTTTTCTTAGAAATGGAGTACATTTTTTAGGGTGTTTGGGAAACGCGTGTATGTTGCAGAAGGCTTTTACTATCAACGTGAAACGTTACAATTTGCAGACGCAGGAGAACACAAGGGGGATTTCGAGTACAGTCATTGTGACAGCACTGTTCTTTACCATTTTTCTTTCCTTTTATTGAATTTATGTGTTTGGCTTTACATTTACGTTTTAATTTATATATGTGGATTAGAATTTCTCACGACAATCATCAAGATAAAAGACATGAATTACTTGGATGGAGGATAGTATCAAGATAAATATAGGAAGTATTTTATTAGAAGATGTTATAACAATAAGAGACAGGAAGTACTCTGATGGAGGATATCATTCAAATAAAAGAGACAGGAAGTAATTAGAAGGAGGATATCATCAAGATAACAGACAGGAAGTACTCGGACGAAGGATACCATCAACAGAAAGGAGATACGAAATACTCGTATGGGGGAATACACTCATTGTAATAGGCAAGAAAAGTTTATATATTCAACAACGCCAAATTCAGTATGGACCTCAGTCAGGTTCTAAGTAGTATTCAAATATATATCCACAAAAATTCTCATGCTTAAAAAAAACGTCAGTTTGATCTTGAACCATCAAGCTACCAGTACTTTCTACTCTTAATTTGAAGACTTTGATAAATGAAAGCACTACTGTAAAGAAGTAGTCTCCAGATAACTCCCCCAACTGTTTTTTTTCTGGTTCTAAGCTGCCGGCTGGTGGTACATATTCACATCACAAGAAATATGTCGGTGTTTGGAACGACCGTCATCAGGCTACTATTGTCACTATCATCATCACCACCTATATCATAATGCTTCATGTCTGTTATTTTTGGTTCTTCGTGAAATATCAATCACTCAATCAATACCCTATAGCTCCTCGAGGAGCACAGGCCTTCAACAAACACATGCCAAGTCTTCCTGCCCTGTGCCATCCGCTCAAGTTCTTTCCGTGTTTTCCTCATCATTTTCATCTCTGTATCCAGCTCTCTTCTCCATGTGTTTTTGGTCTGCCTCTCTTTCCCTATGGATTCCAGAACAAGGACTGCCTTGTAATGCTATCAGCAGGTCTCCTCAATGTGTGTCCTATCCATCGCCAGCGTCTTCTTCTCAACTCTTGTTCCACTGATTCTTGTCATCAATTCCACATTTGTGACTTTGTCATACCATTTCAGTCTTTCTTTTCTACGCAAGCACCCGTTTATAAAAGTCTGTAGCTGTTTGGTTGTAGCAAACAAAGAAGTAAGAAGAAACATCAAAAGAGACAAGAGGAAGTATATTGAAGAGTTGGCAAGGGAAGCAGAGGAAGCTGCAGCCAAAGGAAATATGAGGGACCTGTACAACAACACAAAGAAGCTATAAGGGAAATATAAGCAAGCAAATGGCCTTATAAATGATAAGAATGGAAAATTGCTTAGTAATATACATGAACAAATGAAGAGATGGACAGAACATTTTGAGGAACTTCTCAATAGACCAGCTCCAACTAATCCCCCAGACATCCAGCCAGCAGAAGAGGAGCTACAAATCAGCTGTGAACGACCAAGTAGAGAAGAAATAAAGATAGCCATAAAGCTTCTGAAAGATGGAAAAGCAGCTGATCCAGATGGAATTCCAGCAGAGGCCATCAAAACAGATATTGATTCCTATACAGAGATATTATACAAACTACATGGCAAAGTCTGGGAGAGAGAGGAAATACCAGCAGAATGGAAGAAAGGTTATCTGGTCAAGTTGCCTTAGAAGGAAAATTTACAAGAGTGCACAAATTATAGAGGAATAATGTTACTATCAGTGCCAGGAAAATTATTCGTTAAATATAATATCCTTCAATTCTTCAATGATTTCTGTTGAGCCGCCCTTTTCAGCTCAGCTCTTGATGTTCCAACCGCTTTGTTTTTCTTTTCTAGTTTTTCTTTAACTTTTCCTTGACATCCCCATCCTTCTCTTCCCCCATGAGTTCTAGCCAAAGATATGTCAAGCAATATTGATTAGCAGTTTCCTGAGGGTGTGTCCAATTGATCTCCACTTTCTGCCGCTAATCTCCAGCTGTATTCTTGTATGCTTCTTCTCCACAATTCTGTCTTAATTATTACTTGTAGCTATCTGTCATGAAGTATGTGTCACAGACATCTGTTACAGAAATTTGGACGTGATTGCCTCTATGACATTCCTGATACGTTTCGGAGCTCACAGAAGGACAGAGCACCAGCCAGAACGATTATTGCTGCCGTGCTAAATGAAAATCTTTTCGGTAAATACCGAATGCATTCAGTGAGAATACGGAAACAGCTTTGGCAAATTCTCTCGTTTTGACATCTCCCGCAACCTAATCAATACAACCAATTTTTGGGCAAACATTTGACTGAATTTGCGGCACAGAAAATACAGATAAACATAGAAGATGGAAACAAAATTAATTACTGACTAGCAAGAGTGTTACACGAACACGTAGCAAAAAAATAGCATTCTAAAAGGCAGTATGCAAGCTAGAGGCAACATTCTACCGGCAGATACTTACGTGATAGACAAAATGTAGGGATAACTTCACTTAGTCGTTCCCCTTCTACCGTGAGGTGTAGAGGTTTGGAAGAGAGAGCGCCAGACTATCTTATCGGCTGTCTTCTTCCTGGCCTGGTTCCATTCTAGTCCTCGGTCCTTCAAAGATTGTCTAATGTTATCCTCCCAGCGGACTCTGGGTCGTCCTGTGGGTCCGGATCCCTGGCTCTTTGTTTCTCATGCTTGTCGTGGTAGCCGATCATCTCCCATTCTGCAGACATGGCCAAACCATCTTAGTTGGGACTGTTCTACTTAGGTCTGCAGGGGGTGGGATTTTAGGCCTTGACGAATCATCTGGTTGCGGACCATGTCTCTTCTTGTTACTTCAACCACCTTCCTCAGATACCTCATTTCTGAGGTTTGGATCTGGCTTTTGTGGGTTGTAGTCATTGCCCATGACTCGCATCCATATGTCAAGACTGGGACATAGGTGGAGCGGTATACAGCCATCTTCGTTTTCTTACCAACCTCTCTCTTGCTGAGGAATCCTCGATTTATGGCCTGAAAAAGTCTCCCAGCTGCTGCTTTTCGAGTGGCCAACTCTTCTTTGATGCCTCCCTTTCGGTCTATAATAGCTCCGAGATATTTAAAGTTGTCGACCTGCTCCAGAACCTGTTCTCCTAGCTTAATCTGATGTCTTCTTTCTTCTCGTGATATCACCATGGATTTTGTTTTAGAGCTACTTATGACCATCTCTCTCTTCTCCAG
>JAMPIV010013779.1:0-70872 GCA_024509875.1 Oreohelix idahoensis
AGAATGTGATCTGGAAAGTAAATCAGTTTTCCGGTGAAGAATCAAAATTATACAAATCACTTGCTATTATCTTATTCTATTGTATGGGTTTGAGAGGGCTGGACATCACTGCAGATACGGAGCGAAGGATTCAGGCTTTTTCGAGCATAAATGGTTTATAGAAGGAATTTAGGCATTTGTATAAAGGCACAGTGGAATGTTATCTGCTTCTTCATTTCCGTCATTTAGCCAACGACCGGCAAAGCAGTCAGTGGCCATTACGCCTAGTGGCGTCTTAAGGGCAACAGCGAATAGATTAATCCGTTTGCTGTTGTTTCCGTAATCAAAGTGACTGGCAAACGGGTGATCAGCCCGTTGGGAAATGTCTATGTTAGAGAGAAAATAAACACCTATGCAGGCCACGAAGAACCATTTTTGTCAGTAGTGAAACGTTAAAAGCTTGCCTGGTTTGGGCATGTAACTCGTCATGACTCCCTTTCGTAAAAAAAAACGAAAGGAAAAAATCTCCAGGGCAAGCCTCGGGTGTCCCTTCCTTATGTGCTGTAAATGTTTATACAATACCAAAAACCTACCCTCTGTCCTGTACTTACTGTTCTTAGTCTTCTATCATTTACTAGAAACAGTATTAAGGTCTTATCTTGTGTAGTGTAGTGGTGTTGATGGTATTGTATGATGGTGATATTACTAAATGTAATTGTATGAGGCCAGCTGTGAAGGCTCCTGAGATAAAATGTAGTTGAGAATTGTCAGAAGGCCTTTCTTGCTACCACTACGACCTCACACTTAATTTTTTTTTTTTTTTTTTAATGAATGTGGCTACGTAAAGTGTCTAGGGTTATGATATGTAGTGTGGTGTAATAGGTTATAGATGTACCCACAGATATTTAACAAGACTAATAATATTAATAAATGTTAAAATACACTGAACTAACTCACGTGTGTAAAATTTTTGATAAAATTATATTACATTTATTTTGTTCTGGATCAATTTTTTAGGTTGACCAGAACTTAAAAGGATTTAAAGATTATGAAAGAAATGCATGGAATATTATATCATAAATGCAATAGTGTACATATATATGTACTATACTAGTTAGTTTTATTAAAATGTTCTAGTAGTCATCTACTTGGGAGGATAGTTAATGTTTGTGCTGTTGGGGTGGCCTCATCACACCTGTCTATATTGACTACACAGTGTCCAGAAAATGGTGGGAATTTTTATGGGGGTATTAGTAACTACACAGCGTTGGTGAATGTCCAGCAGACCAGAGGCTCACTCATCTTGTCGTGGTAGCTCTGGTGCTGAAATCAGGTGGTCCCACCTCTCCGTGCTGGCGGGCAATAATGGTGGTCTCTGTCACAAGTACTGCACAGATACACTCGAGTAAAGTCACCAACTGAATAGACACTGCTTGGTTGACAACAGAAACTCGCAGCTCAGATTATGAATAAATAACACAGAATTGCTAGCAAAACTCAGCTGAGCTGCTGGCTATAGTATGGCGTCCCTAAATTTCTTTCACTTTCTTTCATATGGAAATCACCACACTTTAAAATCTGTGTCTATCACTGAACAACTATTGAAGAATGGCCCCACTTTCGCGTCTGAGCGCTAATGATATGATTGTCTGTGGCCAATCACTGCCCAGGTTTATTTTAAATTCAAATTTCCTACCATAAAGTCATTTCAGTCATGCTTCAGTCAAGTATGGATGGTTATCTGTTAGTCTGTCCGTCTCTACTTGTGTTTCTACAAAATGTACTTGATTTTTGAACCAACCTTTCTCTCCCCTCCAAAATTTTGTCGTTAAAAGTTATATTTAGACACAGCTACCACCCAAAAACCCTCTCCTCCATACTAAGTAAATTTGAACACCTGCGTTTCGAGGTCGTGTTTTTTTGTGCAATTAGCGACACTTTTAGATTCAATACAGTCTGTCGATGATGTGAACAACACTGTCTTTTGTCATTATCTTCAATATTATCTATCCGTCTGTAAAATTAAGAACATATTAGTTCACTGCTCAGAATAGGCCATCCGGCCAGCTAATTTTTATATTCCTAACATTAATATTAAGAAAAATTTACTTTTTACTTTTTGTAATATTCCAAACATCTGCGTTTTAGCCGCTGAATTCAAATCAAGGGCTTGGTATTGCAAAAGCGTCCAATAAATGACTGTGGCGTAACATATCTATGGTCCCTTCTGTCGAGTTGCTTACTTTTTATGTCAACTTGGGAAACGTGACTTTTCTCCGTTCCCCCCCCAATTGCGTCTCCTTAGCCTTTCTAGTCTCACGCAATCTTTCCAGTCATATTTTTCCTTTTTGATCCGCCGTTCCCCTCCTGTCTAGCAAGTCAATTATTATGGAGGACGATGACCCGCGGTCTAGGCGATCATGTACTATTCGCAGCCTACGCATCATGTTTTTATCCTTAAATGTTATCTTTGGAGATATTTTACCGTTGTATCTCTGTCAATTTCACTACACATCTCCCCACTTGAAAACATGCCTATGGCAAGTTCCAAAACCAGCGATACACATAGGTAAAATTACTCCTCACGTCTGCCGCTACTCTAATTTTGATCACAGGGGTGCCGACTGAGGAAATCTGCACCGACATTCAATTTGCCTGGGATATATTGGATACTAAACTGATAAGGTTGAAGCAACAAAGACCACCTCAGCAATCTTGCGTTTTCATGCTTAGCCTGAGACAAGAACACGAGAGGCTGATGGTCCGTCTCCACCACAAATGTCCTACCATACAGATAGATTTGAAACTTCTTTATTGCCCAGATTAACGCTAAACATTCTTTTTCGCTTGTGGAGTATCCTTGTTCCGCCTTATTCAATTTACGGCTTGCATAAGCGACTGGTTTCAGTTCCCCATCAGGTGAAGATGATCTTTGCAACAAAGCCCCTCCTAGTCCTACATTACTTGCATCGGTTCTTAAGACAAAGTCCTGTGTCAAATCAGGCAGTTTGAGAATAGGCTTGCTAGTGAGTTTTTCCTTTAACTCTTGGAACGCTAGTTCACATTGTGCAGTCCAAATAATTTTATCTGGAAGTCCCTTGCGAGTCAGATCAGTCAGAGGAGCACATATAGCGTTAAAATTTTTGATGTATTTCTGATAAAATCCGCATAACGACACAAATGATCGCACGTCCTTTTTTGTTTGCGGCCTAGGTGCTCTCTGCAGTTTTTCCAAGTTCTTAGGATCAGGGGTCATATTACCCTGATATACAGTGTGCCCCAAGAATTCCAACTCTTTGCATCCAATACAACATTTGGTTGGCCTAGCAGTTAAGTTCGCCTCCCGAAGTCTATCAAACAACATCTCCAGAGCTTCAATGTGTTCTTCAAATGTCTCGGTGGCGACGAGAATATCATCCATGAAATTTGTGATACATGGGTTATTCAGGGGATCCAACAATTTGCGCATCATCCTTGAAAACACACTCGGAGCATTTTTCAGTCCGAATGGTAGCATATTGAATTCATAATGTCCATCCGAAGTGCTAAAAGCCAAATAAGGTCTCACTTCAGGCTTCACTGGGATCTGGTAATAGCCTTTACTAAGATCCACCTTTGAAAAGTATTTTGCCTTGTTCAGTCTGGCAAATAACTGTTTTGTGTCTGGTAATGGATCCACTTGTCCTTCTGTGACAGCATTCAGTTTCCTGTAATCTATGCACAGTCTGTGTTCCCCAGACGGTTTTCTCAACAAAACGACACTAGAACTAAAAGATGATTCACTGTGCGAAATAATCCCCTCCTTCAACAAATACTCTATTTCTTCCTTCAATGCCTTCTCCTTCGCGAACGGAATAGAATAGGCTCTCATACAGATTGGGTTTGAGTCTACCAGTTTCATGTCATACTGTAGCAAATTTGTATGGCCTGGTTTATCTGTTAATACATCTGTATGTTCCTCCAGAACCTGTTGAACTCTCTCCCTCTGGTTTTTAGTCAGGTGCTTACTGACTTTTACCTGTGCTGCGGTTTCACAAGGATGTAATGGGTATTCATGTGAGGTGAGTGGTTCTTTTTGCATCTGGGTTGCAATAGCCAAGGTCAATAAGGGGGTGCTTTCCTGGAGTGGTCTGTCCAGATACTTCTTTAACAGGTTTACATGATAAACTTTTTCCTTCCCCTTTTTGTCAATTTTATAGTTTGTTCTAGACACCTTCTCTAGAACCGTATATGGACCTTGCTAACCAATTTGTAATTTATTCTGGCTTCCGGGTAGTAGAAGCAGCACCTTCTCTCCGACTGCCAGTTCCCTGTCCTTTGCCTTCCTATTAAAATATGCTGCATGTTTCTTCCTGGCTTGTTTCAAATTATCATTTGCCAGTTTCCATCCAGCTTTCAAACGAGTGGTCAGTTCGTTCACATATTGATAAGATGAGGTAACAGTCTCTTCCGCCTTCTCATCTGTCCAGGTCCTTAATAGGGCTTCTAATGGACCTTTTATTGGCCTCCCAAATAGCAGAGTTGCGGGCGCCATCCCGGTTGAACTATGTGGTACCTCCCGGTACGCAAACAATGCGGCGGGCAGGAATTGATCCCACAGATCCGGTTTTTCGTGTGCCAGCTTTCTCAGGATAGAAATGAGAGTCCCGTTGAACCTCTCTACCTGGCCGTTCCCTTGTGGATGGTACGGACTACAATGAAAGTGTCTGGCTTGAAATAGCTTAAAAACTTCTTCCGTTAGTTTCCCCTTGAACTGAGAACCATTATCCGTCAAGATTTGATGCGGGAATCCTAATCGGGTAAATATTGTAAGTAGTGCCTCTGCTACATGTTTTGAATCAATTGATGGCAGGGCTACCGCCTCTCCCCACATAGAACAAGTGTCCACCAGAGTAAGGATGTAACTGTTCCTCCTCTTGGTCCGAGTGAGAGGTCCTACAATATCCACTGCAACCCTCTTAAAAGGTGTTCCCACTATGGGCATTTCCCCTAGAGTTGCAGGAGCAGTCCAGTGCTTTGGAGCTACCCTTTGACATTCTGGGCAGGATTTGACATATCTTTTTATATCCTCCGTTATCCCTGGCCAGAAGTAATGACAAGCTATACGCTGTCCTGTGGCGCTGATCCCCATGTGACCACTGAAGGGAATCGCATGCCCGAGTTCCATCACTTTATCTCTATATGAAGTGGGAAGAACCAGCTGGTTATGACCATTTGTTCCAGTTCCGGCCTTCCTGTATAAGAGTTTGTTCTTCATGAAATATTCCCCCTTGCTCGGAGGTGTGTGGCATTTGGGCAATTTTTTAAAACATGGCTTGAGTGTCCTATCCTCAGCCTGCGCCTTCCTCATCTCCTCTGGATGAGCATTTATAGGTTCACCTTCTTCCTCCTTCTTCTGTGACCTGGTCTGCACTGTCGCCATGATCACAGGTTTCTCGGGGTTCCCCAAGAAGACGTATCTACACCCCAATATCAGAGGGTAGATTGGTTCATCTATCACTGCTGCTCTGATTTCTCCTTCCACATAGCGAGTTTTCACCGTTATCCTTGCGATGGGAAGTGTCATGAGTGGTATGTCCTTAGTCGCCCCTTGTATTTCCACTGTTTCTGTGGTATACTGACTTGGGTCCACTAGGCTAGACTTCACAACTGAATCATAATCCAAACCTGTATCATAAAGGCACCTTATGGTGACCCCATTACAAATAACATCCTCACAAACTGGGGGGTGATAAGGTTCCTGTTGTCCCTTAGGATTAACCTTTAATCTTTGCGTCCCCGACTTCATTGCAGCAATGTTTGAAGGTTTCCTTCTACAAAATTCAGTGTTATGGTTATCCTTCTTGCACCATTTACACCATCTTTTTCCTTGGTTCAACGGTTTTCTTTCATTGAACTTTTGGTCATTGAACTGTGAGTTTCTGTCGCGATAGTCATTTCTTGGCCGCTCAAAGTTTGTCCTACCTTTATTTCCCTGCTCTCTATTATCAAATTTATTAAATTGCTGTGGAGCTTTAAAATTGTCTATGTGCTTCTTCTTAGCACCACTTACCTCTGCCTGGGCTGCCTGATACCTCTCAGCAACATTTAAAATTTCCCCCAACTTCTCTGCACCTTGTTCCATGAGAAATTTTCTCATGTCTGGAGCCATGGACTCTCTCAATTGCTCAATCATGATCATTTCTTTAAGATCTTGGGTCTTCCCCAGAGCCGTCCATTTCTCCAAATAGGTTTCTAGTCTAGCAGAGAATTGGTGGTATGTCTCCCCAGACAACAGTTTGGCATTTCTAAATTTCTTACGATAAAATTCACCATTCTTCTCGTATCTTAATAACAAAGCCTGCTTTAACATGTCATAATTGTCTTGGTCTTCCCTGTTCATTTTAGCAAATACTTCATAAGAAGTACCTCTCAATCCTTGTGATAGCTTTAAGCTCCACCTCTCTCTCTCTAACCCATATGTAGTAGCTAATAACTCAAAACGTCCTAGGTACCCCTCTATGTCATCGTCTTTTTCAACAAAATGGTCTAAATGAAACCCCATAGCTGAGTTTGAGGCTCCCAGACTGGGCGTAGCATCTGAGGCAAAAGGGCTGGCACCATTTTCAGGAGCCGGGCCTTGTAATTCCAGCTCCCTTAGTCGTAATTCGTGCTCCCTTTGCAACCTTCTATCTTCTGCCTCCCTTTCGGCAGTCAATCTTTTTTCTTCTGCCTCCCTTTGCTGTCGTTTTTCTTCTGCCTCCCTTTGCTGTCGTTTTTCTTCTGCCTCCCTTTGCTGTCGTTTTTCTTCTGCCTCAATCTGCAGCCTCTTAATTTCTCTATCAGCCTCAATTTGTAACCTCTTTTCTTCAGCTAACCTTTCAGCCTCTAATTTTCTTTCAGCCTCTTTTTCTAATCTCCTTTCTTCCCGTTCAATATATTTATCACATTCAGCCGTTACGTATTGAATTAAAATTTGACCATCCATTCCCATCTCCTTCGCGGTGAGCACAGCAGCTGATCTAAATTTTGCCAGCTCCGCCATACTTTTTAGACAATATACTAATATACAAGCTAAATCTCTAACCAGTAAATACACTAAGTACTTCTTATGACTGTAGTCTAACCAATTCTAACTAACCAGTTAACTAATTAATTATTACTGGCTGTGAAGATTCACCAACTTTTATCTGTAGGGACACTTTTAATTTTAAAGGGAATTTTACAATTTATTTCCCTACTTTTATTTCTCCCACCAGGAGATCCTAATATTACTGTTGGGCTAATTATCCCTGGACAAGACCCCAATTTATGTAGTGGTGTTGATGGTATTGTATGATGGTGATATTACTAAATGTAATTGTATGAGGCCAGCTGTGAAGGCTCCTGAGATAAAATGTAGTTGAGAATTGTCAGAAGGCCTTTCTTGCTACCACTACGACCTCACACTTAATTTTTTTTTTTTTTTTAATGAATGTGGCTACGTAAAGTGTCTAGGGTTATGATATGTAGTGTGGTGTAATAGGTTATAGATGTACCCACAGATATTTAACAAGACTAATAATATTAATAAATGTTAAAATACACTGAACTAACTCACGTGTGTAAAATTTTTGATAAAATTATATTACATTTATTTTGTTCTGGATCAATTTTTTAGGTTGACCACAACTTAAAAGGATTTAAAGATTATGAAAGAATTGCATGGAATATTATATCATAAATGCAATAGTGTACATATATATGTACTATACTAGTTAGTTTTATTAAAATGTTCTAGTAGTCATCTACTTGGGAGGATAGTTAATGTTTGTGCTGTTGGGGTGGCCTCATCACACCTGTCTATATTGACTACACAGTGTCCAGAAAATGGTGGGAATTTTTATGGGGGTATTAGTAACTACACAGCGTTGGTGAATGTCCAGCAGACCAGAGGCTCACTCATCTTGTCGTGGTAGCTCTGGTGCTGAAATCAGGTGGTCCCACCTCTCCGTGCTGGCGGGCAATAATGGTGGTCTCTGTCACAAGTACTGCACAGATACACTCGAGTAAAGTCACCAACTGAATAGACACTGCTTGGTTGACAACAGAAACTCGCAGCTCAGATTATGAATAAATAACACAGAATTGCTAGCAAAACTCAGCTGAGCTGCTGGCTATAGTATGGCGTCCCTAAATTTCTTTCACTTTCTTTCATATGGAAATCACCACACTTTAAAATCTGTGTCTATCACTGAACAACTATTGAAGAATGGCCCCACTTTCGCGTCTGAGCGCTAATGATATGATTGTCTGTGGCCAATCACTGCCCAGGTTTATTTTAAATTCAAATTTCCTACCATAAAGTCATTTCAGTCATGCTTCAGTCAAGTATGGATGGTTATCTGTTAGTCTGTCCGTCTCTACTTGTGTTTCTACAAAATGTACTTGATTTTTGAACCAACCTTTCTCTCCCCTCCAAAATTTTGTCGTTAAAAGTTATATTTAGACACAGCTACCACCCAAAAACCCTCTCCTCCATACTAAGTAAATTTGAACACCTGCGTTTCGAGGTCGTGTTTTTTTGTGCAATTAGCGACACTTTTAGATTCAATACAGTCTGTCGATGATGTGAACAACACTGTCTTTTGTCATTATCTTCAATATTATCTATCCGTCTGTAAAATTAAGAACATATTAGTTCACTGCTCAGAATAGGCCATCCGGCCAGCTAATTTTTATATTCCTAACATTAATATTAAGAAAAATTTACTTTTTACTTTTTGTAATATTCCAAACATCTGCGTTTTAGCCGCTGAATTCAAATCAAGGGCTTGGTATTGCAAAAGCGTCCAATAAATGACTGTGGCGTAACATATCTATGGTCCCTTCTGTCGAGTTGCTTACTTTTTATGTCAACTTGGGAAACGTGACTTTTCTCCGTTCCCCCCCCTCCCCCCCCCCCCCAATTGCGTCTCCTTAGCCTTTCTAGTCTCACGCAATCTTTCCAGTCATATTTTTCCTTTTTGATCCGCCGTTCCCCTCCTGTCTAGCAAGTCAATTATTATGGAG
Source organism: Oreohelix idahoensis (assembly GCA_024509875.1). Classification (NCBI taxonomy): domain Eukaryota; kingdom Metazoa; phylum Mollusca; class Gastropoda; order Stylommatophora; family Oreohelicidae; genus Oreohelix; species Oreohelix idahoensis. The sequence goes on from JAMPIV010013779.1 coordinate 9,010, forward strand.
GATGATGACCCGCGGTCTAGGCGATCATGTACTATTCGCAGCCTACGCATTATGTTTTTATCCTTAAATGTTATCTTTGGAGATATTTTACCGTTGTATCTCTGTCAATTTCACTACATGTAGTCTGACCTATACTGTATAATACGGGATTGCGTCATTAATAGGCTAGACTGACCATGGTAAATTTCCGCTGTTATGTGTTGCGGGTCGCGCTAATGACCCGTCATCGAAGCAGTATTTTGGTGATGCCTAGATGGCAGGGAGGATAGTGTGATTTGCTTGCATAGCTAGGCGGGGTTGTCGCACGGAAGGTCCTGGGCTAGAGTCCTGGGTAAGCCACTCACGTCTGTTGTTTTTCTATTGTCCAGTTTTCTACTTCTTTTTTTCTTACGAGTGCCTGAAAACATACCTTTATGTTTGTCTAATATTTATCTTCTTTGTACGCGTCTGCATGCATAAATTATATTACGTCATTGTTTCATGCGGTGTTGTTTCGTTCACAATCCCCTTCGTTTGAGCAGACAGCGATTCACATAAGCGAACACGTCGTGGTGCGGCGCAAAAGAAGATGTAACAATAGGGTATACCTTTACAGAGATGTTATTAAGATAGATCTGTAACGCTCCTAAGTTTCCGACCACTGCATTAGGGTAATAAACAAAGCTATAATAATCTAGGGTTCGAATCCCTGCTAAGTTAGTGACTGCTGTTATTTTTGTATTATCTAGGGAAGATCACATGACTGCTTTAATGTAGGCTGACTGTAAGGTGACCAGCTGTAGTTGTAGATCCATGCTCCCTAGGGCGCGCTAGGAAAATAAATGTATACATAAATCTTACATAATCATGAAATATATCACACATTACATAACTGTAACACAATCAGGAAATATATCACACATTACATAACTCTTACATAATCAGGAAATATTTCACACGTTACATAACTGTAACACAATCAGGAAATATATCACACATTACATAACTCTTACATAATCAGGAAATATATCGAACATTACATAACTGTAACATAATCATGAATAATATCACACATTACATAACTGTAACATAATCAGGAAATATATCACACATTACATAACTCTTACATAATCAGGAAATATATCACACAGCACATTACATAACTCTTACATAATCAGTAAATATATCACACATTACATAACTCTCACATAATCCGTAAATATATCACACATCACATTACATAATTCTTACATAATCAGGAAATATATCACACATTACATAACTCTTACATAATCAGGAAATATATCACACATTACATAATTCTTACATAATCAGGAAATATATCACACATTACAAAATAACTTACTGATATAACCGACTGATCCAGACACTTGGTTTATATTTGAAATAAATGCCCTGCTTTGAAACGTCAAAAACACCGAACCAAAAAATAGGAAGTAAATAATGACGTCTTTCTTGTTTAAGATTTTGATACCGATCACCTTGCCACGGGTAGCAAGAATGCTAGCCACGGACACTGCTACATCCCAGTATTCAGTTTTTTTCTTCATTTATTTTTTCATTTTCTTTGTTTAAGCAAATCCAAAATCTGCGTTAAGAGAAAACTCTCGATCATAAATACGAAGTAATAGGAAAAAATGTGTTTTTGTTTTGTTAATAACACGGAAGCAGAAAACTATTGACAGAAATACAAAAAATACAATTTTCTGATTAATGAAGAGCACTAGTTAGTGCTGATGAAACATTGTGTTGTGCACATCGACGACAAGATAAAATGGAACTGTAGTGTCATTGAGAGTAGCAGAACCAATAAGTGTTCAATACTTTAAAATGTGCATCAAGTTCAAAATCTTTTAAATATTTTGATCACTTGCATAATAAAAAAAGAATACTTATAAAAAAAATATATAGCAAATTTAGTACCTAAAATATAATGTTGTGCCTAATACAATTGTTTATAATAGTTTTATACAAATTATAAAGTATGAACAAATTTTATTCAGTTTAATATATTTTTTATAATGTAATTACTTCCCTTGAAAAAAAAAAACAAGCTACCTCCCCTAGGTAGTCAATGATAACGGGCAGATAATGATTTAAAATATTAATGTCGTACGTGACAAGTGTCTGTGTGTGTTTTCAATTGTTTCTTCCCTCTCTCCAGTGTTTCTAGCATTTATTACTTCATCTTCACGATGTTGTAGTTCTACAGTCCAGGTATGTTTGTAATTTTTCTTTGTCGCTCTAGAACCTGCTCACATTATCACGTGGTTAAGTCTCCGTTTTGTTTTATTTCCGATGTCCCGTCCAATCTGACCAGATGTGTGATCTTTCGCTTCTATTTAGTGTATTATTTGCTAATTGTTATAAAATTGTGCAAGCCAGACTGTTATCTCTGTCGTTTTTTAATTGATTTTTTTTTTGTTTTTTTTTGTTAGCATTGTTGTCTTCTTCTTCAAGTACCGTGCCTAGTGGCATAGGAGATCATGTCTCTCCACAACTTCCTGTCTCCAGTACAATTTATCAATTCTGCAGTTGACTTCTTTCCATACCACGATGTCAAACTGTCCAGTATTTGCTCTCTTTGTCTTCCAAATCTCTTCTTCCTTCAATCTTACATGTTGTTACGATATATTCCAGCTTTCCTCTTCTCATAGCATGCCCCAAAAAGTGTATTGCTTCTTTCTAACGTGTGAAATAAGTTTCCTTTGTGCATTGGCCTCTTTCAGGACATCCTCATTACTCTTTGTGGCTGTCCATGGTATTTTTAACATTCTTCTGTAAAACCACATCTCTGTGGCCTCTAGCGTCTTCCCTATTTGTTTACTAATTGTCCATGACTCACTCTCATATGTCAGGATTGGTTCTATATAACAATGAAGAACTCTCTTTCTTACTTCTAATGACAAAGAATTGTTATATAAATTACTCTACATTTTATAGAATGCTACTTGTGCCTGAGCTATTCTGCTCTTCACTTCTGAGATGCATCTTCCATCCATTTTTATTAATGTTCCCAGGTATTTGAATTTATTGACTAGTTTTAAAACGGTTCCATTTACTTTGATAGTTCATTCTGGTGAAGCCCTTTTCTTCGAGACGACCATTACTTCTGTCTTTTTTGCTGTTAAGGCATTGTTGTAAGCCCTGAAAGGGCTAATCGTGTAAAGGACCGTGAGCTGGTTATCTATAGTCGTCACGTCGTGTATTTATTCTCTAGCATTGTTGTGTATCCAGTCTGTGTATTTATTTATTTTTGCAAGTGTGTTACTTTTATTTCTACAGCTATTATTACTGGTTCGACGGCAGCTCTGAAAAACACGTCCTTAAAAGGTCAACTAGAAGAAATTTAGATGCATGTGTTTTTGGTTTATTCATTTTGTGTGTGTTTACCGCTTGTGTCTGCAGATAGCGTAATCTACCTTAGCTCCAGCTGATTTATGACTTTGTTGATGATGATTGGTCGTAGGACCTCTAGAACTGTAATGAGTTATTCGTTCATTACATTCTTCCATTGTCCTGTTTTATTTGATGTGTCAGTGATGATCTGTCTCTCTTGCTTTACGCTTTTGTTTCGTTGTTGGAGGACTGAGTGCTTTCTTTTCATACTTTATAAAGTCTTTCTGTGTTTGTTTATAAGTAACATGACTTTATATAAGTGTGTTTTTTTGTTTGTTTATAAGTATAATGACTTTATTTAAGTGTTCTTTTTCGATATATATGGAGCCGCGGTAGCATAGTGGTTAGTGCACTGGCTTCCTAGCGCAGTGGTCTATGGTTCGATCCCCAGATGAGGCGGAAAAATTTTTAGGCCACAAACGGCTCCTGGGTCGACCCAGCCCCAAATGGGTACCAGAGCTACTCTGGGAAGGTTAAGGCGGCCGGCGTGATGCCGACCACATCACCCCTCGTGTGCCGACGGTCAAGATAATATGGGCCTCAATGGGCGTGTAACGGGTTCCTTTACCTTTTTTATATATATATATATATACGAAGGGCGTTCAGAAAGTAATGCACCATATCGTTTTTCTCAGCAATAATGAAGATAGAAGCATGACATTTTTCACACTTCAAATATGGCATGTGCCAATTGTGTGCATCAAATTGCACCGCAAACTGGCCAAATATTACGGCTTTCCTAAACCGTTGAAATGGAGCGTGTTAGCAACTTGCGTTATAAGCAGCGAATTGTGATAGAATTTCTCGTTGCAGAGAAGGAAACTGTTGTGAACATTCACACGCGTCTATGTGATGTGTAAGGAAGTTTTGCAGTCGACAGGAGTACAGTCAGTCGCTGGGTTCAGAGAATCAAAGAATCAGTAATTGGAGATACAGAGCTGCTTGATCGGCCGCGCTGTGGACGTTCTGCCACTGCCACAGCCACCAACGCAGAAATGTTGAAATGCGCTGAGGGTATTATTCTTACTGATAGGCGAATCAATACTCAGCAATTGGCTTACAGCTGTCAGTCAGCATTGATAGTGCAAATGCAGTTATAAAAACTTTCGGATTCTCTAAGGTTTTTGCAAGATGGGTTCCTCGAAGTCTCACAAATGACAACCGATTGCAAAGGAAAGCAATTTCTTTTGAATTGTTCGAGCGTTTCAATGCTGATGGAAAGATCTTCTTGGCTAAGATCGTTAAAGGTGACGAAACCTGGGCACATAATTTTGAACTTGAGACAAAAAGACAGTCAGTGGAGTGGCATCATCTGCAATCACCAAGAAGAAAGAAGTTCAAGACAATTCCTTCAGTTGGAAAGGTCATGATCACTGTCTTTTGGGATATGGAAGGTGTGATTCTTGTGGACGTTATGCCAAGAGGAGAGACAATCAATTAGCAAGCTTACATTAAGACATTGAAAAAACTCAATCAACGTTTTTGCAGAGTTCGGCCGCACAAGAATCCAGCAGACCTGCTTCTCCTTCACGACAACGCGCGACCTCACACAAGTCTGGCAACAAGGGAAGCAATCACCAAATTGGGTTGGACTGTACTACCCCATCCACTCTATAGTCCCTATTTGGCACCCTCTGATTTTCATCTATTTGGTCCACTTAAAGATGCACTCCGTGGGACAAGATTTAAAGATGACGTGACAGGACAGTACTCTCTTAGGTTGACTGTACTTATGGCCACGTCATCTAAATTCTAGACTCGCTTACGCAAGAGATGGTGTTTCCTAGATGATATATATTTAACCCAGGTTTTTCTTGCAGCTCATATTTGATGGAGACCTTTAATGGAGGGAACACCATATACTTTTCTTATTTACTACAGGCACCCTGTTTTTCTCTGACACACGGCTTGTAGCCCAGTGTTTATTCTTATTCAATGCTAGGCAGTACTACTGTTTTTCTGATATCTCATGTACTCCATTAAGTTATTCTGATACATGACAGAACTGTCTATTCATCTTTGCTAGTTCACAGATCGTATGCCTACACATGACACACTTATTTCAACTGGAGGACGGCAAAGCGTGACTGTGTTCAGTGACCCAAATGTTGACCTGTTAAAAGGTGACCTGTTCTTTCGTTCTTTTGTTCATACAAACTGTTCAACACATTATTAAGTTTACTGTAAACTATTTAATACACTATGTATGTCTCTAGGTACTAACATCCAAGGAATTATCGCTGACTAACTTAAACTTTCTAGCTACGAATCTTAACAACACCAGTATAACAACCTTCTCGCTTCGTCCTCAAACCAGCCCCGACTTCACTCCCCTTTCTTTTTTCCTTCCGATCCTAGCCGTTTAGTTTACCCACACCAGATTTTGATGACGTCATTTGTTTAATACTAGTGCTAAAGTAGCTAGCTAGTTTGATATACAATATTCTACTCAATAGTAGCGCTACTCACGCTAAAGTAGTAGGAATAAGCCTATCTATCACATACTTCCCGGGGCTACTAAAATGTATCCCTGGGGGAGACATTTTCATCCTAGAAAAAAAACTAAAACCCGAGAAAAAAAACTAAAACCAGAGAAAAAAAATGACACCCTTAAAATATAATGAATGGCATTAACAATCATAACGCATATAGATGCGCTTAAGATAGCTTACATCTCAAACACTTGATATGAAAATAATTACCGGGTACATCAGTAACATAACTGCCGTGCTAACGCACACATGCTCAAGAAAAAATACGGCCTTCTAGAGCCTTAAAGAACTAGGCATTGGAAGTGGGTGATCACGGACAACATCGTAGGTATGGAATGAATAAATGAAGAAGCACTGCTTTAATACAAACATAAGTGCTAACAATTAACTATACGTTTTAATTATCAACTCGAAAATGATTAGAAAACGATAAAATGAGTTTTAAAAAATTCCTCAAAAGGAACAACAAAGTCAGGAAGTATCAGTTTAAGTAAGCTAAACGAGGAATAGTGAATGACAAGGAGGGAAGGATGGTAGACAGAAAGAGACTTCCAAACAAGAAAGGAGTGAGTAAAAGAAAAGAAAATTAGACATGAACAATGGGCATCTATCACGATTGAGCAGACACAAAAATAGAATATGTAGGGCGGGCATGATTAAATGTAAGCACATAAGGAGTAAGCATAAAAAACAAGTCATTAGGTTAATACCGACATTAGCGAGATGATGAAAATTAACAAACAATGCTTTATTCAATCATTAAATACAAATAAATGAAAAACAAAAAAATAAAAATGGCGCTTCAACATGGTAGGCACGAGAAGCAACTTCTGACTATAAACTGGAAAGTCAAGGGATGAACGACTGGGATAAAATCTTAAGCATTTCAATTTTCGCGACCTGTTGGGACGATAATCGTGGATCATAACATTGATGTTGATAAGGAGAGGAGACAGTGTGGATCACATGAGGGGATGGAACAGGACGGGAAAGATTAGGAACGGAGCGGAGAGGGGAACGGGCTGGAGGACGGACTGGAGGAAGAAGTAAGGTACGTGGAGCAGAATGACAACTAACTGTAGGTGTTCGAACCGGAATACGGGATCGATTTTGTTTAGAGAGTTTGGAAGGCTTACGCACAGTGGAAGGAAACAACTGAGTCATTCGCGGTGGACTAAGAGAATGGCGTACAGGCAGTCTGGAACGAGGAAATAAAGGACGGTCATGTTCTTGTGGCAGACGAAACCACTTGGGGTGGGGAGGTGAATCATCCGAGGTATTAGACAGATGCCTCTTGAGAGGATGGCGGACGGGAGAGAAAAGACTGTCTTCAGCGTTAGCGCTAGGAATAGAGGCCGTGGCGGACTCTAAGTCATAATCCACTGGAGAGCAAAAACCGGAAGGCACCGAGGGATTGGAAGAGAGCGGAAGAGCAGGCGGCACCAAGGAATGGGTGGTGTTAGCTGTGGTAGAAGGAGAAAGAATAGCATTTGAGAAGACAGAGGTAGAGGGAGGCAAGTGATAGTCAGTGGGAGGCCCAGAGGTGACGGGAGGAAGCAAAGCACGATAAACATCCCGGAACCGAAGACAATGAAGAACTTCAGGGATAGGAACATCATCTTCCGAAGTAGAAGAATCACGAAATTGACGCTGACGATCAATCGTGGCTGAAGGAGGAGGAGGGGAGGGTGAATCATCAAGATGAGATGAAAGGGAAGTGTCATCAGAGAGTGATGAAGAAGAGAAAAAAGAAGTTCCCGATATTATTGGGTGTATATGGGCCTTCCAACATCCTTTTGTTGTCATGACATAGCTTCGTTCGTTTCTACATCCACTATAGTCTACCTCCCATATCTTTGTTTGTCTTATTTCTGCAATAAAATTTCTTATTGTCATTCTATTTCTTCTACTGTTCAAGGTGTTCCAATGTCCGGACCTGAAATTTTGTTGGTAATAATGTGACTTGCGTTGGGGGCAATCACGAGCAATATGGCCTGATCTAGTACATTTAAAACAAGTCGGTGTGGACACATTATGTATTTAAGACCCTTGGTGTTGTGGTCGACTTGAATGACGTTGGCTGAACTTGGAAGGTTCCCCGGAAAATGGTGTCACCAGCGAACGAATATGTTGGAAATTGGCTGACTGGTTTACCGTATGAAGGGTAGAGGTTATCTCCTGTAATGCATGTACTGAAAAGTCGAGAGATTCCGGTAACGGCTGGTTAATGGCTTGTTGTTGGGACAGATGTTGTAATTGCTGCTGCAATTGCTGATTCTGTTGCTGCAACTGTATTATCTGTTGTTCCATTTGTTGTGGAGAAGCCATTATAAAGAAATGCCTTCAATAGATGGAACAGGACTAGATCTTCAGAAACGAAGTCCTCAACGGGATGCACTGGATACTTCACAAAATAAACAATGGTAAGTTGCTCAGGTATGTCACTCAGTGGTGGGAGATCTGTGGGGTGACTTTTAGAATACTCTGCGAACTTACAAAAGAAAGTCTCCACCGGTATGAGTTGGTCAGTGCACCAAAATACTCTCTACATGTGACACAGGACAGTACTCTCTTAGGTTGACTGTACTTATGGCCACGTCATCTAATTTCTAGACTCGCTTACGCAAGAGATGGTGTTTCTTAGATGATATATATTTAACCCAGGTTTTTCTTGCAGCTCATATATGATGGAGACCTTTAATGGAGGGAACACCATATACTTTTCTTATTTACTACAGGCACCCTGTTTTTCTCTGACACACGGCTTGTAGCCCAGTGTTTATTCTTATTCAATGCTAGGCAGTACTACTGTTTTTCTGATATCTCATGTACTCCATTAAGTTATTCTGATACATGACAGAACTGTCTATTCATCTGTGCTAGTTCAGAGATCGTATGCCTACACATGACACACTTATTTCAACTGGAGGACGGGGAAGCATGCCTGTGTTCAATGACCCAAATGTTGACCTGTTAAAAGGTGACCTGTTCTTTCGTTCTTTTGTTCATACAAACTGTTCAACACATTATTAAGTTTACTGTAAACTATTTAATACACTATGTATGTCTCTAGGTACTAACATCCAAGGATTTATCGCTGACTAACTTAAACTTTCTAGCTACGAATCTTAACAACACCAGTATAACAACCTTCTCGCTTCGTCCTCAAACCAAACCAGCCCCGACTTCACTCCCCTTTCTTTTTTCCTTCCGGTCAAAGCCGTTTAGTTTACCCACCCCAGATTTTGATGACGTCATTTGTTTAATACTAGTGCTAAAGTTGCTAGCTAGTTTGTTATACAGTTGACATTCAAAAATCCGGCCATCGGTTCCTTCAGATTTCCGGCATGGATTTCGGAGCGCATTTTTAAATTTACCGCGTTGGCGCGCCACTGTTTTCTGGAGCAGTTTATGTTTTGATGCAGCTGTTGGGTCTTGCTTGCACGTGTTAACAGGCATTCCTGCTCAATCCTTCTCATTTTATCATTTATTTGCTGCTGTTTAGCCCCATTATGGATTCAGCAAATAAAAGAAGTGGTGTAAAACGTAAACATCGTGCATTGTCGATCGCAGATAAAGTGTACAGGTAGTCATTTTCTGTTAAATATATACAGAATATATTACCATAAAAAAACGGCATTTTCAAAAATCCGGCACTCATCAGGTCCGGAGGTTGCCGCATTTTTGAATGTCTACTGTACAATATTCTACTCAATAGTAGCGCTATTCACGCTAAAGTAGTAGGAATAGGCTTATCTGTCACAATGATGAAGGAGTGATTCGGACATAGATCCGGGCTAAAATGGGTATTACCGCTATTTATAGATATAGAGGTCAAATCAGTACACTTAGATAATATAAATAAACAGGTATATGGATTGAACAAGCAGGAACACTCGAATAAACTTACAACGTAACGGCCAGAAAGCAGCTAGCGTTCTTTAACATAAATATACTTTTTCATGGCTAATTCAAAAGTGAGACCCCCACCCTCCCCTCCCCCGCAGCCAAATTTAAAAAAAAGTACAGAGATAACAGTCATGGTGCCAGAATGTTATAAAAATATACACAATATACCCCACTTCTAACCAAGAGATCATACCTCTTGTCAGGTTGCGACGGGATGTTGAATCTCGGAAATAAGTGAAACAAAAAAATAACACAACCATTTGATATTTTGATGGATGGTTGTGAAAAAAAATCGAAAAAAGGTGATTCGTCTTACGAGGACAAAAGAATAAGAAAATAGCCAACGTTACGGCCACAAGGCCTTCGTCAGGGAAAGGAAAGAAAGTGAAGGTTAGATAGACACATAAGAACCTTAAAAAATATATAAATTAATATAAAAATTAAAACTAGGCACTTCCCTGAAGGCGTCAAGTCCTAACGCTTATAGGCGCGTGCCAGGAAAAGGAAATGACTGCTATCACCGGCTGTACACAATACATACTTAGAGACTAAAAAACAAAACTGAGCAATAAACTACCCAAACGTAATATAAGTGGGGACTGGAAATAGAAGGGAACAGAATAAGTCGAAGATAAATACATAAAAAATAAAATAAAATAAAAAATCTAGACATATTAAAAACAGTGTATTATGTATTCATGCGTATAATTAGAGAGCGGCAGAAAATGGAAAAATGGGATAAGAGTGGAAAGAGTCAAAGTAGAAAAGGAAAGGAAAGGGTGACCTCAGACAAAGGTGTGTAGAGTGTTGAGCCCAGCTTGTTTTAGACACCCCATGCGGTGGATAACGCGGTTCTCAAGCTGTTCTCTGCTAGCAGTGTCAGAGGAGCAGGATCTGATCGCCGTGACCTGGATGTCGATGGGACCCTGGTGGTCAGGGCCATTAAAGTGTATGGCAACTGGTGTGGATTTGTGCTGAGAGATGTCATTCAAGTGCTGGCTGAACCTGTCCCCAAGTCATTTGCCTGTTTGGCCAATATAGGTTTTGCAGCAAGGTTTACATATGATCGTATAAATGACGTTGCGCGACTCACATGTAAAGCTACTAGTGATGGTGTACGTAGCCTCAGGAAAAGACACCTTGCGGGTTGAGATTTTATACTTGCACGTGTTGCATCGTGTCCGACCACAGGGTAATGTGCCAAAGTGAGTGGCATTCTCCTTTGGGAGACGGCTGTGAACAAGAAGATCCTTCAGGTTCTTGTCGCGTCTATATGCCACCAAAGGTGCTTCACCGAATACTTCTTGGGTCACAGACTCTGCTTGAAGGATAGGTTAGTGGCGGAAGAGGATCTGTTTGGCTGCAGTACTGTGAGGGTGATAGGTCAAGATTAATTTAACTCTATCCGAAGTGGATTTATAGTGAGGTTTGAGGGCCTCCTGACGAGGGATGGGGAGAACACGTTGGAAGGCAGAGGTGAGAACATGTTCGGGATAAAGTCTGCTACGGAAGAAATCCAACATCTCATTGGCTCGGAAGTAGAAGTCATCATCGTCTTGGCACAAACGACGGAGGCGGAGAAGTTGTGAAAATGGAAGGGAGTCACGACAAGCCCGAGGATGAGAAGAGGTATACAGAAGGTAGCTATGGGCATCTGTCGGCTTGTAGTATACTGAGGTATTGAGGCCGGAGGATGTGATAGTAATAGGAATGTCAAGAAAGTTGACAGATACTGTGGAGATGAGGGAGGTAAACTTGATGGTGGGTGGAAGTGGTTAACAAAGTCGAGGAAGCGGGATAAATCAGTCTCGGACGATTCTGTGATATTTTAAGCAACAGAGATATATCAGTTAGGGGAAGGCATCCAATTTAATGTCAAAGGGGAACAATTTAAGTATTTAAAAAAACTATAAATCTAAATAAAAGATATTCATTATTTATTTAATTTTATCAATTTATTATACAAAATTATATAAAGCGTAAAAGATACACCTACTATTATTAGTTTACTTGTTGAATTGTTAAAGTTTTTTTTATCTTTCCCGTGTTTAGAGTAAAAAAAACTTCCAATAATATGGAATTTGATGCACATGTTAAAGTAGTGAACACTTATATGCTCTGCCACTTTAAATGGTACTGCTCATTAACAGTATTGTTGCAGTCGGAGATATATACAACAAAATGTTTCATCGGTGCAAATAAGCGCACTAATCTTTTAAACACATTTTATTACTTTCTCGTTCCACCTCTACCCTGGTGGCCGGAGTTGCCAAGAGGTATGCCGTTCGCCACTAAGTCTGAAGGGACCGGGTTCGGTTCCCCAGTACAGGGAATAGTTTTGATGAAATGTATTTCATGACCAGTGGGAACTAATAATATCATTACCCTCCGATCCCCTGCGTAGTGAGATCAGATACCTAGCCTTCTCGGATAAGGGTAGCCTTCTCGGATAAGGGCGAAAAAATGGGAGGTCCGGTCTGCAAGTTGCGCACGTTAAAAATTGAAATCGTAATAGACTGAATAAGTATGGCCAGCAGGTTGGCCTAACATCAATTGGAAGAAGACAGAGGTCATGACACTAAATGTGGGCAATCCTGGGCCAATAACAGTAAGGAACCAGAATTTAGAACAGACAGACACATTTACTTACTTAGGAAGCATAGTAACACCTAACGGCAGCACAAGCAAGGACATTAACAACAGAATGAATAAAGCGAGAACAGCCTTTGCTGTTCTCAACAACATTTGGAAGTCTTCCCAGTACAGCACAAACACCAAATTAAGACTGTATGAGAGCTGTGTACTTTCTGTGCTTCTCTATGGTGCGGAATGTTGGAGAGTAACAGAGAAGGAAATGTCGAAACTGTCCTCCTTCCACACAATCTGCCTAAGGAAAATTCTCCGATTCTTTTGGCCAAACACCATCAGCAACCAAGAAATACTTATTCGGAGTAACCAGGAGGACATGCACATTATCATAGCTGGCAGACGCTGGAGTTGGGTTGGCCACGTCCTCAGAAGGGACCCTGATACCATCACAAGAACAGCTATGCTATGGACCCCCGAGGGGAAGAGAAAGAGAGGCCGACCAACAACAACTTGGCGGAGAACTGTGGAAGCTGAGATGCAAAGAATGAACCACAGTTGGGGCACTGTACGAAGGATGGCCGCCGACCGAGCAAAGTGGAATCAATTTGTTGCTGCCCTACAAGACGCCACCAGGTGTGATGGCCGCTGACTGCTTTGACGGTTGGTGGTTATGGATCAAAGAAGAAGAAGAAGAATAAGTTTGCCATGCGACCACTGCCCTGGCAAAATTTACATTGGGATCCTCGCTGGTGCTTTAGAGTTCGTGCACCGTGCTGAGATCCTCCTTGAGATCTAAGGAAGAAGATATGAGCACTGATGGAGTTGTCCGTGTGCAATGAAGATGGTCCTTACAACCAAACAAACAAACCTCTTCTACCCTGAGGTGTAGAGGTTAGCCAGACAAAGCGCCATGTTATCCTGTGCTGTATTTCTTTGGCCTGGTTCCAGGCCAGGCCTCGGTACTTCAGGGAATGTTAAATGTTGTCGTCACTGCAAACTCTGGGTCGTCCTGGAGATCTGGATCCCTGGCAATTTTGTTCCCATATGTGTCGTGGTAGACGTTCTTCTGCAGACGTGGCCAAACCATCGAAACTGGGAATGTTTCTCTCGGGTCTGAACAACCTGTATTACAAAACATCACAGAAAACGGGTCTACGACCAGCGCTTTTGTAAATACTTCTCTTCTTCTTTGATCCTTAGTCGCCGACCGTCAAAGCAGTCAGTGGCCATCACGCCTTGTGGCGTCTTGTAGGGCAACAACAAATTGATTCCACTTTGCTCGGTCGGTGGCCATCCTTCGTACAATGCCCCAACTCTGGTTCATTCTTTGCATCTCAGCATCCACAGTCCTCCGCCAGGTTGTTTTTGGTCGGCCTCTCTTTCGTTTTCCTTCATGGGTCCAAAGCATAGCCGTTCTTGTGATGGCATCGGGGTCTCTTCTGAGGACATGGCCAACCCAGCTACAGCGTCTGCCAGCTATGATGGTGTGCATGTCCTCTTGCTTGCTCCGAGTAAGCAGATCTTGATTGGTGATGGTATTCGGCCAAAAGATTCGGAGAATTTTTCTTAGGCATGTTGTGTGAAAAGAGGACAATTTCGACATTTCCTTCTCTGTAACTCTTCAGCATTCCGCACCATAGAGAAGCACAGAAAGCACACAGCTCTGATATAATCTTAATTTTGTGCTTGTGCTGTATTGAGAGGATTTCCACAAATTGTTTATCCTATAAAAAGGCTGTTCTTGCCTTATTCATTCTGATGTTGATGTCTTTGCCTGCCCCGCCGTCTGGTGTTACTATGGATCGTAGGTATGTAAAGGTGTCTGTTTGTTCCAGTTGCCGATTCTGTAACCGTGGGAATGTTGTAGAACTGGTTACGGCATTAATTAGACGTATGTGACAGCGCTATATAACTAGGTGGCAGATAACAGGCCTAGTGATGCAACTTAAGTTTTACAAGTCTCTTTTGTTTATCTTACAAGTTATTGATTATGGACATGTGTACTGGCCATCTCCGCCAGAGATGTTAATTCCTGGATGAGACACTGTTCCTTCTTCATACAACTCACGATCCGTTCTGTTCCTTCTTCGTTGTTACTAGTGACTTTCGTATAGTGGTAGTTTTTAAATAGACATGGCCTACATACAGCAACTCTCAAAGGACGAACTCAAATCTATGTTTTATCAGCCCAAAACATTTATTTACATTTGTAATATTACTCAGCAAGACAATTAATTTATATCATAAAGCTCGCATATCATTATATTATGGGTACATCGTGCATAAGCTCTATATCTCGTGTATGTACATATTCTTCCTTTGTCATTCTATCATCTCCAGCTGACTTTCTTAGTCTTCTCAAAATGTATTCTTGTTATGTTTGAGTAGCTCTATACTCCATAACAGCATTTCAAACTCATCGTATATGCGCCTATATTCTTTCTTTGTAAACTTAATCAGACCTGCCTCTCTTTACTGTTCCTGAAAGCAAAATTTAATTCATATACTATCAATGCTTCAGGTCATATACTTACATGCGAGAGCATGTTGGCAATTCATACAGAAGTCGACTCTCCCAGCCGCTTAAATGTCGTATCTATTTCTGAATAGCTCATCTTCACCTATCGTGACCTCACGATGATAAATATGGTTTTCTTCCATAACCATTCCTTTATATACATGTAGTCGTATTATACTTGACCAACTGTTGCTTTGTAAATGGTCGTGATATCTTAACATCTCCTGCTTTCTTTACTTATATATATATATAATTCTATCTCGTATAAATCATAAGTTCAGATAATACTTACAGCCCAAATCGCTGAATTCCTTACGAAATACACTTTCTACACTCACTGTTTTTATAAATAACTTCTTAATCATTTTAAACACTGTCTAGTGATGGCAAATCTTCTGAATATATCTATATATCTAGGCTATATCTGTGCAACCACAGAATCCGTTCATCTTGAGACTACTGCAAACACACCTTGCTTCTTCAATCACAAACTCAGGACTGCCCTAATGACCTGTCGTAGATTTTTTGATAGGAAATTAAGACTTTGGTTGGTCCCTTCTGAATAGATAGAATCAGTGATAGCTGCAGTGAGAGTTAATACAGAAATAGATCTTTCCACGAGTGCAGTGGTAGCGAATCAATAGAACGGTCCCCTGGAAAAATACAAGATTCTTCTCTCTCTCTCTCAGGCCTATCTTCTACGACACTTATGTAAGAGTCGGACAGACTATTGACAACATATGCTAATATGTAATGAACATACCACTCACGTGCACACACACCAGTGACAACAGGTAGACACACAGACGTGGGAAGACTATTAAAATGATTATATATATATATTCTGAACGAGCTGACCAACACGCTGTTTTTAGTTTCAAAGGGAAGTTTTTATTTATCAGCTAAAAATTTCCTCACAACACATAAAATTCATCAAGAAAAGAAAATAAACATATACACGTGGTCAAAACAATAATCAATGAAATTGCTACAAGAAATGATAGACCCCAATATGATCTCATCCCCTCAAGGTAAGCCCACAGTCCCGTGATGAGTAAAGTGAAAGCCAGGAGATTCAATGATACATATGAGTTTGTCTAATAATTTTTTTCTTTCTTTCCTCGTAAACAAATATGAACCGACTTAGATGTAGTAGGTTTTAACCTGAGGGAAGTCAAAAAAATATTCTTGCATTGTCAACAAGTTTCATAAATGGAATTACAAACATGGGTGAAATTCACATACCTCACACCGTCTACTTTCACTCGGTTCTTTCATCAGGGCCCTGTACTAATTACATACGTGATGTAGCTTGCCGTCTGGCGCAACCTTGGTAACATTCACACCCTTTGTCTGTTCTGTCGTTCGCTGAAGCGGATCCCAGCTCTACAGAGTGGTTTGCTGGTTTTGATTTTTCTCAGAAATTTCTCCGGGGAGCATCAGCTTCAGGCGTCAGCTATTTCAGACTAAAGTTAGTGTATCTTGACTCACGAAGTAAGAATTAGGGTTAAGCGAGCACACAATGTCAGAACACGAGGTTTCCCTAAATTAGGAAAATGACCGGTGGACAGCTTCTCTCAACAGATAATCAGGGTTCACCACACATTTGGTCAAAAAAGATGTCGGCAAGTTTAATGCTATGAATAATGTTACTTGCCACAAAGGCTGTACTTTAGAATATCGTTTCTGGAAGGACTAATTCAGGCACACTGGGCCCGTTATTTCAGTTCACGTTAAAGTTCTTGAAAGCTTACGACCAAGTCTTTAAGGGAAAAGTTTTTTTAGTCTTCACAGGATAGGTTCATCAGTACGTAACGCTGGTATAGTTAGGTTACCACAGAAATCTCTGTATAAAGAAACATATATATGAAATATTTATACATCCTATGTGTAAGGGTATACTTATATTTTAACTGCGGGCGTAAACCTTAACTTATCATTTAACACCTCCCGTGAAATAAGTTATAGTCATAAATTAATCATCATGAATTAGAGATATATATAAATATATTCTCGTCACGACTCATGAGACATCTAGTCTAGCAGTTATAAGTTAGTTTGAAAATTATGTTCTCGTCTGATTATTTAGCAGTTAAATTAAATTTAGTAATAGCCGACTGAATTTAAGCTGGAAATATAATTTATCCTGCTTTCCACTGAGACACGTCACTAGAAATTAATACAGACTTATAAATTATTCGCTCTGCACCAGATCTACCTAGAGAAATAAATAGCGATTTAGCACTTATAAACACTTCACAAAATACTAGATAATAATATATGATACCTCAAACACAGAATTCCTAAGAACTAAACCACTTCGATCAAACTAAAGGCCATCTCTTTTAACAGAGAGTTTTAGAAATCGAACGAGGCTTGTTCTAGTCTTGACTGCGAAGTTACTGAGTGATAATGAAATCTAGCTCATTCTATATATATGAAAACCCAGACAAAGAGATGAACGTTTATTTCGCAAAAACGAAATAATCTCCCCTTTCTCATAACAACTACGTAACTAGAAGAGGCTGTCGTAAACTGCCACTTTCTGCGTGTCAGTTGCGAAATCTCAGACAACCTGTCTCCAATGCAGGGCAGTTTTCACACTACAGCTGACCATGACCCACAGTGAGCGCCGTGTCAGTTTGGGATTTTTCAGACAAATGTCTGAATACTGACCGGTGCAGATGTAAAGTATCACACCTCACCGGGACTTATGCCGAGAAGAAGCTCGCGCGCTCGGTGAGAATGTAGACGATTGTCTACGTCCTATGTTCATCGAACCGACTTATCACGCCTTCTGACGCCCTGCAGCCCTGACATCTACGTAATATCGTCCTAGCGCGATTCTCAGTGTTGAGAAAGAAACAGGTAAAGTTTAAAAATACTGAAGAAAATATTTTTCGCAACCGAGTGATGCGAAAAATACAGGAAAAACAAGTATGGAAAGAATATAAATGAAAGGATTAGGGTGAGAGAATAGGAAGAAGATGTAGGTAATTTAATGACATAAAGACCCACGTGACAGGACGTCCCCCCCTTAAGATATGGAAGCACTCCATGTCTACGTTATGGAATTAAATTTCCTATAACCGTAGCTTCGGGGTGTCTGTCTTCTTCCCTCTCATCTTCCCCCTCCATCTCTCTCCAATTCCTACTCAAGTCTACTCCCCAAAGTTTCCTTCCTCTGGAATGTCTCCCATGCGCGCTTGAAAGAGCGTCGCCGCTTCTGACATTTTTGAAAGATTTCTTGTGATAGCGGTGGAATATCCCTGCCACTATCATCATCTTCGTCAGCTCTGGCGATCGTCAGGAGATGGTCGGAGGTTGGCACTGGTCTTTCCAAGTATCTCTTTAAGAGATTTAAATGGAAAACCTTCTCCTTTCCTTGAATAGAGATCTGGTAGTTAGCCTTAGAAATCTTTTTCAGGACGGTAAACGGCCCTTGCCATCCGATCTTCAGTTGGTTGTTCTCGGTAGGGAGTAACACCAAAACTTTCTCTCCTGTTTCCAGTTCTCTCTCTTTCGCGACTTTCCTGTATCGGTTAGCGTGCTTGGTGCGTGCTCGCTTAAAGTTAGTCGTTGCTAGGTCCCACCCTAGTTTCAACCTTTCCTTTAAAACCGACACATATTTACTTGCTGAGACAACTGTCTCATCCGCCTTCTCGTCTGTCAGAGACTGAAGTAAGGCTTCAAGCGGGCCCTTAATGGGTCTGCCGAATAAGAGTGTAGCTGGCGGAAATCCTGTGGAAGTATGAGGAGATTCTCTGTAGCCAAATAATGCTGCAGGAATACAAAGATCCCAATCTTCAGGTTTCACTTGTGCCAGTTTACTTAGCATCATGTTGAGGTTTCCATTAGCACGTTCCACGAGCCCATTTCCGGCCGGAGTATATGGCTTAGTGTGGATGTGTTGGGTCCTCAAGATCTTGACGATCTCATCCATCAACAGGTTTCGGTATGGGGATCCGTTATCCGTCAACACTTGTTGAGGGAATCCCAACCGAGTGAAAATCTGCACGAGGGCTTCTGCGACTTGCTTGGCATCTGCGCATGTTAGCGGGATAGCTTCTGCCCATAAAGTGCATGTATCGACTAAGGTCAGGATAAACCTGTTCCTTCTTTTAGTCCTGTCGAAACGCCCTAAAATGTCGATCACAACCCGTTCAAATGGTGTACCCACTATTGGCATTTCACCCAAAGAGACTGGGGGTGCTCGTTGCTTGGGTGGCACACGTTGGCACTGGGCACAGGATTTGACATATCTGATAATATCAGTGTTTACTCCTGGCCACCAATAATGAGTGGTTATACGTTGGTTTGTGGCGTTCTGTCCCATATGTCCGCTGAAGGGAAGAGAGTGCCCCATTTCCAGGATTTGGCTTCTGTACTGTTTCGGTATTAGGCCCTGGTTGATACCTTGGTCAGGCTTGCCCGTTCTCCGATAAAGTACGCCATCCTTAGAAAAAATGTCCCCGTGCTGTTTGGGTTCCTTAGCCATGGGCAGTTTCCTAAAGCAGGGTGCCAAAGTAGGGTCCTTGTATTGCGCTTCTTTAAGTTCCATAGATAACAAATTAGGCGCAGGCTCCCGTTCCTTGTTGGTTTGCCCTCTTGTAGTTACCGCTGCCACAATCGGCTCTTCCGGTTTCCCAATACACACGTATCTCCCGCCGAGTATGACTGGGTAGATGGGATCATCCATAACAGCTGCTTTGATCATGCCTCTGACAAAATCAGAGTGTATCTCCACCAATGCAATGGGAAGCGCTGTAGGTGCATCACTCTTACGAACTCCACAAAGTTGGACGGTCTCTGCTGTCTCTTGACCGGGTTTGACCAGGTTTCTGGCAACAATGCAATCGTAAGAAAGCCCCGTGTCAAATAAGCAAGAAGTTTGAGAACCGTTCAAAATAACGGTACCTCGCGTTGAGGGTCCATCCCCAACAGGTTGGGAATCACTGTCAATAATTCCACCTTGCGAGACTGTTAATAAGCATCCGATGCGTTTCGGCTCGGTGTGCTCGGTCTGATCATATGTCCCGTGCTCAGGGGTTCTCCCTTTGCCACCTTGTCCTTTCTTGCTACGCTGCCATGTAGGGCGGTCGGGTTGATCAGACTGTTTGGGGTGGTTGGGGTACTTGTTCTTGTAGAACTTGGATTTTTCAGGAGGGGGGTTTTGAGGTCCAGTTTCTCTGTGGTTATTTTGGTTAGAAGCCTGAGAAGATTGCTCAAGGTTATGTTTTCGAAAATGCTCCTCTGTCGGTTTCCGCTTTGTGGCCGGTAGTTCAGCCAGCGCATTGTGATAACGCTCAGACTTTTCCAAAATGTCTTCAAGTTTTTCTGCCCCCTGCTCAGCGAGAAATCTCCGGGTATCAGCAGACAAAGTGTTCTTTATTTGTTCTGTTAAAACAAATTCCTCAAGACCTTCATAGGTAGAGGGGAGCTGCGAGAGCTCAAGGCACTTTGTCAAATATCCCTTTAGCCGGGAAGAGAACTGGTGAAAAGATTCAGAATTCTCCTTTCTGCTGTTGCGAAACAGTTGCAAAAATTTGCGAGCGTTCATTTCAAAGCGCTCCAGTAACGCTTTCTTCAACACATCATAATCGTCTTGTTGGCTACTTTCCAGCTTAGAATAAACATCATAAGCAGAACCTTTTAGGGCCTGGGAAAGTTTCATATTCCAACGCGACCTCTCTAACCCGTACAGAGTTGCAATTTTCTCAAATTTTTCTAACCATGTGTCAATCTTCTCATTTGGACAAGGAAAAGATTCTAGAGTGAAAGACATGGCGTTTAGTTGAAGAGATTGAGTGTTAGAAGGATCAGTTAAGGAGGAATGAGGAGAAGATTCTCCATTGCTGGAGGTAGAGGCAGCACCACGACTTTGGTGTTCTAGAGATTTAAGCGCCAGCTCATGCTGTCGTCGTTTCTCCTTCTCTCTTTCCTCATGCTGCATCCTGCGAATTTCCATTTCCTCGTCCATCTTCTTCTGCTGTAATAGCCGGTCTTCCGCTTCTTTCCTCTCCGCTGCTTTTTCCTTCTGCTCCGCATCATATCTCTCAAGTTCGTCCCTGACGAAAGCTTTCGCTTCGTCGCCGTCCAGTCCCTCTTCCATTGCTTCCTGTCTGAGCATTTGTCTCAGCTTCGCCCTTTCTGCCATAATAAGTCAGTGGCTGAGACTTAGACGAGAAAAAGATAAGGATAAGGGATACACTGGTTCCTACCACTTGCGGGAAAAAAATACCAAAAATCAAAAGATGATATATTTAACCCTGGGATACCTCCTCCAAAGTAAAATCTAACTATCGCTGCTATTATCGGCAATAAAGCACTTAATGCAAAACACGACTACGCCAACTAAATGGTAGTTAAGATTACTTCTGAAAAATAAGTTGCTACCGTGGAAAAGCAAAATAATTATTGCAAAAATTACAGAGAAAAATAATCCCCTTAATTTTTAAGTCCACTATCAAGTTCACCCCTGAAGTCAGTTAGGGTAAGGGAGGCAATTAATCTGGACGAATTAGTCCGAAACGCACTCCTTAGCTTAGCTCCAACCTCTACTACTTCATAACCCTGTGAATGTTATACACTCACAAACTATTACCAGCGTTAGTATTACAAAATCAGTAATAAACATATATTCCGACACAATTAACCTGTAACTCAAATGTATATTGCTTAAAATGCTGTGGAAAAACAATTATTAGTTGTGTGGTCAGCACGCCCTTAACAGATCGTTACGTCTAGGGGATAAATTATTTAAAGATATAACAACTCACAAGACATCACACTCTTACTCTATTACAGAATAAAAATCTTTAAAGACGAGCTGATATTAGTCGTCTCGTCTTCCTATTCTAAGTTCAAAAATCCGTCGGGCGAGACCCCATTTGTCGTATCGCCTTAGGATTTTGGGTTCAATTCCCGGTAACGAGCGACCATTTGTCGTACTCGTCTTCCTATTCTAAGTTCAAAAATCCTACGGACGAGAACCCATTTGTCGTAGATTTTTTGATAGGAAATTAAGACTTTGGTTGGTCCCTTCTGAATAGATAGAATCAGTGATAGCTGCAGTGAGAGTTAATACAGAAATAGATCTTTTCACGAGTGCAGTGGTAGCGAATCAATAGAACGGTCCCTGGAAAAAGACAAGATTCTTCTCTCTCTCTCTCTCAGGCCTATCTTCTACGACACTTATGTAAGAGTCGGACAGACTATTGACAACATATGCTAATATGTAATGAACATACCACTCACGTGCACACACACCAGTGACAACAGGTAGACACACAGACGTGGGAAGACTATCAAAATGATTACATATATATATTCTGAACGAGCTGACCAACACGCTGTTTTTAGTTTCAAAGGGAAGTTTTTATTTATCAGCTAAAAATTTCCTCACAACACATAAAATTCATCAAGAAAAGAAAATAAACATATACACGTGGTCAAAACAATAATCAATGAAATTGCTACAAGAAATGATAGACCCCAATATGATCTCATCCCCTCAAGGTAAGCCCACAGTCCCGTGATGAGTAAAGTGAAAGCCAGGAGATTCAATGATACATATGAGTTTGTCTAATAATTTTTTTCTTTCTTTCCTCGTAAACAAATATGAACCGACTTAGATGTAGTAGGTTTTAACCTGAGGGAAGTCAAAAAAATATTCTTGCATTGTCAACAAGTTTCATAAATGGAATTACAAACATGGGTGAAATTCACATACCTCACACCGTCTACTTTCACTCGGTTCTTTCATCAGGGCCCTGTACTAATTACATACGTGATGTAGCTTGCCGTCTGGCGCAACCTTGGTAACATTCACACCCTTTGTCTGTTCTGTCGTTCGCTGAAGCGGATCCCAGCTCTACAGAGTGGTTTGCTGGTTTTGATTTTTCTCAGAAATTTCTCCGGGGAGCATCAGCTTCAGGCGTCAGCTATTTCAGACTAAAGTTAGTGTATCTTGACTCACGAAGTAAGAATTAGGGTTAAGCGAGCACACAATGTCAGAACACGAGGTTTCCCTAAATTAGGAAAATGACCGGTGGACAGCTTCTCTCAACAGATAATCAGGGTTCACCACACATTTGGTCAAAAAAGATGTCGGCAAGTTTAATGCTATGAATAATGTTACTTGCCACAAAGGCTGTACTTTAGAATATCGTTTCTGGAAGGACTAATTCAGGCACACTGGGCCCGTTATTTCAGTTCACGTTAAAGTTCTTGAAAGCTTACGACCAAGTCTTTAAGGGAAAAGTTTTTTTAGTCTTCACAGGATAGGTTCATCAGTACGTAACGCTGGTATAGTTAGGTTACCACAGAAATCTCTGTATAAAGAAACATATATATGAAATATTTATACATCCTATGTTTAAGGGTATACTTATATTTTAACTGCGGGCGTAAACCTTAACTTATCATTTAACACCTCCCGTGAAATAAGTTATAGTCATAAATTAATCATCATGAATTAGAGATATATATAAATATATTCTCGTCACGACTCATGAGACATCTAGTCTAGCAGTTATAAGTTAGTTTGAAAATTATGTTCTCGTCTGATTATTTAGCAGTTAAATTAAATTTAGTAATAGCCGACTGAATTTAAGCTGGAAATATAATTTATCCTGCTTTCCACTGAGACACGTCACTAGAAATTAATACAGACTTATAAATTATTCGCTCTGCACCAGATCTACCTAGAGAAATAAATAGCGATTTAGCACTTATAAACACTTCACAAAATACTAGATAATAATATATGATACCTCAAACACAGAATTCCTAAGAACTAAACCACTTCGATCAAACTAAAGGCCATCTCTTTTAACAGAGAGTTTTAGAAATCGAACGAGGCTTGTTCTAGTCTTGACTGCGAAGTTACTGAGTGATAATGAAATCTAGCTCATTCTATATATATGAAAACCCAGACAAAGAGTTGAACATTTATTTCGCAAAAACGAAATAATCTCCCCTTTCTCATAACAACTACGTAACTAGAAGAGGCTGTCGTAAACTGCCACTTTCTGCGTGTCAGTTGCGAAATCTCAGACAACCTGTCTCCAATGCAGGGCAGTTTTCACACTACAGCTGACCATGGCCCACAGTGAGCGCCGTGTCAGTTTGGGATTTTTCAGACAAATGTCTGAATACTGACCGCTGCAGATGTAAAGTATCACACCTCACCGGGACTTATGCCGAGAAGAAGCTCGCGCGCTCGGTGAGAATGTAGACGATTGTCTACGTCCTATGTTCATCGAACCGACTTATCACGCCTTCTGACGCCCTGCAGCCCTGACATCTACGTAATATCGTCTTAGCGCGATTCTCAGTGTTGAGAAAGAAACAGGTAAAGTTTAAAAATACTGAAGAAAATATTTTTCGCAACCGAGTGATGCGAAAAATACAGGAAAAACAAGTATGGAAAGAATATAAATGAAAGGATTAGGGTGAGAGAATAGGAAGAAGATGTAGGTAATTTAATGACATCAAGACCCACGTGACATGACCTCTGGTCATTATTCTGTCGTATGTTTCTCTCGCTACTTCCGATTCGCGACATACAACCCGGGGCCGTACAAATGTATCCCGTAGAGAGACATTTGCGTTCTATCAACTATTATCGAGTGTTCACTTAGCATACTATCATATACCTACTCCTGTACATATACATTTATAAACTATGAGTCATAACATAAAAAGTCGAAAAACTAATGTCATGAGTGTAACGTTATCCCATTACAATTAACTAATGCTTCAATTGAGGTATATCATCAATCATTACATTTTTTTTTTTTTTTTTTTTTTTTTTTCCTTAACCAGCGGCACTTGAGCTTTCAGCCCTTCGGCCCAATGACATGTCATTGCGAGGCTGGGGAACCTGAGGACTTTCCTTCCAACCCGGTCAGGAGCTTCGCTCCTTCCCATCCACAGAGGGTTTATCACAGGAGCCGTTCAGGCTATTCAGTCAAATTTCCGGCCGTAAACATTTCTTCAAACGCCGACGCCCGGGTTTGAACCATGAACACCTGGTAGCCAGTACAACGCCTAAGCCATTACACCAGCGCGGCTCCCTCAATCATTACATAAACACACAACCTCATATGATATAACCATCTGATCAACAATAATTCCATACATGCAATATCTAAATATATACATTTGTCGACATGGTTACTGTCTCTGGAAGCAGAGATTTGTCAGCACTCGTCATGTCTATAGTATCTGCCGTCAATATCGTTACTGAATTCGAACGGTCAGATAAGCGGAGTTACACTAACTAATATAGCGAAGCGTGCATAAATAAGTGTCCTGGGGCGATAGTGAAAGACATGTGTCGCTAATCAGGTCAGAATTTGATGTTCTCGACTGATTTTAGCCTTGGATGCACCGTTCAAGTCGTTAATTCTGTCTGAAAGTATAGACGTCATACACATGTGTACTAAACCTCATAAAATACAAAACATCCTTGTGTCTATAGTTAATGTCAACGTGACTATGTGGGTGTGTCATCACTATCATCTCTCAAGTAGCTACATATAATATCTCTGGTAATTTATTTATTACATCTCTAGTATAATTACTGCTTAAAGCAGCAATACCGCAAACATGTCGTATTCCTGGTGTCGCTATTTAGTCAGCGCAATGGTAACTGGGGTACATCATCTGTGGATGGTGAAAAGGTGAAAGGGTATGTGTCGTGGGAATGTTCATCATTAGTGCATTATGTGCACTCTTTGTTACCTGTATATGGGTAAGAAGAATTTCTTCTCTTTTTATGCATAGGCAATACAACCAAATTATGACAATAATACTATCATTGTCTAACAATAATCATCAGTCTTGATCCTCTGGTGCGTGTCACACATTTGACTGATAATTTTATTTTACCAACACGTCCTAATTTTTCTTATCTTTAAATTTTCTGGTTTCCTCGACTTTTTGTATTTTCTGTTCTTTCGGATTTTACCTACGTAGACCATTATTTCCCTCTCAGACCCCACCCCGCGGCTTGTTTTCGTTCTGGCCTTCATTATAAATTCCCCACTGGTCAGTAGCGGTCAGCTCAGCTTACGATAATATTACCTGAGCTGACCTGACGTTTGTCTGACCAGAGGAATGTCTCTTGCGCGTAACGTGTTTGATCACGAGCGAGATGGTTTCTGTGAAGAAGCAGACCACTAGCGGTTGGTACCCTTTGAGGTCTTGGTAACCGTTTCATCTCCGATTCAGGGGAAATAAAACTCACGGTTGTTCTGAGAGATCTGTTGTGGCCCCTGACCATAATATTATGTTATGTCATATGTAGGAAACTTTCTCGTGGTTGTTGCTTCTGATGTATACCTCTAGAATAACATTTGTCTTACTCTTGATTACGTTATACGCCTAACATCTGTAGAAACCGGCCATGCCAGGTATCCTTAGGTAGCGTCATTTGTAGACTATAAAAGTAGATAGATTTAATCAGTCAAGCACACTCGTAAAATGTTCCTGCCAGGGATGACCAAGTGAGACTAAGGCCGACGTTAACACGGAACTAAATGTTATTGCTTATATGGTCTCGTCATTCTCGGGGTAAGTAGACATCTATTATAATATATACATTCATGTTAGTTTTTTAATATATCTGGTAGGAGTGTGATTTGAATTCATTTAGAGGATTTCTCCCGGTAATTAATTCAGTGATAATGTAGTGCCGCCTACCGCCTTAGTTAACAGGAGAGCTTAAGCCAGGTGTCAGTGTATTGTTTACAATGGGGTAATGGTAAACTTACGATAACAGATACTTACTAGGCGTAGAATCAGAGTAATCCGCTCAGGGCTTACCGTGATTAAGAATCGGCTAAAATAACGGTCATTACTGTAAGGAACTGTCAGCGGTGTAGGTTATTCACTTAAAACTGAATAGGGATGTGCAGGCAACATAACACTGAATTATAGGAGATAATCACTTATTCTTTCTGATAGAAACTTCTCATGGTTGCGTGGAATTTTATATGCCGACTTGGGTAGTTAGACACCAGTTTAGAACTTTCAAAGCAATCCAGAAAGCAGCCACCAGATGGAGATATAATTATGTCTTATGATTAAGTCACAACTGAATTATTATAGCAAGAACATTGTATTTTCTATGTACTCATTTGTGGGATGTTAATATTTTTTTTCCCCAAGGGGCGCATACCATTTATTATGTAATATCAAATGCTGTAATTTTTATATAAATTCACTTAATGTTGTAAGATGAATAGCATATCCAGTCAGATGGAACTACAGGGTTAGATATCCCTTATGTTGAGTTGGAAGAGGAAAGAGTAGATTTTGCTGTCAGAACATTTACTGACAGGTACATATATGTACAAAATATATTAGCCTATGCAGGCGCATGCTGATAAGTGATAGAGTGGAAGTAACAGGAGAGTGACTCATATGAAAAAGTACAGCCTAAGGCTATCATAGCAATGATTAAAATAATTATAAATCCCATAGTGGAGCATAACTGTTTATTATAACGTTATCGTAATTTTATCGTTTGCTGGATGTAAAGGTCGTCTCTTTTTGGGTCTCAGTTTCAGGATATACTGCATTTTCCTATCGCAAAAGTCCAGTCAGGCGACGAACGTAACATTCTTATCGCTCTCACGGCTCCAGAACGCAATTAGCCCTACGAGTTGTCACTCTTCATACCTGAAGCAAAACCCTTTTGCCAACTCCCATCCCTCTAATGGGAATTAAGCTCACGCAGTGTGCAACGAGCCATCGCAATTCTGGGAAGCTTATATTGCAGTAGTGGTTTCCTACTCGTCTTTGATCACCAGTCAGATCATTGTGGCTTCCAACATATCTATCAGCCCAGCGTCTTCAGCAAAATTGAAACACCAGACGGTGTGTGTGCTTAAACGGAGCACCCAGTCATAAATCAAGTCCACAACCCAGCCAAAACCGGATTTAAACACCAAGTACGCAGACCAACTTACACGTGCTGGATAATAGCACAGCGAGCCGATTGTCCTGAATTTGACCTCGTCTTGCGTGTGTTTTCGGGTCATCTAAAACCTCCGCACGTATTAGCGGTCAGCCGAATATAGACAGAGAAAATCTACAAGCCTCTCTTGCTATTAGGGTGTAAACACCAGTGCATAGATAGTGTCTACAGTGTATTCAATAGTAAAAATTCATCACCTGTAGGAGGATATATATAACTAAAGACACTACCTGGAGTATTGATTGTGGTCCCCCGAAAACGGAATGAGTGAAGACTCTGTTTATTTATTTCTGGATTTTCTACAGGTTTTATGTTGATGGTTTGTGTGTTCGTTGGTGTGTAATTTCATATTTGTATACTCAATGTGATTATTGAGAGTGTTCTGTGTTGTTGTGCTGATATGCATTATATTCGTGTTTTTCTATAATGACTGTTCCTCTCCCTTTGTTATATTTATGTTTGTGCGTATAAATAAGAGCCTTTGTCGTAAACATACTTGTCTGGAATATCTTTTTTTAAAAATTTAATACATTATGTTCCTGATTTGACAAAGAGCACTTTTCAGCACTAACGTCACATTTTGGTGCGCAAATCTACGATATCAGTGCGAGGGTAACTTTATACTAAATAAATAAATTTTCTACCAGACATAAATATTACAAACGGAGAGGAACATTCGTTATAGAAAAACACGACCTTAAACATTAGGATGTATATAATGTCGATTGATGTATATCGTGTATGAATCTGTCACTATTCTTGACAAGCTAGTGGAAGATTGGAATACTTAAAATATAACCAAAACCTATCCAGCCTTCGGTAAAGCGAAAGTCCTTGCTAAATCAGAGGCACATCTCTAATCCAACCTGCAAGTCTGGAAGGAAGAGCTGGAGAAAAGAGGGATGGTCATAAGCAGCTCTAAAACAAAATCCATGGTGATATCACGAGAAGAAAGAAGACATCAGATTAAGCTGGGAGAATAGGTCCTGGGGCAGGTCGACCACTTTAAATATCTCGAAGCTATTATAGACCGAAAGGGAGGCATCAAAGAAGAGTTGGCCACTTTCTACTTCCTTCGAGATTACTTGAACGGAGTATTACGGTCTTCTTTGTCCAAGCATCTTCGGATTTAGCTAAGCGAACTTTTACTTGTTCCATAGTTTTGTTCATTCCTTTTTTTGTTTCGTTGATTATTTAATTTCTTGTTTCGATATTTCTTTTAGGTTTTACGATTTTCTTTCATTATTATTGTTCTTATTTCACTCATTACTGTTGGTGTTTAGTTTTTTCTATCTGCTTGTATCGCCCATTTTGTGTATGTTTCTTATCATCGTATGTTTTGGTAGTACCTAGCTTATATGTAATTTTTTTCTTTGTCACCTGTTTGTGGCTGACGAAGGGTAATACCCGAAACGTCCATTGTTTCTTGTGAACCGTTATTTGTAAAACGGATTCAATACCGTTTTATTGGTTTAAATACTTATATAACTTTAAACTAGCATTTAGAGTGACAGACCATCTAAGTATTTACTACTTTATAACTCGTAGCGGGTGGAAATGTTTTTTAAAAATATATTGATAAAATACCATAAAAAACATTCAAATGTTATAACATGCATATAATGTACATGATGAACTTATATTATTTGTAAGTAAATAAATTTTGATTTATTTAGACTTTGATTCATCGCTATGGGACGCCATTGAGACAATTTTTCATTGTGTGACCGATTCTTTCAGCGGATAGTCTTATAGCAGGACTTTTTATTGCATTTGCTTCTTTTGATTTTCGGTGATTGTTAAATTTCTTGTATTTATTAATTCTGTTTGGTTTTGTAGTTTCCTTGTTTTATTATTGCTCTTCATCTGTGTTTATATATATTACGTATTTGTAATCTACATTTCTTGTCCTTGTTGCCTGTTTGTAACTGTGGCTGACGAAGGTTAAAACCCGAATCGTCCATTGTTTCCTGTAAACTGTTTTTTTGTAAAACTGATTCAATGCCGTCTTATTTGTTTATATATACTTATGTTATTTGGTAGGTTTACTGGAAATAATTAATGCATACAATTAAAAGCTTTTATTTAATTTATTATTTGTTTTCATAATTATGTTGTTGTCCTTCCAACAACAACAAAAAAAGCTACCTCCCGACCCCCTTTTACAAAACTGTGACACGGCATAAAGAAATCAGATTTCGCACGTGAGCAGTGTTTGTGATTGTTTTCGGTTGTTTTTTCTCTCTCTCTATTGCGTAGTTCATTATCAAGCTTTTGTAGTTCTTCAGTTAAACATGGTTTGTAATTCTGGCCTTCCTCTCTGATAATAGACTCGGTGGCTGCTAACTGGGAATGATTTGTAATGTTTACAGAACTACAGATGATCTAACTGGGATAAATGTGTAATTTTACAGAATTAAACGAGCCAACTGGGACATATTTGTAACGTTCAAAGACCTACAGATGAGCGGACTGGGATATATTTGTAATGCTGACAGAGCTATAGACGGACTAAATGGGATAGATTAGTAATACTGATAGAACTGCAGATGGACTGACAGGAGCAGAATTACAACGCTGTCACATAGGTTTTTTGAGATTATTAATATATGCCATAGTGGTATGAGAAGGATTGTTGAAACCATTACCTAAAACAATCAAACGTTTGACAACAAATACGATTTCAAGTAAGCATAAACTACACATGAAACCCCAACTCCTACAACTAACTACAGAGATCACAGTTATATAACTACGAGTAGACAAATAAAGCAGACATTCCACCAAGAACGAACCAAAATCGTAGAACTAGACAGACAGTTTATCATTGACATATCAAATAAAACAACACAGTGAAACAATAAAATATACAAAGGAATAATTACTTTTGCAATTTTAGACACCATACGTCATATCATCATTGACAAAACATAAATCAGCTGGAGTTAAAGAATACCACTCTATAGGTAGACACAAGAGGAAACAAAAAACACACATGGATCTTCATTTCAGCTAGTAGTACTTTTAACGACACGTCGGCACACTATCAATAATAGATATAGAGGTAAAATAATTACACTTAAAAGATATAAATAAATAAATATATGGATTGAACAAGCAGAAACCC
Organism: Oreohelix idahoensis; assembly: GCA_024509875.1. Taxonomy (NCBI): domain Eukaryota; kingdom Metazoa; phylum Mollusca; class Gastropoda; order Stylommatophora; family Oreohelicidae; genus Oreohelix; species Oreohelix idahoensis. The sequence goes on from JAMPIV010013779.1 coordinate 40,032, forward strand.
TCGAATAAACCTTACGACGTGACGGTCAGACAGGCAGCCAGCGGTCCTTCACAGAAATAGACCTTTTCATGGCTAATATAAAGGCCCTCCCCCCACATAATTAAATAAAAAAGGACAGAAATAACAGTACAGCAAAATGTACAGCAAAATGTACAGCAAAGTGTAATAAAAATTCGCACAATATACCCCGTTTATAACCGAGATATCACACCTCTTGTCAGGTTTTGACCGGATGTCGAATCTCAGAAATAAGTGAAATAAAAAGAAACAAAATAAACTTAACCATGTGATACTTTAAGTAGCAGGGACATAGAAAATAGGGGAAAGCATCCTATTTAATTTCAAGGGGAAACAATTTAATTATTAACAAAACTCATAAGAAATAACATATTTGCATTACCTTTTTAACTTTATGAATTTTTTAGACAAAATTATAAAAGGCATAAACATTTCACTTGTTTTAGATAGTACATTTTTTATATTGTCAAAATTTTATTATATGCCTTTTGTTTAGAGTAAAAGAACTTTAAATAATTTGGAGTTTGATGCACATGTTAAAGTAGTGAACACTTATATGCTCTGCCACTTTTAATGGTATTTCATAAAGCGTGACCGGTTGCACTCGCAGATGTGCGCGCCGAAAAGTTTCATCGGCGCCAAATAGCGCACTTCGACAATCATTTAAACACATTTTCTTACTTAGTATTTTCTCTTCTATTCTGAGGAGCCTAAGCGAATAACAAGAATGGCGTCCGCCTCTAATTATAAAAGTGCAGTTTTCGGTTCCCAGTCTAAAGAATATTTCTGATGGAATTTTTTCAGAACAACTGGGTCCTAATCATGTCATACTCCCGATGATCCCGTGGGTAGTGTGATTGGATGCCTAGCCTTCTCAGATAAGGACGAGCAAATAAAATGTTCGGAGTGCAAGTTGCACACGTTAAAAATCCATTGGAAATTGTAAAGAGTAGGCCTTACGTATCTTGTCCTAACAGAATTTACAAAATTAGGAAAACCTATCCGATAAAAATATTTATAGAATGTATGATTCCTAAAATAACACGTTTAGGATTCTCGCCTGTGCTTTGGAGTTCGTGCACTGTGCTGATATCCTCCTTGAGATCTAAGGGAGGAGATCGGAGCACTGATGGAGTTTGTCTGTATGCAGTAAAGATGATCCTTAAAACCAAACAACACAAACCTTATCCACCTTAGGGTGTAGAGGTTAGCCAGAGAGAGCGCCATGTTATCTTGTAAACTGCTTCCAGTCCAGTCCTCGGTCCTTCAGGGATTGTCTAATGTTGTCCTCCCAGCAAACTATGTGTCGTCCTGGAGATCTGGATCCCTGGCTATTGTCTTCTCATATGTGTCGTGACAGCCGTTCTTTTCCAATACTACAGACGTGGTCAAACCAAAGTAACTGGGACTGTTCCACTCTGCTTTAAACGACCAGTGCTATTGTAAATAAGCACAGACAAAAAATGTGACAAAGGAAGAGAAACAGCGGCTACAGAAAAACACATTCGTAATGAAGTGTTTGTTTTTGGATGTACGACAACGTTATTTTGTGACTTTCGTAATTTACTGGTGGTCCTCCAAACACCAAGAGATTTTTAACACGTCAGCTACTAAATTCATTGCATCTAAGATAAAGTGTTGTTCTAACTTGGATAAGTTGATTCTCGACTTGCATGATTTAGAAAATAGCCCATATTCATTACGGTGACAGTGCTGCATACAAGCAGTTTATCTGTTTCTCTGGAACTGGAGGAATGGTCTACCTAGCTCTACAAACTCCACGCCAAGTCACAGTTAATTTAATAATGAGACGTAAAAATTAATAGCATAGACCAGCGGTCTTCAACCTTTTTGAGTCCATGGCTCCCATGACCAACTATACTGTTCAAAAAAAGAAGCGCATAGCTACTGAAGGCACATACATAGCCATAATTTTGACATTCAATAACTTTTTAAATTTAATGAGTTAATTGTTCAAATTGCAAACAAGAATACCTTACGGTTCATCAAATCAATTGACAGTTGATTTGCATCTGGGTCACGAGAGTTTGTTGGCGTTCGGGCTTTCCCGTTAGTATGGTGTATGACCTCCTCTTGCATCAATCAGCGACCTGCATCTCCTGGGCATGGATGCGATCAGATGATGTGGACCTGTGGGATGGCTGCCCACTCTTCCTGTAGTGCCTGGAACAGATCACGACGATTGGCTGGAGCAACGTCTCGGCGACAAACACGTCTATGCAGCTCATCCCACAGGTGCTCAATCGGACTCATGTCTGGAGACAGGGATGGCCAAGGAAGGGTGAGAATGTTGTTGGCAGTCAGGAACTGCGTGGTCAACCGTGCGCAATGGGGTCTGGCGTTGTCCTGTTGAAACACAGACCTTTGGGCAGCCAAAAGTGGAAGGACATAGGGTCGAAAAATTTCATTGACGTATCGTTGCGCATTCAAGCCTCCTTCAATGTACACCAATTGACTCCTTCCGTTGTAACTGATCATTCCCCAACCATTGCACCTCCACCACCGTGCGGCGGAGCTTCATCAACGCAATTTTGGGCAAAACGTTCATTTCGCCTACGGTAGACCCTACGACGTCTATCATGATGCTGCAACAAAAAGAAAGATTCGTCACTAAACCAGACACGTCTCCATTGATTGTCAGCTGCCCAGGGACTATGCTGGTTGGCCCAAAGAAGTCGATTTTGGCGATGGCGGCGCGTAAGGACAGGTCCTCGGTGAGATCGTTGTGCCCAAAGTCCAGCGTCATGCAGTCTATTCCGGACAGTTTAATCAGACACATGACGTCCTGCAGGCAATGACTGGGCAGTTGAGGAAGCTGTTGTAAACCTGTCTCTGAGGTGACGAAGCCGAATAAAGCGATCCTCCGCTGCTGTCGTCACTCTGGGTCATCTACTGCGATGCATGTCTTCAACTGAGCCAGTGGCTTGTAACCGGTGCCAAAGTCGACTGATGGTACTCTGATGCACGTTTAGATGCCTGGCAACCTGACTTTGACTTTCGCCTGCATGCAGTCGGTCGATAGCAATGTTCCTTAAATTTATCGATAGAGACGCCATAAATGTCTGATTGAAAATGAACTGAATTTTTTTTTTTTGTAGCGTTATCCTTTCATAGGGTTTTTATAGGGTTTCAGTTGTGTAGTCAGTGAATAGTGTTTACCCCAAATTTTGTCGCTTTCACGTGCGCGCAACATGAGCTGTGGTCAAAAATTGCGTCATAAACACTATTGACCACTGCGTTGTAACGATTACAAAAACGAACGCAATTCAGGTCAACACGTGCATTTGACACTGTAAAGAACATTTGAGGCTGGTTTTTATATACCCTAGCACCAAATTTTACTCACAAACTCATAAAAACGCGCCCTCGGATAGCTATGCGTTTCTTTTTTTGAACAGTATACATTCTTTCTGCGGCTCCCGTGTGGGATAACTGGTTACAAACTCTAGCGTTGTTTCGACATTTAGCCTAACTTGTTTTGAGCAGGAGAGCTTTGGAAAGGCTTTTAAACAATGTAATTTTTTAATGTAATTTCAAACAAAATGCGATTAGACTATCTGTGAAAAAATTAGACGTACAGAAAAAATACACACAAAGTGCACTTTGTGAAACCCTTACTATAAAAAAGAAAAAAAGAACAGAAAAAGTAGTTTCTTTCGAACATTTTTATTTATTTTTTTCTGAAAATCATTCACTGATATACTGCACTCTTGATTCAATCTCCATAACAAAAAACTTGTACAGTAAAACTAAAAAAAAAATATAATGAATAAAATACCAGTCACCTCAGTGTAAAACTTGAGCTTGCTTGTTGATACACAGCTTGTCAAATCTTGGCACCAATTGAGATAGTTGTTGTGAGTAGACCCTATGGAAGGGAAGTGATCTTTGTAATGTTTTTTGGACAAAGTGAAATTATGGGTTGTGGCACGTGAACGCCCGTGTTGCGTGCATATTTTGACGCACATATTACAAAAATCGATATGGCTATTTAATATGGAAAAGATATAGACATTCATTCATTTGTATATGAAAATGCTGTCTATGGGGAAGGCTAGATAATCCATAATTGTTTTACCCTTTTGATTATAGGAGTAATCGTTCTTGATATTAATTCGGCGCATGGATATGACACCCATGTCCGTACCTATTTCTTAGGGCCAGAAAATAGATTAATTTGCTTATTATGTTTATGGCCTGAATTCATATGTATTACATATTATTAGTACAAGTAGAATCAGTCCTATATTGTATATTTTGGATGGGTAGGCAGGACTATATTCTTGTTACACCGCTCTAGCGGAAGTAGGAGTGGTCTTGTCTAGTCGTGATGAGTTTCGATGTACCGTGACAATGGCGGGTACGCATTTTTCCAGGGCTGGTATATTCTTCAGTAAAAATGATTTACGAAGTAGTTTTTCTTCTATAGGAGATTGTGTCTCTACTAGAGTTGTGTTAGAGACTTTCCTAATGTACGGTACCATGTATGATTCGGACTCCAGGTAATTCCAGTCCCTGTTTTGATGATCTCAGGTCGGTTAGGCCTAGCTGGAATTTTGTGCTTCGCAACGCTAGGGTCAAGTTTGTATCGACGGAGATGACGGGCTCCATACTGTAATTATGTCTACGTGAGGTAACTGGGTTACGGTAGATCTGTATGGAGGAACTTTAAGAAATTATGCATCTGTATTGCAAAGTAACTTTGGCTTATATATATATCCTCCTGTGAGCGAGTGAGCGACAACTCAGGAAGGCGGCCATATTACATTCCTGTCATCGTATTTTTGAATCACTGTCCAAAGAACGGGGCATGTATCTTATTATTCGGACAGTGGCAAGGAGATCTCAATTTTGATAGAAACCCCTTATCGTGGTTTCACAATATGATAAACTGTGAACATAAAGCAACTTTAGTTACCGATCCGCCTTCACTGACGCGCTTAGTCAGATAGGGGATGCGGCCATTATGTATCATGACATTGGAAGATATTGATGTACTACCTATGATTTATGAATGTGTCATGACATAGGATCTACTATGTATGCCTGCAAATTGATATGTCAACCTACCCATGATTTACTCGTTATGTCCCAGTGTGTGCGTCTCAATAAACTGTGTAAACAAAGATTCCAGCAGGCTGCATTGGTGCCTTGTAGACACAAGTGAATGAGTGTTTAGATTGGTCAGAACACGAACAGTACACCATTCGCGTTAAACACACTCTACACTTCTACCCATATCTACACCATCCTGCGTCGGTTGAAGTGACCAAGTTTAGGGCCTGCTTCCCCTGGAGCCTTAGAGGGAAACTACTGTTTACAGCTGCCTTTGCCTTCCCTAACTTAGGACTAGGGTGAGTTACCCATTTACAGCTTGGTAGACTGGAGCATGCCTGATCTCAACAACTATGTACACATCTTTACAGATTGACACTTTACAGTACAGTGGACATGAAACTTTACAGTGGTGAGCCAGATCCCTGGGTCCAGCCTACGCAGTCTTGTGTTGAGAATCACATTTTACAGTTACAAGAACATTTGTTTGACCACATCAACACCAGTAGGACAGCTATACAATCAATGTCAGCTTGACCTGTTCTGACAAGTGTAGCAATATCTGGGACAGCACTTGTTGACATTTGGCACAATACACTCAGTGTTCTAAACCAGTGATTGTTTATCCTGCTGTAATACAAGAGCATTGTTGAACATAAAGTGCAAATTTCATCGGTGGATCTTCTAATGTGCTCAAAAAAATTGGACAGTGTAATAGTTAGAATGCAAATCTATTACTCAATAAAGTGGTAGTCTAATTTATTAAAACTGAGCATACAGTACTATACACTGCAACTACAACACATTGCATGATATGATACACACATTGATGATTTATATATATTTATGTTTATATATTATTTGTTTATATGTGTGATTGTTATGTCTTTGCGGGCCTGGATGGGAGGTGACTAGAACAGGAAATACCAAGTGATATTGGTCTTGTTCTGGCGTTCTATAGGGAGCAATTTCTTAATTGAAATTTGCATGCAACATAGTTTGCAGATATTTGATTAGTTGTGACGACCGTGTTCATATTTGTATTTGTAACATTTTTCTGTTCTTTATTTTTGTTTGATTTGTTTGTATAATTGTAGGTCTCATCTTTCCTTTCATTTCAGTTCTTTCTTTACACCCTTATGTTTATACACTGTGGCGTTACTTGTCTTGTTATCTTATTGCAGTTATCAACACAGATTCTGTGATCATTTTTTTTCATTTCTCCTAGTTAATTTAATTTGATCTCTGCAAATGTTTTCAGATTGTCTTTTCTTGTTTGTCCTTTGTAATGTCTTTAGTTGACATATGACATAGGAGGTATAGTTGTATACACTTATAGTATAGTACAGATCAGTACTTTATGATTATTATTGTTATAAAACAAAGTGTACAAGACCTTTGTAAGGCTTGTCTCCCAAAGTGATTGGAATAAGAAATATTATTTTCCACAGGTACTCAAGTGATCATTGATTACATTAAGTTATACAAGACCTTTGTAAGGCTTGTCTCCCAAAGTGATTGGTATAGGAAATATTATTTTCCACAGGTACTCAAGTGATCATTGATTACATTAAGGTATAAAAGACCTTTGTAAGGCTTGTCTCCCACAGTATTTGAGATAGACAGTTATTGTTTTCCACAGGTACTCAAGTTTTTCACTAAGACTAAGTCTATGGTATAGACCTGTCTCCCATTAAAGTGAAATAAGGTAATTTATTTACTTTTTCAGGTTTCTGATTTAAGAAGACAAAATGTCTACATTAGATTACTTTATTGCACAAGGAAAATCCCTTGATAAGACTGGGAAAGACTTAGAACAATGGGCTGTTGCTCAATATGACAAAGCATTAGCTGCAGAGGAGAGAAAAGCTGCTGCTGAAGAGAAAAAAGCTGCTGCAGAAGAGAGAAAAACTCTGGCTGAAGAGAAAAGATTAGAAAGAGAAGCTGCTGCTGAAGAGAGAAAAGCTCTGGCTGAAGAAAAAAGATTAGAAAAAGAAGCTGATACTGCTGCTGAACTAAAGAAATTGCAGATGCAAGTGGAGGAAAGGAGATTTGATGCAGAACAGAAGAAATTAGAAGCTGCTGCTGCTGCTGTAGCTGATCAAAAAAAATTAGAAGTTGCTGCAGAACAAAAGAAATTAGAAGCTTCTGCAGAACAGAAAAGATTAGATAGAGAAGCTGAAGAGAGAAAAGCAATAAGAGAACATGAGTTTGAATTAGAGAAATTGAAATTGACATGTATGAGTAATGTTAATCAGGCATCTGGTGGTAATGGTAAACCCTTTGTGTACAAGGTCAAGGTACCAGCGTTCAACTCTGCCAGTGATGATATAGCATTCTGGCTTGATAGATTTGAATGTGCTTGTCGTGCTCATAATGTTGACAAATCACAGTATGTGAATCAGTTGTCTGAAAATCTAAAAGGGGAGTCTCTGAGTAAGTTATATTTCGTTGAAGAGGCCGACAAGGATAATTATGATGCTGTTAGGGCAGCTTTGATAAAGAGATATCAGCTGTCTGAGGAAGGTTATCGTCTTTGGTTTAAAACAATGAGACCTGAGGTAGGTGTAGAATTCTCAGAATTCATCTCAAAAGCACGAATTACACTTTCACGATGGATTGAATTATCCAAAACAGAGAAAACATTTGATGGTCTTACGGATTTATTGCTAAGAGACAAGGTCATGTCTTCGGTAAATAAATCAATCCTAGAGTTCTTACATGAGCGTAAACCTAGTACATTAAAGCAAATGGAAGAATATTGTGACCAGTATGCCACGGCACACCCTGACATGATTCTTAGTAACTCTAACATTAAAGAGAGTATGCCAGTTGCTTCGGCAACAGAATATAATCAGAATTACTCACACAAATTCCAAGGAGCTAAAAATAAATTTGATAAAAAGGTTAATTGGAATAAGCATCAAAACCAAGATAACCACTCAAATCAGGGTTCTTCTTCGAAGAACTGGAATCGAGCTGATAGTCCTCGACACGCGAGGGGTACCCATAATTTTATAAATTCTCGAAAAGGGAGTAGCTATAGGAACTACCCAAGTGCTTCATGGAGACAAAAAAAAAACCAATATTACAGGGATACTCAGTATAATGAGCGTGATGATTATGATCATGAATATTATGATTCAAACCCAAATAGGGGTTATAACAGAGGCAATAATAATTATAGAGACAATTATAACCGAGGTAGATCACAACACAAAAGACATGGTAAATCTTATTACCAGGCTAACTCTGCACAACAGGAGTTCCACGACACCGATAATCAGAATAATGATAAAAAAGACTCCAACAGTGTAGCAAATTCCGCTTTCGATTTTGCTAGAGCATCTCAGTGTTCGCAATGCAAAACATTATTCGACCCAACCACAGTTTCTACTTTAAGCTGCGGTCACCCGCTTCCCGCGCTCCATGCATCAATCGCGCATAATGGAAGGGGTGCTCTTGTCTTTAATAGGGGCCTAATAGATGGTACTCCGGTATCAATTCTTTTCGATTCGGGGTGCACTACCATCGGAGTGAGGCAATCACTCGTAAATCCTTCTCGAGCTACAGGCAATATAGTCAAATGTGTAACATTTGGTGGCACATTGGAGAAGTACTCCACTGCCATTATCAATATTGCTACGCCTTTCTTTACAGGAGAGGTGCAAGCATGTCTCTTGCCGAATCCGATCGCTGATCTTATCATCGGTCGCATTCATGGAGTGAAAGAATGCACTCCACAGCAAATTTCTAATTGGGAAAATGTTAATATGCAATCTGCTAATGCAGTAATAACTAGGGCTCAAGCTCTTAATATGCCGCAATCTTCACATTCTGAAGATAATGATGGGCAGATCCAAGATGATCCATTGGAGATTTCCCATGATTCTTTTATAAAACAGCAGAAAGATGATCCTACTCTAAAGAAATTCTTTACTCTGGCAACAAAAGGTGATCCGAATAAGGATACAAATCGTAAATCTTGGATTACGATGAAGAATGGCGTACTTGTACGTATGGTACAAGACTCCGCTAAGTCCATTCATTCTCAAATCCTTGTGCCTAAAAATATGAGAGTTAAAATCTTACAGCACGCTCATGATTCGCAGTGTGCTGGACATATGGGTTTTTCCCGTACTAAAGCTAGAGTTCTTCAATCTTTCTTTTGGCCTGCTGTGAATAAGGACATACGAATCTATTGTCGATCTTGTAAAGTATGTCAAGAGATTAAATCCAGAGGTCCACGCCATGATGCACCTATTCAGGCTGCAGACATTCCAATTCGACCATTTCAAAAAATGGCGATAGACATCATTGGTCCATTTAAGATAAAGTCTGCTAGAGGACACCAATTTATTTTGACGTGTGTTGATATGTGCACACGTTGGCCGGAGGCTGTTCCTCTAAAGAGCATAACTACTGCTGATGTCGCAGATGCTCTTTGGTTAATATTTTCTCGTCTGGGATTTCCAGCAGAAATATTATCCGACCATGGTACCCAACTCATATCGGATACCATGTCTCAAGTAATGTCGACCCTTAAGATAGAGAGATCGCTGAGTAGTATTTATCATCCTATGTCCAATGGGATGGTGGAACGTCTGAATAGAACTCTGAAAAACCTACTAGGTAAGACAACAGAAGATCATCCACAGGATTGGGATAGGGTTTTACCCGCGGCTCTCTTTGCATATAGAGAGGTCGCCAACGAACATACAGGATTTTCTCCCTTTGAACTTGTCCTATGTCCTTACTTCGGATTATTTACAACCTGTTTTCCAGGCAACGGACGATTTTCCAGTCCAACATGGACAGTACTCATCTCTGTCAGTAATACAGGATGAGGAAACGAGTTTCTCGGATGTAAATTTACCTTTTCCAATGATTCCTCTTCACTCTAATGAATCATGGAAAGATGTTGCAATTTCTCCAGAATTATCTCCAGGAGAGCAGAAACAAGTTTCTACTATATTAGAACAATTTCAGGATGTCCTTACTGACATTCCTGGTCAAACTGATGTCATTCAACATGACATTATTCTTACTGACCATAGTCCTATAAGAGTCAGACCGTATCCTATCCCGATACATTTTCAAGCACAGGTAGAGAAAGAGTTGGATGAGATGATAGAGTTAAAAATTATTGAACCATCCACATCAGCATATTCTTCGCCGATGGTTATTGTACGAAAAAAAGACAATAACATACGTCTTTGCGTGGATTATCGCAAATTGAACCAAGTGACGAAATTTGATGCTGAACCTATGCCTTTACTAGAAGAGCTACTTACGAGACTATCGAATTCTCATTTCTTTACTAAACTCGATTTGTCTAAGGGATATTGGCAAGTTCCATTATCCGAACACGCCAAACCGTTTACTGCTTTTTCGACGCCTAGGGGTCTATTCCAATGGAATTTCATGCCTTTCGGTCTTATGAACGCCCCTGCAACATTCGTACGCATGATGCGTCGAATCCTATCTCATCGCTCAGATGTCATTGCGTATCTTGATGACATCTGTCTTTTCAGTGATACTTGGAACGATCACTATAATGGGATAAATGAACTATTGTCTATCTTACGCGAGCATAACCTGACAGCGAAACCATCGAAAGCATGTATTGGTTTTAGCGAAATATCTTTCTTAGGACACCGTGTTGGTCATGGGTTCCTAAAAACAGAAGACCATAATACAAGTAAGATACTTAACATTTCTATTCCTAAGACTAAAAAGAAAGTGCGAAGTCTCTTAGGTCTAATACAATTTTATGGACGATTCATTCCGAATCTGTCCTCCATTATGTCACCTCTTTCTTCCTTGCTAAAGAAAGGGTCTCCTAATGTAGTCCATTGGACTCAAGAATGTCTATCCTCTTTGGATAAGGTTAAAACTATGTTTTCTACTTCACCTATCCTAGTATTGCCTTCTAAGGATAAGACATTTATTCTTCGTAGTGACGCTTCATCCACCGGGATTGGAGCAGCACTAATGCAAGAGTACTCTGGAACTCTGCATCCTGTGATGTATATTTCTCGTAAATTAAATGCCGCAGAGAAGAATTACTCGGTCCTAGACCGTGAATTATTGGCTATGGTTTGGTCAATCCTTAAACTGCAAAGATTTCTCCTTGGCGCGCATTTCATTGTGGAAACTGACCAGAAAGCTTTTACGGCTATTCAGAGTAAAAATCTGAAGAGCGCGAGATCAATGCGTTACGCGATTGCTCTGCAGCCATTTCATTTTTCGGTGCGAGCTATCCGTGGGTCAGAAAATGTGATGGCAGATATTTTGTCTAGATGCCCACATGATTCATAACTGTTATACAACTTTGATACAGTTGTTCCTATGTTGAAATGTGTACACATATGTAATATCATATATTGATTGTAACACTACTTAGCGGTTCATTGATATGTATTCACCGCTGATTTTTCAATTTTTTTCGTCTTTGATGATCATGATGTTAAGATATCTTAGATGAAATTTATGTATAAACTAATGTACAAATTGTGTCATTGCTAATATTGTAGTATGCGTTGGTGACACCTCTCTGGAAATATTTATACTTAGAGAAGTACTTTCTCTAAGGTCAGAAAACTTATGCTTATCATCTGCGCATTGTTATTGGTGTGTTGTGAGCCTATTGTATGTTGCTTCTAGATGTATTTCAAAAAAAAAATGTACCATTTTTTTCCCGAGGGGTGTGGTGATCTGTTGCGTGCATATTTTGACGCACATATTACAAAAATCAATATGGCTATTTAATATGGAAAAGATATAGACATTCATTCATTTGTGTATGAAAATGCTGTCTATGGGGAAGGCTAGATAATCCATAATTGTTTTACCCTTTTGATTATAGGAGTAATCGTTCTTGATATTAATTCGGCGCATGGATATGACACCCATGTCCGTACCTATTTCTTAGGGCCAGAAAATAGATTAATTTGCTTATTATGTTTATGGCCTGAATTCATATGTATTACATATTATTAGTACAAGTAGAATCAGTCCTATATTGTATATTTTGGATGGGTAGGCAGGACTATATTCTTGTTACACCGCTCTAGCGGAAGTAGGAGTGGTCTTGTCTAGTCGTGATGAGTTCCGATGTACCGTGACAATGGCGGGTACGCATTTTTCCAGGGCTAGTATATTCTTCAGTAAAAATGATTTACGAAGTAGTTTTTCTTCTATAGGAGATTGTGTCTCTACTAGAGTTGTGTTAGAGACTTTCCTAATGTACGGTACCATGTATGATTCAGACTCCAGGTAATTCCAGTCCCTGTTTTGATTATCTCAGGTCGGTTAGCCCTAGATGGAATTTTGTGCTTCGCAACGCTAGGGTCAAGTTTGTATCGACGGAGATGACGGGCTCCATACTGTAATTATGTCTACGTGAGGTAACTGGGTTACGGTAGATCTGTATGGAGGAACTTTAAGAAATTATGCATCTGTATTGCAAAGTAACTTTGGCTTATATATATATCCTCCTGTGAGCGAGTGAGCGACAACTCAGGAAGGCGGCCATATTACATTCCTGTCATCGTATTTTTGAATCACTGTCCAAAGAACGGGGCATGTATCTTATTATTCGGACAGTGGCAAGGAGATCTCAATTTTGATAGAAACCCCTTATCGTGGTTTCACAATATGATAAACTGTGAACATAAAGCAACTTTAGTTACCGATCCGCCTTCACTGACGCGCTTAGTCAGATAGGAGATGCGGCCATTATGTATCATGACATTGGAAGATATTGATGTACTACCTATGATTTATGAATGTGTCATGACATAGGATCTACTATGTATGCCTGCAAATTGATATGTCAACCTACCCATGATTTACTCGTTATGTCCCAGTGTGTGCGTCTCAATAAACTGTGTAAACAAAGATTCCAGCAGGCTGCATTGGTGCCTTGTAGACACAAGTGAATGAGTGTTTAGATTGGTCAGAACACGAACAGTACACCATTCGCGTTAAACACACTCTACACTTCTACCCATATCTACACCATCCTGCGTCGGTTGAAGTGACCAAGTTTAGGGCCTGCTTCCCCTGGAGCCTTAGAGGGAAACTACTGTTTACAGCTGCCTTTGCCTTCCCTAACTTAGGACTAGGGTGAGTTACCCATTTACAGCTGGGTAGACTGGAGCATGCCTGATCTCAACAACTATGTACACATCTTTACAGATTGACACTTTACAGTACAGTGGACATGAAACTTTACAGCCCGATTAAGCTGATGCTTGTTTAAAAGGGGATAGGAATAATATCTTCTCGTATGATCGAGAACAAAGCGATGATTGCTACTCACAGCGTTAAGTCACGCCTGTGAGGAATTTATCCCTGAGTTGTATTGAGCTGTAATTAGCTCGCGGCTAGCCTGCATATATTTTGACTGAGTGGGGTTTCAAACAGTCGAGTCTCGTGACAGGGAGTTCACAGTGTGTGCCCTGGGTGTGTACGAGAGAGCAGTGTGTCCTGGGGATTGACTGAGGGAGTCAGCTATAAGTGTATGTCTGCGCAGAGCACTGGGAATATGTCTAGCGATGGTTTTCACTGTGTTTTTGAGTATTTAAGAAGTGTAGAGATTTGTAAGGACATTAATATAACTGCCGTAGTTGCAGTCTTGAGTATTTAAGAAGTGTAGAGATTTGTAAGGCCATTAATATAACTGCCGTAGTTGCAGTCTTGAGTATTTAAGAAGTGTGGAGATTTGTAAGGCCATTAATATAACTGCCGTAGTTGCAGTCTTGAGTTTTTAAGAAGTGTAGAGATTTGTACGGCCATTAATATAACTGCCGTAGTTGCAGTCTTGAGTATTTAAGGAGTGAGAGATTTGAAGGAAATGATTATGATCATAACTGCCGAGTGTGCAGTTCAGTATTGCTAGCGCTGAGATATTTCATGCTTTTGCTGTCACCGTATTTTCGTCTATGCCGTTGTGTCTGTGTTGTAACGGAATAAACAGTATCGAACTGTTCCCAGTCGTTTACAACCCTTTTTGACTTCTCCATGTACTCTTACGTACGTACTGTGGGGTGTAACTGAATCTACATACACCCATGTCAACATTGCAGACACAGGGACAGGACAGTAGCATACATATATATATATAATTAGCCTGTGTGGCGGATGTAATTAAGAATCTGTTACCTCTACAGAGGTGTGTTACTTCAACAGTAGAGTGTACTTGAAAGAATATTCAACAGGTGGAAGAAAACCCGATGATTAATATTATCTATACCTACCCCCACTTTGACTAACAGTGGTGGCCAAGGCTGGTTTTATCTTGTATACCAGTCTTACGGGGTGTAACTGACACCTATGTCATTTGCGTTATAACATTATTACTACGTCATCTCGATGTACACATAAATAGCCCTGTGTGGGCGTGGCTTGGGTCTCCTGTGTTCAGAATCTTGACCTGGTATTTTAATCTACCTGTGTAGCGCAAGTGAGAAACCACGCACATTTTATTCGTGGTTGTAGTCAACTCTACACCAGTATCTGTTTGACATTCGATTTAGTGACCATAGACCATAACAACGTCTGCAGTGGTCACGGGGGTTGAAGTAGACTTTGACGGCGTTTGTACCGGCAGTTTGTTCCGGTTATCCCCATTTCAAATTCAAGAGGTTATGATACACGGTGTTACGTGTACCTTTACGACTACAGAAGAGTCAAGAGTTGCTGGGTTTGCTGAGTTCCAGGCTGTGTTCCGGTTCCGGTTGTCGTGTGTGCATTGGTCAAGCACATGCTATTCTATCACAAGTACCTGAAGGGAAAAAGTCAAGTTCGAGTACCTTCCCGCAGTGGAGTGTTTTTAGCCGCATAACTTTGTGGTATCCAGTGTCTTGGCGGAGAGGAACGGGATTAATGACAGATAAGTGGTTTGGTAGAGTTTAAATTGTGTCGCTCCATGTATGTCATCAGGCCTTCTTGAATTGTACAAACTTAATCTATTGATATCTGTTCTGGTTATTGTCGATATCTATATATATTGATTATAGAAGTTGATGCATAAGTAACTTGTGGCTATGACATATATATAGACTTTCCTGAATATGCCCATATAAAGATACTATAGAAAGGAATTGCTGATACAGATTTGGGAATAAGCTCATTTTTTTAAACAGGTAGTTAACTATGTGATTGGAAATGTAGTTGTCCAACCTCTTGGGACAATGATTTGTATAGGTGATTACATATACAGTGAACTCAATAGATAAATCACTATGGATCTTGATGTTGATACAGATCCTGATGATATGAGGCCTACTTTGGTATATTTATATGAAGAAGGGAAAGATTTTGAAAAATTGAAAGACCCAGAGCTTGAGGCACATGTAATGGACAGATTTTTGGTCAATACGTCAAAAGCCCTAAGATATTTTGCTAAGGACAATTTTCAGTCTCATCCTCATTTAAGAATGGCAGAGGATTTAGCAAGGTTATTAACTTACCTTCGTTCATTTGCATACATCTATATGAATGTTAAACATGATCATATAGTAAAAAATATACACACGTTAATTTTCTACGGCATCTCTGACAATCAGGAAAAGAAGTTAGAAGATGAGGAAGTAAGAATCAACAGACAGGAAAGAGAAAATTGCTCAAAGAGTATTGCTGAAGAGGATAAACTTCAGAAAAAATTGTCTAAGCTCACAGGTGATTTGTATAAATCAAACTCGGAACTTGCTAGTGTGCAAGCAAGTTTGAATTCTGCATTAAGCGAAATCAAAGAGTTGAAAACTAAGTTGGAAGATAAAAAGGAACGTGAAAAGTCCTATAATAAAACACTTGTTGGTCTATTAAACTATAACATTGTCATAGGTCGCCAACTTAAAGAAAAGAATGCGGTATTACCAGAAAGGGTTGTTGAGCTTACAAATAGGCAGGATAGTGAGACCGAGGCATTTCAGATAGAGTTGACACAGAGTAGAACAAATAAAGAAGTGAATGCAGAAAAGAGATTAAAAGAGGTAAAGGCTGAGAAAGAGAAGGTGACTAGGATTGAGAATTTAAATAAGAAACTTTGTGAACAGATCTCTCATAAAGATCTTGAGATTGCACAGGTGAGGAAAAGATTAGATGGTCTACTTGATATCATCTTAAACAACGACAAATGGTCTACTGTCAAAGTTGACAGTGATAGACAGAAAGTTGCAAAGAGTCAGCTCTACACACTCGTTGCTAATACTTCTACTGATGTTAAGCAGGATAGAGGTAAATCCCTACGTGGCAGATACAATTTTCCGCGTGCTGATGGCGTCTCTGCTAATGATTGTGATTCGTGGCGTCAGACAAACAAAGAGAATTCTAGATTGCCATCAAGTTCTGTTAATCATGAAAAGAATGGTCATAAAGTTCAAGCCAAAACTCTTAATATCAACCATGTATCTACTGTTGTAAACGTAATCGCAACAAAACTAACAGTGCTAACTCGATTCATAAAAATAACAATGGTCAAGATAGAGGAAAAGACGATGTGTTCTATAAACATAACAAATCTCCAAATTTTTCGTCACATAACCAGAGTGACTTTCCTCAACTATAGCCTAAGTTTTCTTATAGGCAGGGTAATAAGAATGATAAGGGTCTATTGAATGATACTGCTTGTTCTAATTTTGATGTCGAGAAAGCATCTCGTTGTATTAGGTGTAAAAATCTATTGCAGAATACAGCAATGACGACATACAAGTGCGGTCATGTGGCTGTAGTATCTACATGTGATAGGAAAAGAGCTGATGACATCGTGAAGAGACCAGGAGTTTACACGAACCACTGTGTTAGGTAATTGTTGAATTAACTATCCGTTTTTGCTACTTAAATCTTACGGCTGATTAAAATGGAAATTTTCATTTGTATTTTTTGACAGAAGCGACTTCGCGATAAATGAGTCAGCGCTCCTGTTTACAGTATCGGCCAAATATGTAGGTCAACTTGGAGCTCGAGTGTTTGTTCAAGCGAAACCAGACAGCGTCCAACTAACGTCTGATGTGTTACTTGCTGAGGGTCAAGCATGTTGTAAAGAAAGTGGGAGTGTTTACGTCTGATTTTTTATTTTTTTTTAGACAGTAAATATTTTTTGTATTCTGTGATATCGTACATGATATGTTGTTATTTTTAGAATAACATGTAATTTCGTTGTGATATTATGATGCATCATTTGATTGCCATAATCTTTTTTTTTCATTTATTGTTATTTATATGACTTGACTGTAATTTTTGATGAATGCTATAAGCATTTTGTATCTATACACGCTAGTCACAAATCCATGCTGACTTGGATCATAATCATTTATCTTTATACTCCTATATGGTACATTGAATTTTTGTAAACTGTGATTGTTAAGTTAGTTTCGTACATGATGAGTTTGCCAGCCCTATGCACAAAATCATTTACCGTGTTGATGTAGTGGTAACTTTTAGATAGTTCTGAGTGGTTGTTATTCACTTAATTTAATTTTTGTTGTTGTTGTTTTTGTTGTCATGTTTTGATGCCATGTTTAATTAATATATTAAAACATACAGAGAAGATATGAATTATCGGTTATGTTGTGAAATGGAATTTTCAAATTGCTTGTATGTATCTGAAATGATTTTGTATTTGGATTTGTTAACATATTGTGAAACTTTGATTTTTTCTAGAACTTGATTTTCCTGCCAGTCAGGCATGCAGCATTTTCTTAGCAGATTAGTTGATAAATAATTTATTTATTGTTGAAATTTTTTGCAAATATATTTATAGGTCCTTTGTCATATTTCACAGTAGCAACAGATTGTAGATTTATTTATAGGGTATATCATACCAAGTTGAGTATGACATAAAGCTATAGCCAATTAATACTGTAGCTGAGCTCAACGTAATTGTCTGCCGAAAGAATTTAAAGGTTAAATTAAAGTTACATTCGTTGATCTGACTCTGTTTAGAGATAGATTGTTTATATGACCTTCATTTTTCTTAAAGTTGATTTCATTGATTAGTTTATTAATTATAACTTTGAATTGTTTGCATATGTAATACTATTTTTTCTCTCTTTGAAATTTAGCGTTGTTATACATTTTGGTATTTTGTTTTTTTTCGAAAACGTTTTATTTATTTTTGACATTGTGATATTTTTTTTGCGCCAGCGCTAGACTGTATATTATAGTTAGTAATGTGTAGTGTCATTAGTTCTTTGAAATTGTTTTGATGTTTTGATGTATTTTTTCTATATTTAGCGCGTGACTGTCCGTCAGTGCGAAATTTTTTTTTATATAGCTTTCATATTACGTATAATTTATTTTAGTTAGGTATAAGTTTTATAATTTAGTTAAATTACTTATTATGTTTAGTTTTGTCATAAGCTTTCTTTTGTGGTGTTAGATACACTTTGTCATTTTGTGTTGTAATTTTCGTTTATGATTGTAATTATTTAGACAATACATTCTTTAATTTAGATAGTTATTATAATGTGTAGTTACTATTTTTCTCTACATTTTCATCTTTACTTTCCATCAGTCTTTGTTGACTATTCATTATTACTTTACATCTTTTCTATTGTCTTTTCAGTATCGTTTCATACTTTCGTTATACTTCTGTGTTTCATCTACGTTCCATTTCATATTTCTTGTATACTTTTTCTCGTTACGTTTATTATACTTTCATTCTTTGTATTGTTAGATTAATTATAACTTAAGATAATAATTGTATTTATTTTACATTTAAGGAATTGTATACTTGATTGTTATCTTAAGATTTTATTTGATTTTTCTCATATTCTGATTTCTATTTTTTCTCCAATTACGAATCATACTTCGTTTTTTTTTTGGGATCGTGTCTTTTCTTTTACTATTGGTTGTTTCCTGTTTAGTCTGTATTGGACATACTTAGCTTGGTTTTGTATTAGATTAATTTTAGTATACTTCTTTGATTTTGTAGGACACTTCATTTTTACATTTACTGCTGATATTTTTTGTAAATGTACTATTTTGGTTTGTCATAAGATAAAGTATTTGTAGGTATATGTTAGAGCTTTTTTATTTTCTAAATTTTTGGGAGTTTGATTTTCAAAAAAATGATAGAATCATTTTTTCCCCGGGTGTGTGGGAAACTGTTGCGAGTAGACCCTATGGAAGGGAAGTGATCTTTGGAATGTTTTTTGGACAAAGTGAAATTATGGGTTGTGGCACTTGAATGCCCGATTAAGCTGATGCTTGTTTAAAAGGGAATAGGAATAATATCTTCTCGTATGATCGAGAACAAAGCGATGATTGCTACTCACAGCGTTAAGTCACGCCTGTGAGGAATTTATCCCGGAGTTGTATTGAGCTGTGATTAGCTCGCGGCTAGCCTGCATGTATTTTGACTGAGTGGGGTTTCAAACAGTCGAGTCTCGTGACAGGGAGTTCACAGTGTGTGCCCTGGATGTGTACGAGAGAGCAGTGTGTCCTGGGGGTTGACTGAGGGAGTCAGCTATAAGTGTGTGTCTGCGCAGAGCACTGGGAATATGTCTAGCGATGGTTTTCACTGTGTTTTTGAGTATTTAAGAAGTGTAGAGATTTGTAAGGCCATTAATATAACTGCCGTAGTTGCAGTCTTGAGTATTTAAGAAGTGTAGAGATTTGTAAGGCCATTAATATAACTGCCGTAGTTGCAGTCTTGAGTATTTAAGAAGTGTGAAGATTTGTAAGGCCATTAATATAACTGCCGTAGTTGCAGTCTTGAGTATTTAAGAAGTGTAGAGATTTGTAAGGCCATTAATATAACTGCCGTAGTTGCAGTCTTGAGTATTTAAGGAGTGAGAGATTTGAAGGCCATGATTATGATCATAACTGACGAGTGTGCAGTTCAGTATTGCTAGCGCTGAGATAGTTCATGCTTTTGCTGTCACCGTATTTTCGTCTATGCTAATGTGTCTGTGTTGTAACGGAATAAACAGTATCGAACTGTTCCCAGTCGTTTACAACCCTTTTTTGACTTCTCCATGTACTCTTACGTACGTACTGTGGGGTGTAACTGAATCTACATACACCCATGTCCTCTTCTGCAGTACTGAAATCCGAAGGAGCATCACTACTGAAGGGATTTTGAACCCACTGAATCCTGTCACAGTTTTCAGGAAAGTATTTTTCAAAATGAACACTGAGTTAAGATAAGTGTCTTTGAATTATAGAAATATATAGAGAAACATTACCCAAAAGACACCTGGATCCATGCATACGCAGATGGATCAGCAACTAATGCAACAGAAGATGGGGGTGGAGGAGTCTTCCTGAGCTTAAGCAATGGCACACAAAAAAAGATAGCAGTCGCAACAGGGAAATTTTCAACTAACTTCAGAGAAGAGGCAGATGCCTTAAAAACTGCATCAGCAATTCTAATGACCGACGAAAGCTCAGAGAGACCAGTAGCTATCTTTTCAGATGCACTGTCAGTGATTACAACATTGAAAAGTCAAAGCATTGCTGAACTGGATGACCTAAGAGTAACACTTCACAGACTATGTCAGCAGTACAAAAGAGTCGTGATACAGTGGATCCCTTCTCACTGCAACATCCCTGGAAATGAAGAGGCTGACAGATTGGCAAAGGAAGGGGGAAAACTTCCTCAACTTGACACCAATATAACTTATGAGAAGTCCAAAAGTTTTATCAAGCGCAGGTACAGGCACAAGTGAGAAGAAGAGCATACAGGCCACACAAAAAAACGATCCTTATTACCAGCTCAGCAAAAGTGAACAAGTGGTAATCTTCAGACTTCTCACAGGTCATAACAGATTGAGATACCACCTATTCAACAAATTAAAGATAGGAACTACTGATGAGTGTGACTGTGGCACCGATAAAATGACTGCCGAACATCTGTTTCAAAGGTGCCCAACAAATGAAGAACAGAGAAAACGCATTTGGTCCCCACCAGTACCATTCCTGGAGAAAATCTACGGAGCTATCAACAGCCTCAGGCTGACTACTGCTTTCTTTGAACTTATTCAAGTTGACATCTGAGGGTGAACGAAGAAGAAGAAGAAGAAGAAGAAGAAGAAGAAGAAGAAGAATTATAGAAACAATATCTGCACTAAAATCTATTTCATTGTCTGTAATGAATTGCTGCAAACCTGGCAAGTAGTCCATTTATCCTCCTTCATTGATTTTTCTCTTCCATAGAAAAGGCTTCTTTTTGAAGGCCGAAACATTGTCAATAAGTTGAACCAAATGAGTTTCACTTCCTTGCAGGTAGTTAACTCTGTGATCTGGAAAGGTAATTGTCCAACCTCTTGGGACAATAATTTGTATAGGTGATTACATATACAGTGAACTCAATAGATAAATCATTATGGATCTTGATGTTGATACAGATCCTGATGATATGAGGCCTATTTTGGTATATTTATATGAAGACGGGAAAGATTTTGAAAAATTGAAAGGCCCAGAGCTTGAGGCACATATAATAGACAGATTTTTGGTCAATACGTCAAAAGCCCTAAGATATTTTGCTAAGGACAATTTTCAGTCTCATCCTCATTTAAGAATGGCAGAGGATTTAGCAAGGTTATTAACTTACCTTCGTTCATTTGCATACATCTATATGAATGTTAAACATGATCATATAGTAAGAAATATACACACGTTAATTTTCTACGGCATCTCTGACACTCAGGAAAAGAAGTTAGAAGATGAGGAATTAAGAGTCAACAGACAGGAAAGAGAAAATGTCTCAAAGAGTATTGCTGAAGAGGATAAACTTCAGAAAAAATTGTCTAAGCTCACAGGTGACTTGTATAAATCAAAATCGAAACTTGCTAGTGTGCAAGCAAGTTTGAATTCTGCATTAAGCGAAATCAAAGAGTTGAAAACTCAGTTGGAAGATAAAAAGGAACTTGAAAAGTCCTATAATAAAACACTTGTTGGTCTATTAAACTATAACATTGTCATAGGTCGCCAACTTAAAGAAAAGAATGCGGTATTACCAGAAAGGGTTGTTGAGCTTACAAATAGGCAGGATAGTGAGACCGAGGCATTTCAGATAGAGTTGACACAGAGTAGAACAAATAAAGAAGTGAATGCAGAAAAGAGATTAAAAGAGGTAAAGGCTGAGAAAGAGAAGGTGCCTAGGATTGAGAATTTAAATAAGAATCTTGGTGAACAGATCTCTTATAAAGATCTTGAGATTGCACAGGTAAGGAAAAGATTAGATGGTCTACTTGATATCATCTTAAACAACGACAAATGGTCTACTGTCAATGTTGACAGTGATAGACAGAAAGTTGCAAAGAGTCAGCTCTACACACTCGTTGCTAATACTTCTACTGATGTTAAGCAGGATAGAGGTAAATCCTTACGTGGCAGATACAATTTTCCGCGTGCTGATGGCGTCTCTGCTAATGATTGTGATTCGTGGCGTCAGACAAACAAAAAGAATTCTAGATTGCCATCAAGTTCTGTTAATCATGAAAAGAATGGTCATAAAGTTCAAGCCAAAACTCTTAATATCAACCATGTATCTACTGTTGTAAACTCTGATAAATTTATAGCAAGCAATAAATCTAGTACTACTAGGTCCAAGAATGAGACACATTATGGACGGGATGATAAACATTCTAGCGGTCCAGTTGCTCGTCAAACTCAGCTCAGTCAGTTTGACAGAATTGGTAAGCATATCTGTTACGCACATAATTTTTCTAAGACTGTGTGTAATTAATCTGTCTGAATTGTACACTATAATTTTTTCTTGGTCGAAGGTAAATAACCCTTGTTTGACTGTGATTACATTTTCAATGGTGGTTACCTTCTCTTGTGTCCTGACTCGCCGGTCCATTTTTTCGATCGATGTCAGTTCATTCTCCTTATATGGTAGCATCGGTCAACTGTTTCTTGGAATAATTGAAACCAGAGTTGATGTTTTATTCCCTGTCCATATAAGGCGTGATTTCGTTATATCTTTACCTGGAATGTCTTCTACACCGTCTCGTTTTGAGGGTTACTCAGGTGTTTGCGTTCTGCGCATGTCTGAACTTTAAGTGAGTTGGGGGAAATCTTCCGGTCCGGGGATTCGACAAGATGTTTTGAGCAGAGAAGACGCATCCTGCGTCTGTGATCTTTTGATAGGGAATTGGTAGTCCTCCTGTGAGTTAGTTTAGCTAACGAGGTCTTTCCCTATATGATTCGAAAAACGCCTGGAGGCGTATGTGTTGTGGTGTGATTTCGAAGCAAGGTAATACCCTCCTTATGTTCAAATCTGTAATCTATTTTGATGTTTGACATTGGTCGTTCTCTGCTCAGTTACCAGTTACAGGAAGGAGAGGTTCTTCTACTAGAGATTACACCCCAGATATCTTCATACCTGAGATTTAGATGTATACGGGTCATGCTAGGCCCAGAGAACAGTATCTACGCTCTTTGAACTTCGCAATGTTAGCGAGGTTAGACTTAGAAAATCTACAAAGGTCAATCTGACCTGTACTCTTGAAACGCCATTCCCGTACGTTCAGTGGTGAACTCATTTACATATCTGATCGGATAGCATCAGAGAGGAGTTTGTTAGACTTATGTACATTATGATATGAAGCTGACGCTGCTGTAAGCTGGAATCTATATATATATATATATATATCAGCTCATAGGATTTGCAGGATCCATTGAATAACTTTATGTATGCACATTACCATGTACTACAGTGACTATGACTTTTTTTGTAAAATGGATGTACAGTACCTGTCTTGTGGCGTCAGAAAATAAACGATGGAAAACGTCAATAGCAGTTTACACCCTTCTATGACTTTTCATGTCATACCACATGTGTTGTGAACCTGTGAAACCACATCACCTACACTCGCAGCCAGCACCCATAAACCAGACAAGACACCTCACACTCCAGCATATAACCTTCCAGTGTCTATAGGGGTGGGACTTTATATGGCTACACACTAGCAACGACTTTGGACTTAATACCTACAACGTTCATAGTGGCCAGTAGTCAGCCATAAACCACCCTTATCATTTTTGGTGGCCAATAACTGGTTTTGTTTGGTACCAGCACTCTCGGGGTCAGTAACCCATGCAGTACTCAGCAATCAAGTTCATGATCTACACTTGCTTCAAGAAATCTACATCTTCGATGAAATATTTTGAAAGTACCCGGCGTTGCTGCATTTAGATGGATTTTGAAAGTACCCGGCGTTGCCGCATTCAGATGATCAAGTGCTGATTGAATCAATTTTGCTGTAGTTCGAAGGTCAAGTGCCGATTGAATCAATTTTGCTGCATTTAGAAGGTCAAGTGCCGAGTGAAGCGTGTTGCTGTTATATCTGAGAAGTACAAGTTCCATACTTTCTGCAATACTTCATCTGAGAGTAAAGTTAGTAACCGTCGTCTTTGCTGTGTTATGGATGCAAGTTCAGATGTGCGATCAACGTTGGATCATCTATCCTTAGAATGCTGATCACCAACTGTTCTACACCGTGTTGTAGATATGAGATTAATAAGATAAGTGGCCTGTTTTGTTTGTGAACTGTGCCCTTATAATCTAACTGAGAATTATGTATTTTCCCATTCTAACTGTTTATATGTTATATGTTTACATGTTATATGTTATTTGTATATTTATTGTTTATATTTCAGCGGGTCGGTTGGGTAGGTGACTATTATAAGGTATACCACGTCATAGAGGTCTTATAATAGCGTTCAATAGGAGCAATTTTCATAATTGAAAATTTGCATGCGACATCTGTTGCTATTTTTGTTAGTTGTGATGAGGTGTGTTTTTTCTTCGTTGTTTTTGTAACATTTTTCTGTTCTTTAGTTTTGATTTTATTTGTTTGTATTTGTATTGATAATAGGTCTTTTTTATGGGTGGTCGTTATTGTTGAATACTGTGTGCACTGTCACTCACCACACAGCTCACATACGAGTCATGGATGTCAATAAAGGTTGTAAACGCCTGGAACAGTTCGATACTGTTTATTACGTTACAACACACAACGAAGTCACGATGACATCAACAAAGACACAATTCATGATAACTCAAATGCATCTGGCATACAAATTCTCCACCTGTCTCAAACTCCTCAAAGACTGCACAACACAGCAGTTATGTTAATTATGGCCTTACAAATCTCTACATGTCTCAAACTCCTCAAAGACTGCACAACACGGCAGTTATATTAATTATGGCCTTACAAATCTCTACATGTCTCAAACTCCTCAAAGACTGCACAACACGGCAGTTATATTAATTATGGCCTTACAAATCTCTACATGTCTCAAACTCCTCAAAGACTGCACAACACGGCAGTTATATTAATTATGGCCTTACAAATCTCTACATGTCTCAAACTCCTCAAAGACTGCACAACACGGCAGTTATATTAATTATGGCCTTACAAATCTCTACATGTCTCAAACTCCTCAAAGACTGCACAACACGGCAGTTATATTAATTATGGCCTTACAAATCTCTACATGTCTCAAACTCCTCAAAGACTGCACAACACGGCAGTTATATTAATTATGGCCTTACAAATCTCTACATGTCTCAAACTCCTCAAAGACTGCACAACACGGCAGTTATATTAATTATGGCCTTACAAATCTCTACATGTCTCAAACTCCTCAAAGACTGCACAACACGGCAGTTATATTAATTATGGCCTTACACATCTCTACATGTCTCAAACTCCTCAAAGACTGCACAACACGGCAGTTATATTAATTATGGCCTTACACATTTCTACATCCCTCATCAGGCATTCCCTTAAGAAAACACCGCCATACACTTAGAAAACACAGGGCTTGCGACCACACCGGTCTACGCCCAAAAACACACTCTTCTGACAGCACACTCACAGGGCACACCCTGTGAACCCCTGTCATGAGACTCAGTTGTTTTTAGAACACCACTCACAACACATGCCGCTTAGCCGCGAGAGCTAATCACCCCCGGCTCAAAACACTACAAGATAAATATATCTCAACACTAGAGATAAACAGCGTTCTTCACGCTTTTCTTGTACTCTGTCTCATGACTCTAGGAGAAGATATTTTTAACAAATCGATTCCTAATCGGCAAGCAAGTACCATAATTCAAAAATTCAATCTGTCCCACAACATACTAAGATTTTCTTCCCTTTGACCTTAACATTTACACCGCCCCTGGGGAAAAAAATGATTCTATCATTTTTTCTAAAACAGTTACATCAACAAAAAATCAAGGGAGAGCAAAACTCTAATACATACCTACAAAAATTAACTTATGTTAAGGGAAAAGAATATACCTACATAAAATATCAACATTAAATGAAAAAAATAGAAAATGGAGCATCCAACGTAATCGTCTAAGTACATCAGAATTAATCTAATACAAAACCAAGTTACGTATATTGGACCCAAATGAAAACAGGAAACAATCAATAGCAAGAGAAAGGACAAGATCAAGCAAAAGAAGAATGATCTATAATGCAGTAAAGTAAGAAATCAGAATATGAGTGGGGAAAAAAAAATACCACGTGTTAACAATTAAGTCAAACAACTCTACACATATAAAATAAATACCACCATTACATCTGGATACATTATATCACACCATGTAATTAACTTAACAATACAAAGAATAAAAGTATAAGTGTCGAAAGAAGAAGAAGTGCACAAATAGAAACAAGTGAAGCGAATATGACACATGGGAGCATAAACAAGACATTAACCAATACCGAAAAGATAACAGAAAAGATGGAACGAAATGAAGAATAACCGGCAAAGGCAGACAGAAAGCAAAGACACGAATGAAGAGAAAGTCAATAACAATACATACTAATAACAGTCTCAATCAAACAAGGTATTGTAATCAATAAATACAATCATAACAGAAAAGCATCGAAGAAAGAAAAAAAATTAATGTATATATGTATACAAAACATAGAAGAAAGCTATAACTAAATACAGCATAATAAGTAATTTAACTAAGTTAAAATTATTCATAACTAACAATAAATTGATCTAGACATCACGCAAACAAAAAATGTTAACGCTATCAAAAAGTTTTGGCTGACGTATAGTCACGCGATAGATAAAGAATACATCATAATATCAACAAACAACAAAAAAAAACTTATTAGAGAACCAATGTCAATGCACACAATCAACCATAACGCACAGTCAAGCGTTGGGACCAGAAAAATTATTAAATGTTTGAAAACAAAAAAATCAATTTTTCCCAAAAAAGTACAATGTAAAAATATTTCGCAACGATAAGTTACACCGAATAGCATTTCATATTTAAGTAAATTAGAGCTATAATTAATAAACTAATAAAGAAATTATTTCCAACAAAATTAATTGACATTTTAAAAAAAATCTCTATCTCTATGTAAACACCAATCAATACACGTACGTTCTTTTTTTTTTTTCTCTTTTTTTTTCTTCTAAAAAATACGTCATAGAAAAAATCACATGGACAACATACTGTTAACTACATACAAAGTTATAAATATATAAGTACAACATAATTTAAATAGAGTATGTGATATAATTATCTGTCTAGATTCAGGTATCGTTCTAGAAAAATCAGTGTTTCGGACTACATTATCAAATTCAAATACAAAATTTTCAATAATACAATCAAGTAACGTTTCCCAAAATTACATTTAACTGTAATGTTTACTGTTTACAGAGTGTACTAATATATTAACCAATTATGGGAACAACACTCGAGAAAAAAGTTAACCAGAGACTTCTCTGAAGATGACTA
The DNA here is from genome assembly GCA_024509875.1 of Oreohelix idahoensis. Classification (NCBI taxonomy): domain Eukaryota; kingdom Metazoa; phylum Mollusca; class Gastropoda; order Stylommatophora; family Oreohelicidae; genus Oreohelix; species Oreohelix idahoensis. Next base: position 67,867 of record JAMPIV010013779.1, read on the forward strand.
CCGCACCATATTAACTAATGAGTTTGTGCATTGGCTGGCAATCTCATCATGTAAAAAAAAAAAAAATTATCTCAAAAAACACAGCTGCAAAAATTCCAAGTTCAACACAGTAGTACAAAAATAAATAATATGGACCAAATATACATAGTCTTATGACTTAAATGTGGAGATATCATAATCCACCGCTTACATCATCAGGTTAAGAATAAGTCGGTACAAACTGTTATGTTACACATTATTTCAATCATAACACGTACAATATTCATCAAAATACAATAATATAAGAATCACAAGAAAAATCTAATAATAAGAAATCAGAACATCTTCATAAGAAAACACATGATATTCGAATACAATCGCATAAAATACTATGCTAAACAATACAATAATATTTACTGTTCTAAAAAAAAAATTAAACAGAAAAAAAAAAAAAATCTCCAGCGGACTTGTAAACATGTCATCACGCCAACAAGTAACATTTCCCTTGCGTAGTTAGCACGGCGACAGGTTCCGCTTGACCAGCTACACCTGAGCGCGAAGGCGACCTACTTTCTTGACAGCTATCGTAAACATGGGGAGCGCTGACTTTTACCGTAAAGCTGTGAATAAATACAAATGAAAATATCCCTTTTAATCACTTGTGAGATTTAATTAGGGTAAACGGAAATTCAATCACATGATTACCCAACTCTGTGGCTGTGAACCTCTGGTTTCTTCATGACACCATCAACTCTTCCATCATCACTGGTACTCAACATGGGATGCTTAGGAACAACCTGACAATAACTGGAGGTCGTCCCTGCTGTATTCTGTAATAAACTTTTACACTTAACACAACGAGATGCTATCTCGACATCAAAATTAGAATAAGCAGTACCATTCAATAGACGATTATTATTCTTATTACCCTGCTTATAAAACATCTTAGGCTTCCGTTGAGGAAAGTCACTCTGGCGATGTGAAGTGAAATTTGGGAATTCATTCTGTTTATAGAAAACATTGCCATTTCCTCTATTGTGATCATTGTTATTTTTATGAATCAAGTTAGCATTGTTTTTATTACTCTTTTTCCTTTGACATATATATCTATCAAATGGGCCTTGTTTTCTTCCAGAAAAATTACTGTAAGACTCTTTAGTTTTTCCAAAATTCTTACATTCAAAATTGTTTGATCTGTTAAATTGCCTCTTATATCTTTGAGGACAAAAATTATTATTTGCTGAATTCCCTTTGTACTTTTCGACCTCAGGGTTATTTCTCTTATGAAGACTGTTTTTATTTTTCTCTGTTGGAATATGCTTACTAATTGCGTCAAACTGACTGAGCTGAGTTTGACAAGTAGTAGGACTGACAGTATCTTTATTGCTCTGCACATTATGGTCCTCCTTTTTAGGACGGGTGTTAATAGTTTTATTTTCTGCTGTCAACCTATGAAAATTTCCATCAGCAGATAAATGTTTGCTCTTAAAAGTTTTGACCCGAATTTTATGACCTTTCTTTTCATGATCAACTGTTTCTGTAGACTTATCTTGGTTATTCTGACGCTAAGAATCAGCATTAACAGCAATGTTGTCATAAATTCGTGTGAAATTATATTTCCCACGAAAGGATCGTTGTCCATTTTGTCTGACCTGTCTGTCAGCAAAAAGTGTATTTGTTCTCCTCTGTGTCAACTCTATCTGTAGTGCCTTGGTTTCACTATCCTGGCTATTTATAAGCTCAATAACCCTTTCTGGTAATACCGCATTCTTTTCTTTAAGTTGGCGACCGAGGACAATGTTATAGTTTAATAGACCAACAAGTGTTTTATTATAGGACTTTTCAAGTTGCCTCTTATCTTCCAACTGAGTTTTCAACTCTTTGATTTCGCTTACTGCAGACTTCAAACTTGCGTGCACCCCAGCAAGTTCCGAGTTTGATTTATCCAAATCATCTGTGAGCTTAGACAATTTTTTTCTGAAGTTTACTCTCTTCAGCAATATTCTTTGAACACTTTTTTCTTTCCTGTCTGTTGACTCTTACTTCCTCATCTTCTAACTTTTTTTCCCTGATTGTCAGAGATGCCGTAGAAAATTAACGTGTGTATATTTCTTACTATATGATCATGTTTAACATTCATATAGTGGTATGCAAATGAACGAAGGTAAGTTAATAACCATGCCAAATCCTCTGCCATTCTTAAATGAGGATGAGACTGAAAATTGTCCCTAGCAAAATATCTTAGGGCTCTTGACACATTAATCAAAAATTTGTCCATTACTTCGGCTTCAAGGGCTGGGCCTGTAAAATTATCATCATCTCTAGCTTTCTTCAATAAATATTCCAATATAGGCATCATATCATCAGGATCCCTATCAATATCTAGATCCATAGTGACTTATCTATCGAGTTCACTGTATATGTAATCACCTATACATATTATTGAGGTTGGACAATTACCTTTCCAGCTCACAAAGCTAACTATTTGTCAAGAAATGAGATTATTTCTCAATTCTGTATCACCAATTCCTTTTTCTTATTGTACCTTTTTTCAAGTCATATCATTATCAGGAAAGTCTATATATGTCGTAAAGCCATAAATTACTCATGCATCAAATCCTATAATCTATCGATATAGATATCGACAATAACAACAACAGATATCAATAGAATAGGTAATGTGAACAATAGAATAGGTAATGTGAAATTCAGGAAGACTCGACGGCATACATGAAGCAACACAATTCACACAATATAAACCACTTATCTTCTGAAAATGACCCTGATCCTTTCCGCCAAGACACTGGATATCACAAAGATTGCAGATAAAACACTCCACTGCGGGAAGGCACAGGAACTTCTTTTCCCTCCAGGTACTCGCTTCAATATGATGTGTGCTCAACAATGCACAACATGACAGGAACCGATATACAGCATACACCGCAAGTCTTGACTCCTCTGTAGTCGTAGATGTACACGGCACACCGTGTATCATGACATCTTGAACTTGAGATCGTGATAACTGGC
>JAMPIV010013780.1:0-200915 GCA_024509875.1 Oreohelix idahoensis
GGCAGGCCAATCAATCGTCACAATGATCTGCTCCTGTAGATATTGCTGCGTAATGCATGCGGTGTGCGCATGTGCGTTATCCTGCTGGAGAAGCTGCAAGTCTGGATAATTTGTGAACGCAGGAGCAACCAATGCATCCAGAACCTCATCTCGATATGTCACAGCATTAACATTTCCACGGAAGACGTGAAGAGGCTAGCGATGGTGAAAACTGAATCCTCCCCAAATGTGAATACTGCCACCTCCAAATCGGTTGTGCTGACGAACACAGCAATCTGCAAAGCGCTTTCCACACCGTCGCCAAATCCGCATACGTCCATCAGCAAAGGATATGTTGATTCTGCTCTCGTCTGTGAATAGAACAGCATTCCACTGCAGTCTAGTCCATCTGACATGTTGCTCTGCCCATTGCAGGCGCTGCTGACGATGTCTGTGAGTCAAGTTTGGCCCAACATAAGGTCGTCTTGCAGTAAGGCCTGTATCTCTGAGTCGTCGTATGACTGTCATTTAAGAGACTTGCCCACGTCTACCCACTATTGCTCTTGCTGTTTGACTTGCCGGGAGAGAACGATTCCTTAGGTCACTCAGCACAATATGACGATCTTGCGCAGGGGTAGTAACTCTTGGTTGGCCACTCCGAAGTCTATCCCGGGCACTGCCAGGGGTTCCGTAACGTTCATTGAGACGTACAATAGTGCTGTGGTAACAATTCATCCTTCTGGCAATGGCCAGCGAGCTTAATCCGGTCTCCAACATACCAATGGCTCGTTGTCGGTCGTTTTCAGATAGTCGTGGCATTTCAAGCACATGTGCTGGGTGTTTTGTCTCAACGGCCTTTTTATACCGAGTATACTGTCACAACGCGTACACATTTTCAGGGTCACAGCTGTTGGGAATCGTGTTGCACGTGTAACTTTCATTGTTTTCATGTAGTCTGTACACAAACCCGTGGGTTGAATCATGCACTTTCCATTCCAGCAGCCATTCGCTCTCTACCTCATGACAAACACGGGGAAAATCCATTCCCACACTTTTTTTCCAGCTTCTCGGCATCAGTATATATAATAGTGGTTCGTTTTTAATGTGCTTCAGTATATATTAACAAATAAAACGGTATTGAATCAGTTTTGCAAATTAATGGTACACAGGAAACACGGGACGTTTCGGGTTTCAACTTTTGTCAGCCACAGTTACAAACAGGAAACCAGGACAAGAAATACAGACGTGTAAAAGAAAAATACAACAGGCACTGAGAACCCGTACGGTAATATATTTTAACAGAGATGAAGTGCAATAATAAAGCAAGGAAACTCCAAAACCAAAAGAAAAAATCATACTAGAAATTCAACAATCAACGAAAATCAAAATTCAGAAAATAGAATATAAATAACCAGAATTCCTGCTATAAAACTCTGTACTAGAAAAATCGGAGACGCTATAAGCACTAATCTATATACGAGTCTATAATCAATAAACTTAGTATGTAGCAAAGTAATTTGATTTGGCACTTGTAGTTATTAAACCGTAAGGACTTTATATGGCATATACAAGTTAAGTTTTGAATAACGGTACTTTAACGCATACTTGTCTATACAATACATACTTACAAGTATATTGCAAAGAGCAACAAGTTAGTTGTAAAGCAATTTAATGTACCGTTTTATCAGACAAAACAAAACATAAGAAATAGTATGTAGTAAAGTAATGTTTATGTAGTACATGCTTTTATCAAACTACAATTACAGCTTCATAAATTGGAAAATCCTGGACCAAATCAAGAGTTTCTCATATCTTGGTCATATAAAACAGAAGATTGCAGATGGAAAACAGAACTGAAGCATGTAAAAGGCAGGCATAAGCTAGATTTAGCAACATGAGACAGATACTAACATCCACACAAGATATATATATATATATATATATATATATATATACCCTTCAAAAGAAGTTAAGGACCATTTTTATTAAGGGTGCAAAGTGAAATGAAAATGAACATTAAAAACACAGCACAACTGGGCAAAGCGCTGCTGCAGTCTGACAATAACTGAATGAGATACTGCAAGCCTCTGAGTGACATTTCGGATAGTAAGACCTTCCTGCAACCACGCAATGGCTCTTCCTTTATCCACAACACTCAGCTTTCGTCGTTGGGGCATATTGGCGTGCAATGGTTATGCAGCACTTGTGTTGCTTATAAAGACAATTTTGTGAGTACAGCTCAAGACTAACACTATAGTCTCCCACATGCATCACGCATTTTTGGAATAGCAGGTATTTTTTTCATGCTCACACATCATTAAAAACACCCACATTTTGGCGTCTCAGCAGCATTTTTTCAGCGTGCTTGCTGAGCTGAACACTAGCCACACGGTATGCTGGTGGCCCATGCAGCACGTGTTGAATGTTTGTCGTTCGAGAAAAATCAATGTCAGATTAATTGCTTATGAAATATAATTTTTATAATTTTTGGGTCATTTTGACCTACTGGTCCTTAACTTCTTCTGAAGGGTATATATATACACACACACACACACACACACACACATATATATATATATATATATATATATATATATATATATATATATATATATATATATATATATATATATATATATATATATATATATATATATATATATTCTTCATATTGTGTGGTGAAGAAACATAGACAATGAGCAAGCTATGAGAAGAAAGAACTGATGCCTCTGCGATGTGATAACACAGAAGTCCTAGAAAACGTAGATATCAAGAGATTGACAAATTTGAGTCCACCAGGGTCCATCATCAAGATAAGAGATTGACAGATTTGAGTCCATCAGGGTCCATCATCAAGACAAGAGATTGACAAATTTGAGTCCACCAGGGTCCATCATCAAGACAAGAGATTGACAGATTTGAGTCCATCAGGGTCCATCATCAAGACAAGAGATTGACAGATTTGAGTCCATCAGGGTCCACCATCAAGACAAGAGATTGACGACGTTGGAGATCCATTTTAACCAACCTTCAATATGGCGATGAAGTTGCGAATTATTTTAATGCACAATTGTCCTTCAAAAACAAAATGAGTATTTACCACATAAAAAGGTCAGCTGTACAGTTTAATGTACAAATTTCCCTCACAATTGCTTTTTAACCAAATTATCCCGTTCAACCCTTGATGGGTTATAATTAGGACATTTATTAGAATAAATTCAAGACAACAAAATCAGATTTCTGATATCCAAATACAGTGTAGTAAAAACGTAAAATCTCTCACAACTGGCCTGCTTTTAACAAAGTGGAAAGTGACAAGAAATCCCGGAGGTGTCTGACATTACATTAAATCCACCAATTATCAGCCACCAGCCATTCAAGCAACCCACCAGACTACCCCTTGTCCTCACGCCATCAATGATCGTTACATATTAATTTTAGTTCTTGTTATATACTGTTTAACTATATTGTGCAATTCTCTAGGTCTTTCTATTCTCAAAACCTGTTCCACAGTTATGGAGGAATTGCATGCCTGTAAAATAATCTAATATTAGTTTTCTCTGTTGTTCATAACAAGAGAAAGCAATAGTATATCAGAAGTCTTGGTTAAGTCGAAATGTATATCGTACGATTGTTTGCAATGCGATACGTTTCCGTAAACTCCGATGCCGAATACAGAGTAAACGATCTGCACAATAGGAATTGGACGGCGCTTAAGCTGAATATTACCGCAACCATGACACTGCCATAGCAAGGATTAATGCAAAATCAAGCTATGTGTAAGGAGTAATAAGAACATCTGCGACTGATGTGCCTATATACCCGCTCATATTGGCTGTAGGTATGTCGTTTTGGGAGACCCAGTAAAACCTATAGTCATGGCCGCAGTCTAGTCTAGGTCAGGCTCAAAAACGAAGGAGTAAAGTCCGATTAAAACTCATCCAGAGGTGATCATAAAGACTCAAACAGCAGATAGCACATTGAAGCCTTGTTCTAGTAAATCGCCAAAAGCCCATAACCCTCCAACGAAAGGAGACTTCAGCATGAAGAATGGGATACTGTACAGAAATACTGGACAAGGAGTCCAATGGCATGGGCAGCTGGTTGTGCCAACTTCATGCAGAGAGAAGGTTATGGAACTAGGGCATGTTGTACAATTCAGTGGACACATGGGAATTGGTGCCACTGGACAAAGGATAGCTTGTCACTATTTCAGGCCAGGAGCCACTGTAGCCCCCCCCCACATAAAACGGTATGGGAAATCCTGTCCAGAATGTCAACGGTAGGTCCAAAACAGTGGACTGCACCAGCAACTTTGGGGGAAATGCCAATCATGGGTACCTCATTTGAAAGAGTTGCAGTGGATATTGTTGGACCCATAAACAGATCCAAGAACAGGAATAGTTACGTGTTTTTTATATGTTAATGTTAATATGTAATGACAGGATGGTTCCTGTGAACACGTTCACTTCTAGGGTAGTAGACGTATCAGACACCGAAACAAGCCAACATCAATCATACTTATTTGAGCCACAACGGACGAAATATACTTTGTTATTAAGACTGCAACGCGCAGCTCTCTCTTGAATACAGTTCAGGCCAACATACAATGGCATATAATATGCAGTCATCGATATAACTCTGGGCAGTCCGTTCATGTCTGGAACGCTGTCCTTTTTATTCTCAACATTTTCAATATAAATCTTCACACTCGACAGACACTGAGAAGCTATACTCCCTGTAAATGCAGATAACTAGATACACCTCGCAGAAGATCTTGATGAATTAGTGATGGAATAACTCAGGGATATACACTGAAAGTCAGAAGCTCAAAGACATGCGTCCACTCGCCATGACACACAATGGAAGAAGCCCCAGCAGACGATCCCCTCACTTCTGCTTTTTTTTAGTTTCACGTCTGCCCGAAAAACCATATCGGCATGACGTCACTTCCTGTATTAATAATTGACTACGTATAAAATAAACCAACAAGGAGCCCTGTTGAGCTACCAATTATATAGACACAATCGTTATGAATTTTAATCATAACAACATCCTAACCCTGGCTGATTCTTGTTCTATGGGGGGAGAGGCAGCGGCCATGTAATTTATAGATTCTAAGTATGTGGTAGAGGTACTGTTGACAATATTAACGAGGTTAGGTTTCCCACATCAGACATTGATTGACAATGGTTCACAGTTCAAGGGGAAGCTAACGAAAGAGGTTTTCATGATATTTTAGGCGACACTATCGTTCTCCGATTATCACCCCCAAAGAAACGGGCAGGTAGAGCTGTTCAACGGGACGCTAATATGGATTTTAAGAAAGCTGGCAATTGAAAAACTTGATACCTGGGATCTATATTTACCGGCTGCATTATTTGCTTAATAGTAAGTTCCACACAACTCAACAGGAGTGGCTCCGGTCACATTGTAATTTGGCCAGCCCATCAAAGGTCCACTGGAAGCATTACTGCGGCCATGTGCATATGAGAAGGCAGAGGAAACTGTAACCTAATCATGTCAGTATGGTAATGACTTCTCGCCTGAGAACTGGCTGGAAGTTAGCAAATGACAACTTATGCAAAGCCAGAAGGCAACATGCTGCATATTTCAATAAGATAAGAAAGCGAAGGATAGAGAACTTGTTGTTGGAGATAAGGTGCTTCTTCTTTTGCCAAGTAGTACCAACAAACTGCAAATTCCTTGGCATATACAGTGCTAGAAAAATTATCTGGGACAAAGTACAAACTTGACAAACAGGGTAAAGAGAAGGTGTACCATGTCAATCCGTTAAAGAGATATTATGACATGACAACATCTGAAGTTGCCCATATGATGACTTTGACCATTGCAACGGATATGAAGCATGAACCTCTCAACTCCTTAAAGTATCCATTGAAACCCATTGAATATGAGCAGGTGAAGATCAGTAATCATCTGACTCACGATAAGAGGGAGCAGGTTCAAAATGTGTTACAAACCCATGCAAATGTGTTAACGGATAAACCGGGGTGCACAAACTTATTAGAATATGACGTGAACGTTAAGACCCCCACACCAATCTGCATGAGAACCTATCCTGTACCTTACGCTAAGGCTCACATGTTCAAAGAACAAACTGAGTACTTATTGAAGGAAAACATCATTTCGAAATCGGAATCAGGGTATAGTGCAAGTGTATTACTCTTGAGAAAAGCCAGTCGAGAACATCAATTGTGTATCGATTACAAGAAGCTGAATGCCATTACCGAGCCACAGGCCGATCCTTTGCCGGACACAAATCAGCTGTTCCCAACACTCAGCAAAGCAAAATAATTCTCAAATGTGGACTTGTTTGTTGAAGTTTTTTGGTAAATGTTTTTTTACGGGATGGGGTAAACAACCACATTCCCAACCCTCCTTAGTCGCATTTTACGACATGCATGATAGGGTACAGTGTTACCATTCTTTGCTCCCCTTTCGGTGGACCCAAGCAAAGGTTATTACCACATTCCCGTCAAACCCGAAATCCGTCATATGTTAGCTTTTAGCACTTCAGATGGACACTATGAGTTTAATGTATTACCATTTGGGTTGAAAGTGTATTTTCCCGTATGATCAGGAAATTGCTGGAACCTTTAAGGAATCCAACTATAACTAATTTCATGGATTATATCCTCATTTCAACTGAGGCATTAAAGGATCACTCATCATCTTTATCCATGCTATTGGACAGATTCAGAGAGGCAGGTTTGACTGCTCGACCAACTAAGTGTGTTATCGGTTGCCAAGAGTTGGAATTCTTGGGACACACTATTTCACAGGGAAATATGTCACTAGACCCAAATAATATAGAGAAGTTGAGGAACGCACCAAGACCGCAGTCCTAGAAGGATGTGAGATCTTTTTGATCTGTGTGCAGATTTTATCAAAAATATATCCGAGACTTCAACACCTTGTGTACTCCTGTAACTGACTTAACAAAGAAAGGAGAACCAGAAACACTAAAGTGGACAGCAGAATGGGAGAATGCATATGAAGAGTTGAAGTATAAACTCACCAGTAGGCCTATTCTGAAGTTGCCCGATATCAGTCAAGAATTTGTAGTATAATGCTAGTATTGTCCAGTGTAGTTCTGTGGCTAGAGGGTGAGTAAAGGTAAAGGAACCCGTTACACGCCCATTGAGGCATATTGAGAATATAGTGTTAGGCCCATATTATCTTGACCGTCGGCACACGAGGGGTAATAGTCGGCATCACACCAGCTGCCTTACCCTTCCCAGAGTTCCTCTGGTACCCATTTGGGGCTGGGTCGACCCAGGAGCCGTTTGTGGCCTAAAAAATTCCCGCCTCATCTGGGGATCGAACCATAGACCACTGCGCTAGGAAGCCAGTGCACTAACCACCATGCTACCGCGGCACACAACATGCTGATGACAGATGCACACAGACACTTAGCCGAGAGGAATTCCTAGGTGGGGACTATCCCAGGGCCTTATATTGTTTCAGGTTCGAATCTGTAATCTGACAGTCAGAAGCCTGAAGTAGATTCATACGTGTAATCCTGCACATTGACTAGGAGCACTTTAACTGAATTACACAGAGTTATTGGTTTCCCTAATGTAATGAAAGGCCAGTACTGATTGTAGAGATTAAAGTAAGTAAGTCTCAACCATGACCATCATCAACTGTGGGGTTAAGATATAAGCCAGCAGTCCTGATATCCAAGATAAGTTCTGTTATAAAAGACTGAAATCACAAACATTATGGCGCGTGTCTACTGTCACGTGACGGCAATTGATTCAAGAAATAAGTCAGAACTCATACATACGTATATATAAACAGGACTTTAACTTGTCAAAGTGATGCCAAGTGCATATTCAAAAATAATTATGTGAATATGGTGAACTAAATTTGTGAATTTGTAATTTAAATGTCATACTTTATCATTCTGAAGAAAGAAGAAAAAAAATCATTAAACATAAATAAATAAATTATTAATTGTGCATTAGGACTTTATTAACTTTATCAGTGTTTAAAATTACATGTTCATTTTGTATTCGCCCTAGACTAAAGCATAGGGTAGTCTTTAGCGAGAGACAAGTTAGACTCTTGTACTAAATCTTACCACCAGGTCAAAAGCTCTTCACAGTCTGACTATAATCTATGCCATTCTTACACCAGTGCTCATTTCTGAGACAGGGGTATTTCTTTTAGTCCAGAATTCTCATCTGGCACTAAGAGATGGACAGAACATTTTGAAGAACTTCTCAATAAACCAGCTCCAACTAATCCCCCAGACATCCAGCCAGCATAAGAGGAGCTACAAATCAGCAGTGAACGACCAAGTAGAGAAGAAATAAAGAAAGCCATAAAGCTTCTTAAAGATGGAAAAGCATCTCGTCCAGATGGCATTCTAGCAGAGGCGATCAAAGCAGATATTGATACCTCTACAGAGATATTATACAAACTACTTGGCAAAGTCTGGGAGAGAGAGGAAATACCAGCAGAATGGAAGGAAGGTTATCTGGTCAAGTTGTCTAAGAAGGGAAATTTACAAGAGTGCATACATTATAGAGGAATAATGTTACTATCAGTGCCAGGAAAAATGTTAAACAGAATCATCCTTGATAGATTCAAAGAGCGTTGTCAAATACATGACAATATGAAACAACAATGAACAAGCATTTAGCATACCAATAAGTGCTTGCTGGCGACAGAAGATGACAAACATACCACAGATAGGATCAAGAACACAGAACAATTATAGACTAGACTGCAGTCAATTACGATTATTAATTGTTTTCAACATTCTTTATTAATTCATTAATTACTCAGAACTTTCTGAAAAGCAAAGGAATTCATCAATGTCAGACCAGTCTGACCTATTACATGCCATCTGTTAAAGCTCTGGCGATATTTTCTTAATTTAGTTTGGGTTGTGAAGATCAACTTCGTTGCTCACGGACAACTCCATGAGTGCTCCGATCTCCTCCCTTAGGTAACACAAGGAGGATCTCAGCACTGTGCATGAACTGCATAGCACCGACGAATTTCCCTTAGTGTGTGTACAGGAATCACTTACTTACTTACTTTGTCATTCCCCTTCTACCGTCAGGTGTAGAGGTTTGGAAGAGAGAGCGCCAGACTATCCTATCAGCTGTCTTCCTCCTGGCCTGGTTCCATTCTAGTCCTCGGTCCTTCAAAGATTGTCTAATGTTGTCCTCCCAGCGGACTCTGGGTCGTCCTGGGGTCTGGATCCCAGACTCTTTGTTTCCCATGCTTGTCGTGGTAGCCGATCTTCTCCCATTCTGCAGACATGGCCAAACCATCTAAGTTGGGACTTTTCTACTTGGGTCTACAGGGGGTGGGATTTTAGGCCTTGACGTATCGTCTGGTTGCGGACCATGTCTCTTCTTGTTACTTCAACCACCTTCCTCAGATACCTCATTTCTGAGGTTTGGAACTGGCTTTTGTGGGTTGTAGTCATTGCCCATGACTCGCATCCATATGACAAGACTGGGACATAGGTGGAGCGGTATACAGCCATCTTGTTTTCATACCAACCAGGAATCACACATTCTATAAATAATTTTGTGGTGGGTAGGTGTCCTGATTTTGTAAATTTTGCCAGGGCACCTGCCAAATGGCCTACTATTGACGATTTCCAACTGTCGAGGGATTTTTACACACGGCATCTCCTAATATTTTCGCTAGAAGGCTAGGCGTCGGATCTCACTACCCAGAAGATCGGGGGGGGGGGGAGGGGGGGGGGGGAGATAATGACATCATTAGGAACAACTGGTACTGAAATAAAAATGTCCATCAAATATATTCTCTGAACTGGGAGCCGAACCTGGCACTTTTAGAATTAGAGGCGGGCGCCATACTTCATGGCCACTTCCACCATGTTTTTGTAACTCTTTCTAAGTCTGTCTCCAATTAACGTCTTCATGTTTTATTTCTACTTCAAAATAACTTTTTTAAAAAGCTGTGGACGGGTGGTAGGAGCGGACGGTGGTGCCATTCGAACCCTGTGGAGTTTAGGTTTTTTTTTTCCAGTTGTGGGTAACAATAAAAACAAAAAACCTGGCGTGCACACTGTGTCGTGACGGGCAAGTGGCTTTTATTTCTAAACCCTCAAATTCTCTTCCCCCCCCCCCCCTTTCCCCCCACTCCCAATCCCTGGTGGATCTCAACAATAGAAATAACAACGTAACGATAGTATTTTTTTGTTTACTCCTTGTGCGCAGGGCACTCCAGAATAAGGACTGACATGTCACACTATCAACTATGTGTTTTGGTTCATTTTCATAGGTTTTGATTCCCGATAGTCTCACGACATTCTGTCTTACCAATGTCAGACCTAAGGTTCTTGTACATTTGAACATGCGCCCTAATATAACCGACTAAGTTAAACGGCACGCGCCTCGCCAAAACGAGGTAAAACTTTATTTTAATAAAAGTCTTAAGATGCTACCTATAAATTTGTTTAATGTGTGCCTGTAATCCTAAGCAAATTAAACACATTAAAGAATTTACACACACACGCATTTATATATGTACTCACAAAATATAAAAGAAAGACACATACACATGGTTTTTTTAAACTCACTTAAACTCCTGATTTCAGCTTCATCTTGCCATAAAAAACTTGTGTTGTATATCTGTCTGTTTACCTCTTTTACAACTAAATGTGTAAAAACAGACCTGATAATTAATTGGCAAGTACATTAGCAGCCAAAAGCATTGTTTCCAACAGACATTTCAAGTAAAGTGTAAGTGTGATTGATACTAAGGTAACATTGAAATAAACCAAGAACAAATAAACACAACTTTAAATTTAAAATTAAAAAAAAAAAATGTTCATAATCAAAAAAGATATGTCAACATTTTAGCGTTTAACAAGTTTATGAGAAAACAAAACAGACGTTTGAAACTATTGTATCCACGCTATACGTCACTTTAAATTGTGAAGATTGTCTTTAGACAGAAAATAATTACAAATTAATGTTTAATGACTTCTAAATGAATACTAGATAGGGGAAGACAAAGAGAGCAAATACTGGACAGTTTGACATCGTGGCATGGACAGAAGTCAACAGCAGAATTGACAAATTGTACTGGAAACAGGAAGTTGTGGAGAGACAAGATCTCCTACGCCACTAGGCATGGTACTTGAAGAAGAAGAAGGAAGGTGAGATTGAATTATGGGTAATGTGCAAGAGTGAACATTGTCCTATGGCACACAGCCATACAGGGCTGCTCGGCCACTGCCCACCACTGCGAGCGCTAACATCTCCCAAGGCAGAGTTAAAAAAGCAACGATAATTTTTTTTTTCAATCACGATCTCTTGGGAAACCCCTAGCGACCTCTCGGAGGAACCCCGATTAAGACACCCTGCTGTAAACAAATAATAAGATAAGGTAAAATTCGGGAACAGTTGTCAAACTGGAATTGAAACCTGAGCATTCAATTTCAACACATCGAGTCGGATGGGAACGTTTTAGGTGAGTATATAATAATAATAGCCCCTTCAGTCATAACTGACTACAGAAATGTACCACTGAGGTGACAGCCCTTCAGTCATAACTGATATGGTAATGCGCCCCGAAGGCGACAGCATTTCAGTCATAACTGACTATAGAAATGTACCACTGAGGTGACAGCCCTTCAGTCATAACTGATATGGTAATGCGCCCCGAAGGCGACAGCATTTCAGTCATAACTGACTATAGAAATGTACCACTGAGGTGACAGCTCTTCAGTCATAACTGACAATAGAAATGTACCACTGAGGTGACAGCCCTTCAGTCATAACTGACTATGGTAATGCTCCCCCAAGGTGACAGCCCTTCAGTCATAACTGACAATAGAAATGTACCACTGAGGTTACAGCGCTCGCTGCTTTTTTTCCTCATGTTCCTTTCGACGTTGTCTCCGCTTCTTCTGCTCGCCATGAGAGCTTCTTTTTTCCACCAATCTATGGCGGCGCCTTATAGAAGAACGTTACATGGTGCAATCGGCAGCTTTATCCTTTCATACTCCCAGTTTGCTGGATGTATGTTCAGTGCCCTCGTGTTTCTCCTGCACACGTCTTTGAACCTCAAGTGCGGTGCCCGACTCGTATATAAATATATATATATATATATATATATATATATATATATATATATATATATATACATATATATATATATATATACATATATATATATATATATATATGTATATCATGGTGTCCTCTCCTCATCATTCACTCTCTGCTTCCTATGGATTCTAGGACTTCCTTGTTACGTTGGGGTTTTGTGTGCATTGGTTATGTTCATGTAACAATGTGCTGGCACGCAAGTGAAAGAAGTGGGTGTCAAGGCAGTGCATTCAGTTAAATAATGTAATAGAGATCCTCGTGGCTGGGTCCACGATATATGGCGTATTTACAAGGTATTTGACGATACGATAATTCTTCATAATAGTACATGCATTAGATAGATATCAGCAAAGGCATAGAACATCTCAGTCAGTCAATTCATCTGTACACATCTCGCCGCTGTACTAAAGATGCCTTAACAAAGGTTATCATCCAAGTAATGTGGGCCAAAAGTGACGATGCTTAAAATTGATAGTAGACTTACTGTCTACAAATCCACGGAACTTCTCCACAAGTCCGGAGTCATCATAAACAAAGTGGCGGCCTCCAACATACATGCCACTTGACAAAATTACTGGAATCCTCAACCGAAAAAGGGAGCTCATAAAACACGTCTGACTAGGACGAATGATTCTAACAGAAAGCCTCGACTAACGGTCTGCATAAATTAGCGCAGCACCTAATACGTCATCATCACATAGTGACGGAGTCTTTATATCGCGTTCATTTACAATTCACATAAGTGCATAAATACATCATGTTGGCCCCAGATAGAATTGTTACCGCGTATATTAAACTGCTAACATAACTAAGTGTGGTCAACATGTAAAATACATTATAATCTTCTTTAATATATATATATATATATATATATATATATATATATATATATATATATATATATATATATATATATATATCATGGTGTCCTCTCCTCCTCATTCACTCTATGCTTCCTATGGATTATAGGACTACCTCCACAACTGGTTCCTTGAGAGGAAACCCGCAAGAACACAAGAACAATTCCTCAGCTCTTGCAGTAAGGTATATGTGGCAAGTTATTTTATTTGATCAGGTAACTTGTCCTATATGCAACTGTACATCGACAAGCAATAAAAGCATTTCAAATGAAAATAAAAAAATAATAAAATGTACGTGTTATAACGTACCCAATATTGGGTGATTTAACACACATACTTGATACACAGAAAAGCGATATTATGTTTGGCAAATTTTTTAAGATGCTGTCGTCCGTCAGGTGAGGTATGTTCTTAACTCGATACACTTGTGGCGCTAATTATTTTACTGGACGTTGTGCCATTCAAGAATATTTTAAGAGCTATTCCGAGTCCTTTGGCTCTGTCCTCTAATTGAATCATTAGCGTGCCTCCCTATTCTGGCTGTCTATGATCTCTCCTTGACAAAGATGGAATTCAGTGATAAAATCTTAAAACGTGCTAGCTTTTAAGGTTAAATTTTTTCCCACGCATAAATGTCTCCTAGTAGGGTTCTGTTGGGTGACACCCAATCCCAAAACATTTTCTTTCAGTATTCTGATTTCAAACCAGCCACAAGTAAAGAGTCTGATTTTTAGTACGGGTTACACCCACTTCTCATTCTGAATATTACTACATGATCATATAAGGTCTTGCTACTTAGGTGGTTTATTTTTACCAAAACCATTATATCACTCGTCCTGTCCTAATAATTATATCTGATAATCTCTTCTCTTCTTTGTTATTAAAACACACCATCAGCGGGAAATCGTTACGTGTTATTTATGTCGTCTAGATTGGTAATTGCCGGTAAACTGAATGACGGGCTGTGCTTTTGCTCATTGCTTCCACGTTATATCTTAAACGACCGGCTGTTTTAACACTATCAGACATATTTACTGTCTGGCTCGAAGTTGTTACATCATCTACCTGTGGTGGTAGACATGATAATGATACCTACTAAGACTGATGCCTGTGATTTGTCTAGCAAAGATCTCTGCCTTCTATCGATAAATACGTGGTCTAAGCAATACAGCTGGCAAACTATTTGTTGACTTAAACTTTATTGTTCCTTCTGGCTAGCGATTTCTGATCACAATCAAAGGATGCGTGACACCTGCAGTCTATCCTAACCATGTTGAGTGACGAGGTTTGACAAGATACGTAGGTCGATAAAGGCGTAAACAAAAGATAATAAAAAGAATGAAAATGTAGAAGGGATGGCCCAGGGAACGCTGCCCGAGAGGAGTGAAGGAAGTTAACGAAAGAATTAAACGAGTATTTCGTCACAGACACAGACTTTGTATCTGTTTGACTGTTTATTTCTTATTTTTCTTTCAGCGTGTTCTTCTTGTCCTGCGTGTTCTTCTTTTAATTAATATAATTCTTTTCTTTTCATTCTGGCCTTTCTTTCTATATTTTCTGCTCTTACGTCCTCTGGTGCGATGGTTTTTTTTTTATTTTTGCTTGTTTCTCTTCTCCTTTGGTCCTTGGCGCTGACTGAAAAAGCAATCAACGACCATTACACCTTGTGGCTACTTATAGGGCAGCAACAAACCATCTCAACTTTGCTTGGTTGGCAGCCATCCTTCGTGTATTGCCTCAGCTCTGCTTCAGGATTTGCATCTCTGCCTCCACAGATCTCCACGAGGTAGCTTTTGGCCGGCCTCTCTTTCAATTTCCTTCCGGAGTCCATAGCATGGCAGTTCTGGTGATAGTCTCAGAGTCTTTGGTAAGGATGTGGTAAACCTAATTCCAGCATCTACCCGATATGATCGTGCATATGTCTTGTTGATAGCTTCGAGTTAGCAGTTCTTGGTTGGTGATTGAGTTCGGCCAGAAAATTCTCTGAATTTCACTTAGGCTTGTTGAATAGAAAAAGGACAGTTGGATTATTTCCTTTTCAGTTACTCTCCAGAATTTTGCCCCGTACAGAAATATACAGAATACGCAGCTCTCATATTTTTTAAATGTGGTGTTTGTACTGTACTGAAAGATTTCCAGATTTTATTTAGATTGACGATGGCTATAGGGCGTTATTCATTCGGTTACTGATGCCTTTCCTTGTTCCATGTTTTTACATTGACAAATGTGTCGGCCTTGTGCTAAAATGCGAACCTGGAGGACCAGGGTACCAGCTTTAGTCTGACCCGCACCTGCTCAAATCTGTCTAGCTGGTTATAACATGCAAGGAGTAAAACTTTCGCTGGCATAGCTCTGTCGGAAGTCAGGGTACTCAAGATCCCGTTCTGTGACACCATATTGGCACCACTGATGGCAGAGGTACTAAAGAGACACAGACAGATCACTCTGGAAATTTTCGTGTAGATAATAATCTATAGCAGAGGTTTTCAAACTGTGCGTCGCGGCTCCCAGGGGCGTCGCGGCCCTCGGCTAAGGGCGTCGCGGTGGCTTGGGAAAAGTGTTGGGCTCAATATTATGAGCCAAGGTCCATCAATAAATATAGATCTTCGTAGAATAGAGAGGAGCCGCGGTGATTTATGCACAGGTCAAGGGAGCCGCGAACCAAAAAAGTTTGACAACCTCTGATCTATAGGACTATTGTATCTATATAACTCTATATCTGAGATTTTCAAACGGGGAATCACTTAATCATTCGAGGACGAAAAAAGAAACCAATTAGATGTGCAGAAATAGAGCCAGTGAGACGCAGAGCATTGAAAATGAGAAATTCATCGGAACGAAAAAAAGGAGATTCAGCTCGAGACAGTTTAAACCAATCAAATTGATGCGAGGGAGATCCAATCAAATTGGTGCGAGGGAGATCCAATCAATTACGGCTTAATCAGAGTGATACGGACTGGGAAACTGTACATGAGCCCGCTCAGTTTCAATTATGGAGTGTCCAAATTTCGCACGAAGATCTCATTGCTGAGAAGACGTCCAACGGAATGACTAACGCCTGAAGAAGACAAATAGCAACAGCCCATAGCTGAGAAAAATCAAGCTGACCTACGTTGTGAGTTGACTTGCATAAGTGATACGCACAGATCGGTTAGAATGTGATTGACAGGTATGTTAAACTTAAATTGATCATAAAGTTTCAAAATAATTTGGTGTCTGTCACAAAATAACATATACATTACCTCGAGCGTCACATTTACCTGTGCTAACCTATAATTCATTCTGTTCTTTTCACTTCCTTGTTTCCCACCTCTGAAAGTTATTGGTCATCTCGATTCCTGTTTACACTCCCTTCCTTCAATTATTGTCATGTAATCAATTCATCGTTTGATCCCAAACTGAATCTGTGGAGTGAAATGTTGTAACATATTTCCGAGCAGACAGTGTGTCGAGCGACCAGAGTAATAAGTAAAACACTTTGGGATGGTCACAGTCGATTATCCTATCACTGATTTTAGTTTCTGTCAGACAAGGTTGCTTTACAAAGTTGGCTGAACCAGGTGAATGACAAAATAATTTCCGGACAGGCTTGTAGGAGGATAAGTATCCATCTTGCAAGTTATTACTTGTTATAGATTATGAAGTTGTGAGTGTAAACATGATCGATAATAGACGGAAGCCGAATTGCCTTATATGGGTAGTGACTTGTAAACATCACATTTTTGGTGCGCCACGTAAGATGTTTCCGTGAGAGGAAAGCGGAAATATACCCCTACCAACATACGCAAATTGCATGCTATTAGTTTGACATTTGAGATGTTAAAATACAACATTTCTGATTGGAGCCTTGTCATATAGTACGAATCTGAATGCATGGGCCGAATGTTTTGACTTTACGGCACTATGACATTCATAATGTCAAGAAGACAGACAGACAAGCCAGAATAAGATATTGGATTAAGATTCCATTTTAGGGATTGGACATCTTGTTTGAGCATCTTGTCGATTTAACAACGACAACTCTGCATTTATTAATACGGAAAGCTCAGAATCCTAGGAATCTTATCATTAAATCATAGTGGTAGACTATTGTAAAGTAACAATCTAGACCACGTGTAAGAGGCATCTAAATCCAATTGCCGTAACTTTTCCTCTGAGCCAGGAGTCTTTATCTTGCCCAAGTATTTGAGGTGAGTTGTACATTTTATAAATTTACATTTTGCATTTACCAACATGTGAAAACTGCTAATGGATGTCCAAGTTCATATAAGGCTAGCAACCTCAGCATATAGAATGATGGTTTCATGAACCACCACTGCAAGAGCTAGACACTGATTTTTGCGGCGTTCTCATAGAGAATCAAAAGCAGAATTAGTCCCAAGTTCAATAAATAGCAGAGAGGGTGTGATGACATAATTTGTGAACATACTTATTATATTAACCTTTTCAAGCAATGCCTATTGTAAAGAACTGCATTGTGGTGGTTCTGTGTGATGCTAAACAATGTTAGAGGTATGAATTAACATGACGCCACTGGTTACATTTCTAACATATTTATTCAACATTCACTTACGTCCTCAACATCGTTAATATCGTCACGCATGCTGATAACACACTCAAGCTATTATTGCCTATAGGAAATAAGTAACTGCACTATTCATGGACTAGCTTCACGAACGTACACAGACAGTTCACTAAAGATCCATGTGTGCGGTATACCCTCCTCTCACATATAGCACCACCAAGGTGTGAATCACTTATTCCAAGTGATTGGTGGAGTTAATCATCGCCATATAGATTCTCTCAGAATCTCCTCCAGGCGGGAATCCAACAACGCATGTATTTATTCTAACATACAAGGTGAGAAATACACCTCGCCTGATCCACGTAGCTTTAGGGCGGAAAATGCAGCGCCCTATACTGTTCTCCACGAACAGAAATATAAAGTTCACAAAGGAAAACTCCAAGGCGGAACAACAACCTTCGCCTTATCCACAATAGGTAGGACCTACCCTATAATAAATATATCCATCCCATCTGTGGTTCTCCACAGTCACACAATATGAGCTCACAGCTCGGCTGCCAAACACATAATATCTCACACACCCCAGACTTGTATTCACTAGAAGCTTTTTCCCAGCGCACGCACAAGCCACAAAATGTTGACATAATTCAGACATGAACTCAATCCCTGAGTTACACTTAAAGAAGTGTTGACAACAACAGTTCAGTGACCCTTAACACCAATCACTATCACCATTAACACTGTTCTGTGACATCCAACCCCCTCTCAAGGTGGAAAGCGGAGCTTTGCACTGAAGACCTAACTACATAATACATGTACAGAACGCATCATTAACCACTCGTAATGGGATACAAACATACCGTCTCACGGAATAGGTTGTCATATTTCTGTGATTGGATCATTTACACAACTAAACGTCTGTGTGTGAATCACACTCTAACCCATACCCCAGTTCTCTACAATTACTCCTATCACATGGAGTAAATGCTTACAATATAATGTCATACCATTCCACTAATGGTAACAAATTATGTAGATGAATGCAATTACATAACTTTCATGAAAAAAGATTCTTGCAATACCTATTTGCCATTTTCATCAAAAATGCAGCATCATTGCACGAAAATTATCAACGATTTCTTACAAAAATGTTAAGTCTAATATACCACAGTACCACAGTTACGTAAAGTACAAAAAATAACAATTAAACAACAAACCATGTTGCTTTATCACACTGCGTCATTATCTAATGATTGGTATGAACAAACCATAATTTTAACAGTGTTAAAGTGATGGGTGGAATTTACTTACTATTTAACAAACAAGCTTTTACTTCTTTCTAATACATTCTCAGAAGATATAATTTCATTCACTACGATCAATTTCATTCCCAAAGATAAATTTAACAATTTCCACTCCTATCCCAAAACTGCTTGGTCAAAATTGTATCTGTAAAGTTCTGGCAGATACTGATAGCTCTTCCTTTACTGCTTCCTACATTTCTGAGACTTTGCTCATGTGGAATGAGCTTTCCAGCAAATGATTCTCTTAGGAAAAATTAATTTGATATCCACATTGCACTAACTCATTGTAAACCTTGCTAGAGAGGACTATCACACTAGTCTTATACTTTACAATTTTCAAACAAAACAATGCTTCAAACATTACTGTCTCATTGGCATTAATCAAATCAAAAGCGTCATGCAATAAGAATGCCATGACTGGATAACTGTATGCAATTCACGACTCACTTAACAACCATTACAATGTGCATCACACGCAATCAATCTGTTCCATGATCAGACTATATTAACTACTCAACATTTCAAACTTTACATGTGCAATATACACTAACATATACAACTGAGTACATCAGCAAAAAAATAATGCGCTTCGGCATCAGATATTCTGTAACGATTATCAAGGTATTTCACTTCTTAAAATAGAGTCTGTAGACCATCTCGGCAACCTGACGACCGATGACCATGTCAAGACACTCTCAGTTGTGGCATTACGTGTTACAAGTAGTGCCAATCCAATGCTTATCTATTCTACTGGATACATACATTCTGGAAATAAAATAATGATCCATATTAGGAAAGCAAATTTGGCTATTTTCCAGAAAGCACTCTTTCCTTTTATGTCACATTATATTCTCTGTCCATACCACTCAAACATTCTCTTCCGTGGTAAACTTACATAAATAATGGACAGGGACATGACCTGAGAGTTAAATCTAACATACACGTTCTCACCCAACATACCAAGTCTTGACTACCATGGTAATACATTTCCACTTCATATCATAGGTCACCAGTTGCACAGTCTTCCCAGCAGCTCTCAACTATCTTACAGCATAAAATATACCACAGCATGTAATAGGTGACACCTAGTCTCTGGCAGCACCCAAGTAATTTCACCAACCATCACCACAAAGGTCACAAAAGTATCTCAAGATAACACAATATCTTCAGTAAGGTAAAAAGATCATCTATGTTCCACTTATATGGTGGTAACGTTTTGATGGCATTAAACATTAATAACTTCAGTGGCTTTTTACTTTTTGTTGCACCTGTGTCTTTGAAACTATAAGCAAGTATTAGCTCTAATTGGGATGTCATTCTAGAACATGCTCTTTTGAGACCATCCATTGCTGTCTTCCAAACCTCTTTCTTTGCAGATTCAGTAGCTTTCGCTACTGCTACTTTAGCTACAGATGCAGTATGCTCCATCTTATCCTATTTACGTTGCATTTCTGCAGCTACAGGTACCTTTTCACAATCTGACAGATCTGCATCAGACGTAGTCTCATGTTGCTCCTCCATAGATTTAGCTTGATCTTTCAATGCTTCGGCTTGCTGCTCTAATCTTTATTTTCCAGCCTTAATTTACTTTTTTAGTTCTTCAACTTGATCATAATTACTCTTCTAGTTCTTCAACTTTATCATAATTACTCTTCTAGTTCTTCAACTTTATCATTATTACTCTTCTAGTTCATCAACATGGTCATAATTACTCTTCTAGTTCTTCAACTTGATCATAATTACTCTTCTAGTTCTTCAACTTGATCATAATTACTCTTCTAGTTCACCAACTTGATCATAATTACTCTGCGTTCATTAACTTGATCATAATTACTCTGCTAGTTCATCAAATTGATCATAATTACTCTGCTAGTTCATCAATTTGATCATAATTACTCTTCTAGTTCATCAACTTGATCATAATTACTCTTCTAGTTCAACTTGATCATAATTACTCTTCTAGTTCTTCAACGTGATAATTATTACTCTTCTTGTTCATCAACATGATCATTATTACTCTTCTAGTTCATCAACTTGATCATTATTACTCTTCTAGTTCATCAACTTGATCATAATTACTCTTCTAGTTCACCAACTTGATCATAATTACTCTGCGTTCATTAACTTGATCATAATTACTCTGCTAGTTCATCAAATTGATCATAATTACTCTGCTAGTTCATCAATTTGATCATAATTACTCTTCTAGTTCATCAACTTGATCATAATTACTCTTCTAGTTCAACTTGATCATAATTACTCTTCTAGTTCTTCAACGTGATCATAATTACTCTTCTTGTTCATCAACTTGATCATTATTACTCTTCTAGTTCATCAACTTGATCATTATTACTCTTCTAGTTCATCAACTTGATCATAATTACTCTTCTAGTTCATCAACTTGATCATAATTACTCTTCTAGTTCATCAACTTGATCATTATTACTCTGCTAGTTCATCAACTTGGTCATAATTACTCTTCTAGCTCATCAACTTTATCATAATTACTCTTCTAGTTTTTCAACTTGATCATAATTACTCTTTTAGTTCATCAACTTGATCATAATTACTCTTCTAGTTCATCAACTTGACCATAATTACTCTTCTAATTTATCAACTTGATTATAATTACTCCTCTAGTTCATCAACTTGATCATTATTACTCTCTGCTAGTTCATCAACCTGATCATTATTACTCTTCTAGTTCTTCAATTTGATCACTATTACTCTTCTAGTTCATCAACTTGATCTTAATCACTCTTCTAGTTCATTAATTTGATCATAATTAATCTTCTAGTTCATCAACTTGATCATAATTACTCTTCTCGTTCATCAATTTGATCATAATTAATCTTCTAATTCATCAGCTTGATCATTATTACTCTGCTAGTTCATCAACTTGATCATAATTGCTCTTCTAGTTCTTCAACTTGATGATTATTACTCTTCTAGTTCATCAACTTGATCATAATTACTCTTCTAGTTCATCAACTTGATCATTATTACTCTTCTAGTTCATCAACTTGATCATAATTACTCTTCTAGTTCTTCAACTTGATCATTATTCCTCTTCTAGTTCTTCAACTTCATCATAATTACTCTCCATAATTACATAATCCAGACCCCCAGTCCGCTGGGAGGACAACATTTGACAATCTTTGAAGGACCGAGGACTAGAATGGAACCAGGCCAGGAGGAAGACAGCTGATAGGATAGTCTGGCGCTCTCTCTTCCAAACCTCTACACCTCAAGGTAGAAGGGGAACGACTAAGTAGTAGTGTTTACAAATAAAAAGTGGCATGTTTACCACATTATTTGTTCTTATTCAAACTCAGTATGAACTGTCGCGTTGTAAATGTGACTATAGTAACCACATCCGACCAGCTACCATCTCTTCCTCTTAGTTCGCTTGCAATGAAACGCCCACAACTTCTGCTTTAATTCTATATTCTAATAATCCATCATCACCCCCATTGCTCTTCAACTCACGAGGCAGCATAGGTCTTCTTCTCATCTCTTGTTCCACTGTCACGTGTCTGGTTCTTATTATCAGTTCCACATTAGTGATCGTGTCATACCACGTCAATCCTTCTATTCTATACCAGCACTCATTTATTATAGTCTGTAAAGTTCTAGTCATTATTTTCCATGTTTCAGAACCATGCAATAGCACGGACTTGACATTTTCAGTGTAGATTCTTATGTTTGCATTAAACTTGATTTCTGCCTATTTTCATGTATGTGACGGAATTTTGGTTGTGTCCATTTACTCCCCTTCTTTCCCTCCTACTTTCTCCATTTATTTCTTCATTTTACACACATAAACCTGTCCCATCACCAAGCCTTAGATTTGTTGACCATTGTTGCGTGACAAATATGTTGCGTAAGTATTATATGTGTTGTTGTATAAATGTCCCGTGGATGATGTCACATTTGCCACACAACGTTGAGGGTGTTGTATTTCATCTGCTTCTCTAAAGGTATAACAATCCTGGCCCTTGCAGAGTAGTGTGCCACCCTCAGACACCAGGGATGATGAGGCGTAGTAGCATGGTGTCTTTTGTCGGGTTTAAGTGTGTAGGATGTAGATGTGTATTCAGACAGTGAGCATTACAAGCAAGGCAATCCACACAAGGACGTCACGTTAACTCACGACGTGAAAAGTCAATGATGCTTGCAACAGCTAGTGACGGTTTTGTATAATTTATTATAAACGCCACAATGACGAAGTGTGTAGACGTAAACAAGCAGGTACATCATAGGTACGATCAAACAGTCATTATTACATATGTCGTCAATTCAACAGGCACAGCAGACAGCATAATATTAATGTACATTTTATGCCTTTTAGGATATCGTGACAAGCTGTACATGTAATCAGGTAGTGAACTTCCCCTTTCCATAAGAGCTAGTAGATATCAACGAGGAGATTAAATATGGTCTCCTCTATTTGACCCCAACAAGACAGGCATGTCTTTTGAGCGCCACATTATCGTCCTCTATGTTCCTTATACAGCAAAGGTATCAAACCTAGATCCATCAACAAAGTTCAGGAAGCAAATAGTCCGTAGGACAGGCATCAATCGATGCGTGACAATCTAAGTGGATCATGAGCTGAGCAAACTAGTCATATCGTAGACTTTAGAATAAGGCAGGCTAAGCAAAAGTCAACATCACAAGATGGCGATAAAGTTACTCAGCCAAAAAAGGGATTTAATTACCTGTTCATAAGGAATTAAATGAATAATCACATATGCCTCCAGGCATTAGGAATAACACAGAGATATATCATCTCAAACAAGGAACAACAATCATGAGGACTCCTTCCTGACTAAACTAAGCGAAGACTAGCACATAGCTACGTCTCGCCTTCACAGCTTCTCAGCACAGACTGACCTGGGCGGAAATCGTTTTACCAACGCCACAAAAAGGGACATGCGCAGAACACACGAATCGAATACAACTCAGGCCAATTTACGAAACAAAGAATGTTCTACGACGTTCGACTTAAGACCTATTACCATAAAAGGAAATGAATCTTGAAACATTGCGATTGTCAACTGTTTTCAAAGAACTGACGATCTGAGCGCTCCATATATGGTCGTGACTCACAATCGTTCACACAACTATCGGCAACCCTAGCTATCAAGATAAGACAACTTCTTAACGATAGCTATCAAGATTAGACGACTGTAGAAATAAGAGTGAATACAATTTCATGAGTTCCCTCCCATGCATTAAAAAATGAATATAGTCAAAATGCATGGTCAGAATAAGTTGCGACAAGTTTTTAGCAGCAACATTACCGCCACCTCCCGATAAAAAAAATGTGCAACATTTTTTTTTTAAAATATCCACGAGTAAAACCAAAAACGGTTTAACAACGCACGAATTATGCGGGGATAAGTAATTGCACTGCCTAATATGAGGCTAAATTGACACATAAAGTGTCTGGTGAGAATATTTCTCAACAGATAAAAAATCTGATTCAAAAAATATATCGGGGAGGTGCCACCAACACACACTAAACTTGCATGAAAATACAATATAAATATGCAAGTTCATATCATTATAATCAAATAGCAGTGTCATAATCTAATACCGCTTAGAATGGATGTACACATCTGATATTGAATGTTAAATATTACATTATCTAAATGTTTAATATTACCATTACACAATGAAATTAAATATAAATGAAGATCAGGACACATCTCCTGTTGTTCCAAAGAAACTGTACAATGTGGAACTCTCCATGTTTGACAACAGAAAGGTAGCTTCTCAGATCAACAATAACGTGCTGAGAAAAAACAAACAATATAATTCTATTTAATAGCCATTAAGTTTCATACTATACAATACATTATTATTAAAAATTGTGGCCTTTGGAACTTTCGGCCCTTATATTAACTACTCAGTCTTCTTCTTATATTAAAGATGGGAACAGAAGAAGAAGATGCTAAAAAAGCACAATAGTATGTGTTCACCTAAAGTGAGGACAGATGTGCTAATGTATTGTAGTAATATAGGTGTGTGTTATGGCTCTGTCGTATATATATAGAAATAGAACAGAAGTATTAGTTGGAATCATGTGGGCATCTAGACAGAATGTCAGCCATCACATTATCCGACCCACAGATAGCTCGTACCGTGAAGTGAAAAGGTTGAAGAGCAATAGCATATCGAGTGGATCTCGAACTCTTCATGTTCTTAGTCTGAATAGCTGTAAGAGCTTTCTGATCAGTTTCTAGAATGAAATGTGCGCCCAGGAGGAATCTTTGTAGTTTGAGAATAGACCAAACCATAGCTAACAATTCACGGTCTAAAACCGAGTAGTTCCTCTCTGCCGCATTTAGTTTTCTAGAAATGTACATGACAGGATGCAGAGTTTCAGCATATTCCTGCATAAGTGCTGCTCCGATCCCAGTGGATGAAGCATCACTTCGAAGAACAAAAGTTCTATCAAGAGTAGGTAATCTTAGGATGGGAGGAGAAGAAAATATACTTTTAATCTGGTCTAAGGAAGATTGACATTCCTGAGACCAACGAATCAGATTAGGCGACCCTTTCTTCAACAACGTTGACAGAGGTGCCATTATCGAAGATAGATTCAGAATAAATCTCCCATAGAATTGAATTAACCCCAAGAGACTCCGGACTTGTTTCTTCGTTTTAGGTACAGAGATGTTCAATATTTTTGAAGTATTGTGGTCTTCTGTCTTCAAGAGACCATGACCAACACGATGACCCAAGAAAGAAATTTCACCAAAACCAATATAAGCTTTAGAAGGTTTTGCTGTCAGATTATACTCACGTAGAGTAGACAGTAGGTCATATAAACCCAGATAGTGATCTTCCCAAGAATCACTGAAGAGACAGATATCATCTAAGTAAGCGATGACATCTGAACGATGAGAAAGTATTCGACGCATCATGCGAACGAAAGTAGCAGGGGCGTTCATAAGACCGAAAGGCATTACATTCCATTGAAATAAACCCCTAGGTGTAGAGAAAGCAGTCAGAGGTTTGGCATGATCTGCTAAAGGCACTTGCCAATAACCTTTTGACAAGTCAAGTTTAGTGAAGAATCTAGAATTAGAAAGTCTACTAAGTAGATCTTCTAGTAAAGGCATAGGTTCAGCATCGAACTTTGTGACTTGATTTAATTTGCGATAATCAACGCAAATTCGTATGTTCTTATCTTTCTTCCGAACAATAACCATGGAAGAAGAATATGGAGAAGTCGATGGTTCAATTATGTTTAATTGGATCATTTCATCCAATTCCTTTTCCACTTGTGACTGAAAGTGTATAGGGATAGGATACGGCCTAACCCTAATAGGATTACTGTCGGTAAGAATTATGTCATGTTCTATGACATTCGTGTGACCAGGGATGTCGGTTAGAACATCCTTAAATGTCTGTAACATCGACGAGACTTGACGATGTTCATCAACAGAAAGATTAGGAGAAATGGACACATCTTTCCAAGATTCCATAGAATGTAGTGGAACCACTGGAAGAGGAAGATCGACATCAGAAAAAACAGATTCCTCATCCTGTATGACAGACAGGGATGAGTAATGACCATGAGGTACAGAAGATTCGTCCGTTGCCTGAAAAAATAGGCAGCAAATAGTCTGGACGCTCATGAAATTCCGTCAGCATGTTGATATGGAAAGTTTTATGCTTTCCATCTATATCGACCACATAGTCAACATCGGAAATTCGTGAGACTATTGCATATGGACCTTTCCATGCAATCAGAAGTCTATTTTCCCTACTGGGGAGTAGGACGAATGCTTTGTCACCTGGACAAAGTTGTCGTAGACATCTGTTCTTGTTAGCAAACTGCCTTGCTTTTTCTTTAGCAATTTCTGACGAAGCAGTCGCTAGTTTGCATGCCTCAATGATCTTTTGCCTCAGAGCAATGACATACTCATATGAAGATTGAGTGTCATCACTAATATCATCGGCAGTGATGAGATCGTGTAATAAAGACATAGGGCCGCGCGGACGCGCGCCAAAGACAAGTTCAAAGGGAGAAAATCCTGTGTGCTCATTTGGGACCTCTCTATAGGCAAAGAGAGCCGCAGGTAAAACCCTGTCCCAATCTTGAGGATGGTCTTCAGTTATCTTACCAAGTAAAGTCTTGAGCGTTCTATTCAGACGCTCAACTAACCCATTAGACATAGGATGATAGATGCTACTGAGAGATCTTTTAATGTGTAAGGTAGACATTACTTGAGACATAGTATCAGATATGAGTTGAGTGCCATGGTCTGACAGTATTTCTCTGGGGAACCCCAAGCGAGAAAATATCAGCCAAAGAGCATCTGCGATATCTGTAGTAGATATGCTCTTTAGAGGGATAGCCTCTGGCCAACGTGTGCACATATCGACACATGTAAGGATAAACTGATGTCCTCTGGCCGACTTTATCTTAAAAGGGCCAATAATATCTATGGCCATTTTCTGGAATGGCCGAATAGGGATGTCAGCAGCCTGGATAGGCGCAGCATGTCGTGGTCCTCTAGATTTGACCTCCTGACATACCTGACATGATCGGCAGTATATACGGATGTCCTTGTTAACAAAGGGCCAAAAGAAAGCCGCAAGGACTCTCGACTTTGTACGGGAAAATCCCATGTGTCCAGCACATTGCGAGTCATGAGCATGTTGCAATATTTGCACTCTCATACTCTTGGGAACAAGAATTTGCGAATGTGCTGACGTAGCCGAGTCTTGTACCATACGTACAAGTACGCCGTTTTTCATTTCTATCCAAGATTTTCTTTGTGTATCCTTATTTGGATCACCTTTCTTCGCAAGAATGAAGAATTTCTTTAGCGTAGGATCTTCTTCTTGTAATTTTATGAACGAGTCACGAGAAATAACCAAGGTACTATCTTGGCTATGAACTTCATTATCATTATTCAACGAAGTTTGCGGTGTTTGTAGAGCTTGTGCTCTTGTAACCACTGCATTGGTAGCTTGCATATTATCATCTTCCCAAGCAGCAATCTGCTGTGGGGTACATTCCCTAACTCCGTGGATACGACCAATAATAAGGTCCGCAATTGGATTAGGTAAGAGACAGGCATGCACATCTCCCGTAAAGAAAGGAGTGGCAATGTGAATTACAGCAGTAGGATATTTCTCTAGAGTGCCGCCAAATGTGACACATTTGATAACCCTTCCTGTCGCACAGGATGGATCTACAAGCGATTGTCTAACACCAATAGTGGTGCATCCGGAATCAAAAAAGTAGTGAGACCGGAGTATCATTAACAAGACCCTTATGTAGAATTAAAGAACCCCTCCCGTCATGCGCAACAGCAGCAGGAAGAGCGGGAAGTGGGTGACCACAACTCAAAGTCGATATTGTAGTCGGTTCGAACAAAGTACTGCATTGGGGGCACTTGTTTGCTCTCCCAAAGTCAAAAGAAGAACAAGTGACAGCGTCAGAGTTTTTATTATCAGAAACCTGATTACAGGCTCCCTGAGATTCTTGTTGAACCGAGTTAGCCTGCTGATATCTCTTTTTTTTGTATTGAGATCTACCGCGACTACTATTACCTCTGAAGTTATCACTGTTGTTATTGTCTCTGTAGTTATTATTGTCTCTATTATAATTATTATCATGTTTCGAACTACAGTTTCCATGATTATTATCATGTCCACATTGACGTGAACATCTATTTGTTTGGTTTTGAGGTCTACGCGAGGAAAACCCTCTGTTACCATATCCTCTTCTGAAATGCCTAAAATTATTAGGTTGGAAGTAACGAGGACTGTCAGCTCGTCTCCAATTCTTCGACGAAGAATCACCCTGAAATTGATTTCCATAATTTTGACAGTAACTACGGTTACTTTTCCTATCAAAATTTTGTTGGAATCTATGACTAGAGTTTTGACCATAAGGTGCTGCCGAAGCAACTGGCAGACCTTCTTTTACTTTAGAGTTACCAATGGTTACGTGAGGATGAGCAGTTATGTATTGGCTACAGAAATCTTCCATTTCTTTTATTGTTTTAGGTTTACGTTCATGAAGGAAAGCAAGGAAAGACTCATTAACAGAAGACATGACTTTGTCTCTAAGTATTAAGTCCATAAGTCCTTCATCAGTTTTTTCTGTCTTAGACAGCTCCACCCAACGTAAAAAAAGTAAGACGTGTCTTTGAAATGAATTCAGAGAATTGCACACCAGTTTCTGGTAACATATTTTTAAATTGAAGACGATAGCCGTCTTCGTCAAGTTGGTATTTTTTTTAACAATATAGCCCTGACAACCTCATAGTTGTTCTTGTCAGGCTCATCTACCATGCTTAACATACTCAAAAGCTTCAACCTCTAAGTATTTTGGACAAATGATAAACCTGCAATGATTTATCTATGTTATGTACTTTACATGAAGTTTCAAATCTGTCCAAATAGAATGTTATATCGTCGATGGAAGCATTGAATGGTGGTAGGTTAAGTTTGAAAGTGCTTGCCTTAGTCTTATCTGAGATCTTATTTGCATCATTAGCATTACCCTATGTTCATCACCTTTAATTTCTCAACTTCCAAAGCTAAGAGTTTTTCTTCATGCTCCATTTTTGCTTTTCTCTCTTCAGACTTCTTTCAAGTCTTTTATTTTCAGCCTCTATTTCAAATCTTTTATTTTCAGAGCCTCTTTTTCAAGTCTTTTATTTTCAGCCTCTTTTTCAAGTCTTTTATTTTCAGCCTCTATTTCAAATCTTTTATTATCAGCCTCTTTTTCAAGTCTTTTATTTTCAGCCTCTTTTTCAAGTCTTTTATTTTCAGCCTCTTTTTCAAGTCTTTTATTTTCAGCCTCTTATTTCAAGTCTTTTATTTTTCAGCCTCTTTTTCAAGTCTTTTATTTTCAGCTTTTTTCAAGTCTTTTATTTTCAGCCTCTTTTTCAAGTTCTTTTATTTTCAGCCTCTTTTTCAAGTCTTTTATTTTCAGCCTCTTTTTCAAGTCTTTTTTTTCAGCCTCTTTTTTCAAGTCTTTTATTTTCAGCCTCTATTTCAAGTCTTTTATTTTCAGCCTCTATTTCAAATCTTTTATTTTCAGCCTCTTTTTCAAGTCTTTTATTTTCAGCCTCTTTTTCAAGTCTTTTATTTTCAGCCTCTTTTTCAAGTCTTTTATTTTCGGCCTCTTTTTCAAGTCTTTTATTTTCAGCCTCTTTTTCAAGTCTTTTATTTTCAGCCTCTTTTTCAAGTCTTTTATTCTCAGCCTCAGGTTTTTTATTTTCAGCCTCAAGGTTTTTCACTTCAGTTTTTGCTTCTTCTTCTCTTTTTTTTTTTGTTTTTCCATTTCCATTTGGAATCTTTTTTCATCCACCTGCATCTGCAGTTTCTTTTGTTCAGCTTCCATTGCTTTATCATATTGAGCAGTTGCAAATTCTTCTAACTTATCACCAGTCTTCCCAAGCAATTTACCCTGCTCAATAAAGTGCTCAAATGTAGCCATGATGAGTAATAATAAATATGAGTCCACAACCTTAAAAAATTAATTAATTATTTCAAATTTAATTATAACAAGTCTTAAATGAAGCACTTGTTTACTCACAACACTATATTATCATCCCAATCTCTGTGGGAAACAAGTCTTATATCAAAGAACTTGTGTATAGACCTTTTTGAAATATCATCAATCAACTCTTGATCATAGGTGCACTTCCCATTCAATAGTGCACAATACTATTCATCATTTATTAATCATCAGTGTAGTAGTAATGCATAAGCATAACCCACTATTAAATGTGAATTAACTATTATAAGTGCAACCAATGACTATGTAAACACATTCACAATGTAAACAATAACAATGTAAACATTACACTGTAAACAATACAATATAAACAATACAATATAAACAATAACAAAGATTTAGCAACAATACGAAAACATTCGTAGAAATCAACAGAAAATAAAGCGAAAATTAAAGAAATATCACAAAAAATGTGATGATATATCTACGAGGATAATAGACGATACACATGACACCACGGTGTATAAACAAAAATGTTGTATGAAACTAAATTATAGACAAGAGTAGGCTAACAAATACAAACAAATCAAAACAAAACTAAAGAATGCAGAAAAATAACGAAAACAATACTAACACATGGCATCACAACTAACAAAAAATTAGCAACAGAAGTCGCTTTGCAAATTCCAGTATCGGAGATTTGCACACCCTATAGAAAACGCTCACAATAGATGACCTCTATCACGTGGTATGATCTAAGGGAGACTCCGCCCAACCGAAAACCCGCAGAAACATAAACATATAAATATAAATATACAATATAACATATAAACATATAACATGTAAACAAAGAATGAGATGAAACACAGAAGACTCAGTAGAAGTATAAGGGCACAGTTTACAATCAAACAGGCCACTTAACTTATGGGTATCCAAACGTCAGCCACAGCAGAAAAAAAACGGATGACAATCAGCGTCCTAAGGAATGAAGATCCAACGATGATGGTACATCTGGACTGCTCCAACTGCCATGACGATGGTACTTGAGCTTCTAAACAGTACAGGAAGTGTACAGGTAGTGTAAATAACGGCACTTGACCTTCTTATTCAAGCGTAAATATGTTTGAATTCGGTACTTGGCCTTCTTATTCAATCGGCACTTGACCTTCACAAACGACAGCAACACGTTTTCAAACTGGCAATGTATGACTCAACGCCGGGGGTACTGCCATAACTCTGTATGTAGATGTCTTGAAAAATCGCTGTATTTTGATTCTTTGAACGATGCAGTTCGTTGAGTACATGTTGAATGAAGTGGGTAAGGGACCCCGAGTATGCTGGTACCAGAACAAACCAGCTTATGGCCATATAAAAAATGTTGCGTAGTATAAATCTTCTGTTGCCAAGGGCAGGTAGTGCTGGCACTTAAAGTATGGTGTAGACTTAGGACTGGTGTACATGTGTAAAATAGTTGTACAGTCATACAGGTACAGTTCCAACAGGAACGCCACACCAAATCACGACGTATGAAGTCAATGATGCTTGCAACAGCTAGTGACGGTTTTGTATAATTTATTATAAACGCCACAATGACGAAGTGTGTAGACGTAAACAAGCAGGTACATCATAGGTACGATCAAACAGTCATTATTACATATGTCGTCAATTCAACAGGCACAGCAGACAGCATAATATTAATGTACATTTTATGCCTCTTTAGGATATCGTGACAAGCTGTACATGTAATCAGGTAGTGAACTTCCCCTTTCCATAAGAGCTAGTAGATATCAACGAGGAGATTAAATATGGTCTCCTCTATTTGACCCCAACAAGACAGGCATGTCTTTTGAGCGCCACATTATCGTCCTCTATGTTCCTTATACAGCAAAGGTATCAAACCTAGATCCATCAACAAAGTTCAGGAAGCAAATAGTCCGTAGGACAGGCATCAATCGATGCGTGACAATCTAAGTGGATCATGAGCTGAGCAAACTAGTCATATCGTAGACTTTAGAATAAGGCAGGCTAAGCAAAAGTCAACATCACAAGATGGCGATAAAGTTACTCAGCCAAGAAAGGGATTTAATTACCTGTTCATAAGGAATTAAATGAATAATCACATATGCCTCCAGGCATTAGGAATAACACAGAGATATATCATCTCAAACAAGGAACAACAATGATGAGGACTCCTTCCTGACTAAACTAAGCGAAGACTAGCACATAGCTACGTCTCACCTTCACAGCTTCTCAGCACAGACTGACCTGGGCGGAAATCGTTTTACCAACGCCACAAAAAGGGATATGCGCAGAACACACGAATCGAATACAACTCAGGCCAATTTACGAAACAAAGAATGTTCTACGACGTTCGACTTAAGACCTATTACCATAAAAGGAAATGAATCTTGAAACATTGCGATTGTCAACTGTTTTCAAAGAACTGACGATCTGAGCGCTCCATATATGGTCGTGACTCACAATCGTTATAACACAACTATCGGCAACCCTAGCTATCAAGATAAGACAACTTCTTAACGATAGCTATCAAGATTAGACGACTGTAGAAATAAGAGTGAATACAATTTCATGAGTTCCCTCCCATGCATTAAAAAATGAATATAGTCAAAATGCATGGTCAGAATAAGTTGCGACAAGTTTTTAGCAGCAACACCATTCTTTAGGGATCTAAATATAGTCGCTTACGTTTTTGAACCAGATTTCCTTTCTCCAGTAAAAGGAATATGATTGTTGACTTTTCCGCCATTGTGTCTGTCTAGGCGCATTGTTCGTTACAAAAGCGTTCAGACACTGTGTCGGAGAATACAAAAGTAAGACCAGATATTGCCTGCTATATGCCGCAACTTATCCTTATGGGGACAAGGAAAGTACAGGTGATAATCGCTTAACTCACTTCCGACTTGACATTGTCTGTGTAATTATTATAGAGATCCCATCTGAGTAGACAAATTAGCGATGACACTATCTGCAAGCGAGGTTACAAGTCGTAGTTGAAAGGTTATCTAAGAGTGACAGTAGAAGTCGAACGATATGTGGAAGATGAGGTCATGCGTTTAAATTATAAAATGATATTTTACAACACACGGGAGAAAGTAAAATAACTGACACCCCGACCCACTTTACATTCTGCTCATGGATTGGATCACATAAGAGTCAGAAATAAACATTTATTATGATTGGAAATTTTTTCGGAAACGCCAGGTGGAAGCGTGGGCAGAAAACTGCAATAAAACCTAGAGAATACATTCGAAGGCTAAAAACACTGCGTTCCAGAATCGTGAAAAGTAGACAGCTCTGACTGAAACCAGGAAAAGAATAGAGTTAGGATTCTGACAATATAGGACCGTACTAAACACGTTTCGGAACACCTTCTGAACACTACAGCGAGGAAGATTTACCTGTTAATACGGAAACTGGACTGCTACAGGACGTACTTCCAAAGTCACAGAGGGATTCTAACTAGAAAGAATACCCCTGACGCGTGTTCAAGGCATCTTTATCAAACTGCCAAGACTGTTCTACTGAGCATCAAGTCTAGAGTTCCCAAATAGTTTGGGTTAAGTTGTAACATATATTCTATAATTTTAATTTGACATGTTTAAATTTGCTGATGGTTATACAGGTCCATACGAGGCTTGCAATCTCAGCATGTGAAACATATTCATGAACCACCACAGCTAATAATATAGCTATTTCTCACAGGGAACCAAAAGCAGAGGTATCACCAGACTCCAAGTGGAGTAGGGAGTGGATGATGATGATATCATATGTATACATTTACTATCATTTGTAATAAGTTGTATGTATACTTAAATATGTTCACCCAAGCACAAGCCATTGCACTATCCGCTGTTTAGTCGCTATTTTTCAGTTAAATTAACTAAAAGAATGGTGATTTTTCATCATATCCCCTGAGTTATATGATGTAAAATCAGGGAGATTTTAAAACTCAGAGAAAGGAATCGGTAGACGGACAGCGGGAAAGGCACCTGATTAATATCAGGAAAGCTAAAACTTAGCAAAGGTTTGCTCTTATATTTCCCTTTAAGTTTGTTGAACGTTTCGAAGAGACCATTTGAGATACTACTCTACGATACCAGTTGTACTACTATACTGTGGTTGAAAGCTTGGGATCGGCACTGGAAACCTATGTTCCACGGTGGCGAAGATACCTGCCTTGACCAGAAGAAGTTACCTCTTGGACTGATCTACAGACGTGCCCTTGCCACAGAGACGAATTGACGGAAACAGCAGCATCAACATTTCAACATTTTGGCGGCTAAGTGACATTTTTAGCAGGCCAATCACAGAAGAGGAACTTTGTTTTTCTGTTCAGCATTACGCTTCTAAGGCCGACATCTTTCTAGGAAGATACCTATATTTTTAAAATCACCAACTCTTATTTATTTAATATTGTTTAAAAGTAATTGATCATTAACTTTGTTGAATGTTGTTTTACAAATTCATAATTGATTTAGTTATTACAGAGAGAAGTACACACTCATGTTTCAGTATCTTTAATGTATATCGATACAGAGCCAATTAAAAGAATTTTACTGTGAATTCAGTTGGGTGCTTGTACGAGCTAAATTTAATTAAATAATACCTCTTAACAAAAGGCGACGGGCAGATAAAAGTTAACAATGCTAAGACACATTCAGCATTGTTCTCGACTTCTGAAATATCATGTAAACACTACCTCGAGGTAGAAGCATCATCAACCTTCTATCTGTATCTTTGCCAAGAGTAATCTTGTGCGAAGGTAGATACCTTTGAAGACCCGCATGAGATACCCAAGGTTTTGGGCATTGCTGGGCCATCACTGCGGAGCAAGGGGAGGCAACCCGTGAGAATATAATTCCAAGTGCAATGAACGTTCTACCTGCTATCGTATTCCTAATGTGCCGACATGACTGTCTGTTGAACATATAGTGAGGTACCTTGTTGATAACATTACATGGCTGTTCTTATTTGGAAACTGTGGGGCATAGCAGAGAGACCTAAAAACACATGAAGACAAAAACTGGAGGTAGAAAGGAATGGGTTAAAGAAGACATAAAAAGATCTAGAGCAGACGTCACCGGACAGATGGAGCTGGCATATATTTGTTGAACGCCTATTGTCCTTGGGGAGCACTGAAGTTTAATGAAAGTTTGTCGCCAACTTTGTCTCTGTTCCTGGAAAATATAAATTAATACTTCATTATCATAGTGTTTTGTCACTTTTGATTATAGTCTTTTTGTTGTTGTTGTTATGTCCACATATTTGTTGTCCCCAACAAGCACTCTATATTTGTTTGTCCGTGTTTGTCATATCTCATATTTATGACATTTACACACGCACTGGGGCACACAAATAATATTCTTGAAACCCTTTCCTGCTGAAGAACACATAAATGGTAAAATATCTGGCTAGCAAACAAGGAAGCTAAATCGTAATAGCTTTGTTTTTGTTTTGTCATCTAGAAATTAAAGTGCCGTCAGAGCAACAGTTTTATTTACTTTTTTTTCGTGGACTTCTTTACAATTATGTTCCTGGTCCTGGACATTACCTGGTCTAGAGGCCATATCTATTAATGTTGAAGCGCTGTGAGGGTGGCTGATCTGGGGCAATTATGTGGAGGTTCCCACACCAATATATATTATGTTTAGCTGCGTAGCTAGTACATTTGTTTTGTTACCACAAACACCCCATCTCCTTGGTTTCTTATTCTGTCACTTATGGTGATATATGTACCTTTTCTCAGATGTCTTCTCGTATGCTGAAATTATCCTCTCCTGTCGTGACCATGTTTGACACCGACAGCAGCAGGCTGGTATGAGTATGCTATCTATTATCTGCCACGTTCTCTTCAGATAAAAGTGGGTACAAGAGTCAGTATTAAAGCCATTGATGTTGTGAAAGAGGCTTGTAACATCATAAAGTTCAATTACAATGTCCACATGAAACACTACTGCAAATAACCGCGAAGTGATTTAGTTTAGGTTTCCGGCATTAGAGTCTACCTTTTTACTTTTTATCTTCTAAGTATCTTAGAGGCTACCTTTTTACTTTTTACCTTTTAAATATCTTAGAGGCAACCTTTTAACTTTTTACTTTCTAAGTATGTTAGAGGTTACCTTTTTACTTTTTACTTTCTATGGTAATAAAGCTGTTGACATTTAAATAGTCGAGAAATACCAAGCAGCTCGGTGTATTAACATGTATACAGTAATCTCTAATACACCCTGTAACTGCGGTTTTTGAAATGATACATCCGTGACATGATATGAGGAACATAAATGCGTGTTGATAAAAATGTCTGAGAACAGACACCACTAGTTGTTTGATTTTCAATGGTGCTTAAAGTTCTTCCGCTTTCACATTGACAAATAACGCTTTCCGGAAAAGTGAGAGCACTTGTAACCAGGTCATGAATGTTACAGCATTACAGTGAGTCGGCATCCGGTCGATGTTAAGCGATAATTTGGTAGATATCTAGATGACAGAAAAGGAAAAAGAAAACTTAAGTTATGAATACTTTTACTTTAAAAGTGCCAGACTCCCAAAATTAAAAACACTTCTTCTGTGTTCTCGGTGATAGGCCAGGAGCTAGGTTACTAACATTCACAGTATTCTTGAACTCAATCAGACTAGAACGTTTAAGATGCTTTTAAGTAAGGTCAAGATTTGGTAAAACATCATTGCAGTTGCCACAGAGAAGAAAGGGTTACGACAGGTTTGGGAGCACCTTAAAGGCCAACATAATGTCCCTTGTAGAGCAGAAAGGTTGTGCAGGAAGAGAACGAAGACTCGGAGGGATAGGGAATGATTCTTCAGTGAACCCTTCAAGTTTGCCAAAGAGCTGTTTGAGCAGCCACGGTCAGCTACGCTAAACATCAAGAAAGAAGACCTGGAAGACCACCTTAGAATGACATATTCAGATGGTCGCAAAGATGAGCCGCTCAGCAGCATGGCAGGCCTTAAATGGCCGAGTAAGCCGGGAGCTGAATTTAACACCAAGCCCAAAACGGTGCAAGAGGTACAAAGCATTGTCCAGAAAGCTCGATGCAAGTCAGCTCAATGTCCTAATGGTGTTCCATATGTTGTGTATAAGAGATGCCCTGAGGTGCACAAAAGACTGCTCCGTTTACTGAAGAATGTGTGGAAAACCCAACTTGTAAGCAAGGAATGGAGAAAGGCGAACGGAGTCTACATCCCAAAGGAACATAATTCAAAAGGCAAAGTCTGACAAAACAAACCTCCATGTAATCTGGTTGGATCTAGCAAATGCGTATGTATCCGATCCACACCAGATGTTGTAGCAGGTCCTAGAAATGTATCATGTTCCAGAAGAGATTGCAGCAATGCTGAAGCTGTATTTCGCAGGGTTTTCTGTCAGATTTTCAACCAGAGAGTACGCAACGAAGTGGATTTGCCTTGAAGTTGTAATTGCGATGGGATGTACCATCTCACCGATACTATTCGTTATGGCTATGCAGGTAATCCTCAATGCGGCTGAAGGAATGGCTATAGGTCCAAAGCTCGGTGGAATGTGTCACTTGCCACCGCTCAAAGCATTCATGGATGAACAACAATTCTGACATCAGATGAACATCAGGCCCGGAGGATGTTACCACGCCTGGATGAACTAGTTAGCTGGTGCAGAATGAGTTTCAAACCCAAGAAGTCGAGAAGCCTATCAGTCAGGAAAGGGAAGATAGCAGAGGTCATATTCATGGTTTCTAACCAAGGAATCCCTACTGTCATTGAGGAACCTGTTAAAAGTCTTGGCAGGGTGTACGATGCCTCATTAAAAGACTCGAAGGCAGTGCAACAGACAATAGAAATGGCAGGCAGATCAAAGCAGACTCTTAGGTAAATTCAAACTGTGGTGCCTCCAGTTCATGTTGATACCTACGTTACTGTGGCCACTGCTTATATATGAAATAAGCACAAGTACAGTGGAAGCTATAGAGCAGAAGGTCAACAAGTTCATGAGGAAATGGCTAGGGGTACCACCAGGTCTGTCAGATGTAGCACTATACTGCAAAAAGTCAAAACTTCTGTTTCCTTTCAAGTCAGTTGTTGAAGAGTACAAAGTTAGAAAGGCAAGGCTTGCAATGATGCTACGCGAGTCAGCAGATGATGTGGTTAAGTCCATTCAGCCCACACTGAAAACGGGAAGGAAGTGGAGAGTGGAAGGAGCTGTTGATGCTGCCCAAGAGTCACTCAAACTGAGGGAGGTAATCGGATACACACAAACGAATAGACGGGGATTTGGTCATGGAGACATCCGCTAGTGGTCCAAGGCATCAAGCAGGGAGCGCAGAGACATGGTAGTTCAGGAGATACGAGGAGCTGAGAATGATAATAATAATAATAAATTCTTTAAGCGCCAAACACGGCGCATAAGGCAGAAACCAGTGCTCTCCAGGTTGTTCGTTGTGACGCCACTCCTCTTAGCTCTTGCACATTATTTAGGCCCAACGTTCTTCCTTCTCTTATTATTGTTCTTCTGAGTGTTTCTTTTGGTCTTCCTTTTTTCCGCTTACCCTCAGGAACCCAAGTGAGCGCCTGTAGTGGTATTCTGTTGTTTTGCATTCGTAGGACATGACCGATATATGACCATCGTCTTTTCCTTATATAGTCGGAGACATATTTCTGCCTAGAGTCTTCTCTTATTTGTCGATTAGTCTTGAATTCTTTCCAACTGATGTTCATGAGTTTTCTAAGACATTTGTTCTCGAATGTATTCAGCTTGTTCTCCAATGATTTTGTTATTTTCCAACTCTCACAGCCGTATGTTAACACTGAGATAACATTTGAATTAAACAGACGAAGCTTGGTATGTATATTCAATGATCGTAATTTCCAAATGTTAGATAATCTATTGAAGGCGCTAGCTGCCAAAGCAATTCTAGTATGGATTTCTCTTGTTGTGTCACCATCCTGAGTCATTTTACTGCCTAAATAATTGAAACTTTCAACTTTCTGTAGTTTTTCCCCGTTCAAGATGATATCAAAGGTCTCGTTAGAAAAGTTCATAGCTTTAGTTTTAGAGGCATTTATTTGGAGACCAATTTTAACCGAGAGATGACACAAATTATTTATTGCTTCTTGGGATTGTCTTGGTGTTGAACTTAAGAATGCTACATCATCTGCGAAATCCAGGTCCCCCAGGAATTTTCCATTTGTCCATTTTATACCCAATTGTTCATTGTGGGTATAGTTTCTCATAACCCAATCAATAGCTATTCCAAAAAGTAGTGGTGACATAATACAGCCTTGTTTCACCCCTGTTTCTACTGTAAACCATTCTGTATTCCCTTTATTTGTTCTAACACAACATCTTGCATTGTCATATAGCGCTTTGATTATATTCACATATTTTGTTGGAAAACCATAGATTGTAAGTATCTTCCACAATGATGGGCGGTGTAGACTATCAAAGGCTTTTTGAAAATCGACGAAGGTGATAATAAGTGGCGATTGCCTTTCCACTGATTCTTCTATAATTGTTCTTAGTGTGAATATTTGATCAATACATGATCGTTTCGGCCTGAAACCCGCTTGTTCTTCTCTGATCTTTTCGTCAGCATGCAATTTAAGTCTTCAGGCTCGACAGTAAACATGACTCACTCTAATATCTTGGGGGCTAAGGAGATTTCTAAAATTGGATACTGGAATGTAAGAACTATGTATCAAGACGGAAAATTGAGAATGATAAGAGGTTGCAAAAAGCAGTACAGCAGGCCCAACAAGGCCAATGGACTACTTGGGAAGGAGCCCTGCAAAGGTCCTTGACATTGAATGATATATGACATATGGCACCTCTTAGGCTCAACTTCGTTGTTAGATCAATGTATGACCTCCTGCCATCGGCCACAAACCTTGTGAGATGGGGAAAGTCAGATGATGAGCAGTGCCTCCTGTGCCAGGGGAGGCAGACACTGGAACACGTACTCTCAGCTTGCAAGGTGTCATTAGGGCAAGGGCGATACACATGGCGCCACAACAAAGTGCTAAATGATCTGGCTGCGACAATAGATCTGGCAAAGATGAAGGCAAATAGCAATGTCAGGCCAGACACCACAAAGACATACTTTCTGAGAGCAGGAAAGTCAGGGCACCCAAAATCGAGTAAATCAGGTAGCAGTGTACCATCTCTCCTTGACTGTGCAAATGACTGGGAGATGGCGGTAGACCTACTTGGACGAGGGGCATATCCAGAGAGTATCAGAAAATCTCAAAGATGGCCAGATATAGTGCTGCTTTCTTCATCATCGCACCAGATTATATTGATTGAACTGACCGTGCCATTTGAATCCAGATTGGAAGAGCAACATTTGTTCAAAGCGGCCAAGTATACTGATCTGGCTGCGGATCTGAGACACGATGGGTTCAATGCAAAGGTCATGGCTGTTGAGGTGGGTGCAAGAGGGCTGGTGGCTGCATCAGTGTATGATTTATTGAAACTGTTGGGGCTGAGGGGACAGTCAAGAACAAGGGCACTGAAGAGGCTTAGTGAAACTGCGGAAAAGGCATCATGCTGGCTGTGAAACAACAGCAATAGGCTATGGAACTCGGGACGGTAAACTCTGCGGTAAAGGAAACATCAGGAATTTGTCTAGGTCTACAATACGTTGAGTTTTTCGTTGTGCTGGTGAAAGTGCTGTGACTTACAGGCAACATGCGGCGTTTATTATAAGAGGTGTTTCAGAGGCTGGCTCGCAAAGAAATCACGCCTTGTCGGCGTCACGCAGGCGTGTCAGTGGTGTGCTGTGGAACGACCGAATCAATTTGTCTTCTCTTTGTTACTTTCTCAATTGCCTCCTGCTGGTGGAATTGTGGATTTTAAAGCTGCATCCAAGGTGGAATGGGTTTATGTTCTGCACAAGACAACAGGAGGCTGAGACACTTCGGAGTCATGACCCAGGTGCCTCCCTTTCCCCCCCCCCCCCCCCTCCTTTTAGAGTTTAAACGAGAATAAGGGGGCAAAACACTTGTCCGACGAGGGGATTTCTTCTGATGATCAGATTGCCTCCAGTTGTATCGCTCTGTATAGAGTTTCCTATCATCGCAGACAGTGTTCGCTGTGTTTGATTACCTAAGATATTGGACCCACTCGTCTTGTGACACCTCTCTTAGTTGATGATTA
Organism: Oreohelix idahoensis; assembly: GCA_024509875.1. Taxonomy (NCBI): domain Eukaryota; kingdom Metazoa; phylum Mollusca; class Gastropoda; order Stylommatophora; family Oreohelicidae; genus Oreohelix; species Oreohelix idahoensis. The sequence goes on from JAMPIV010013780.1 coordinate 41,464, forward strand.
AAGATCAGCTTACAACGCTATTCTATACCTGACGGGCCAATCTTTTATGACACGGTTAGAGGACGGGACAAAGTTTACTATTAATTTGCATTTTGATAGAATTCGGAAGCAAAAGGAGATTGATCTTGCAGTTACATCGTTAAGATAGGAATACGCATTGATGGAAGGAGGTGGAATGGCTGATTCTGATCTTTAACTAATCCCTAAATCTTACACATTTAGAGCCTCCTATTCTCAACATTTGTACAGGGCAGATCGCACTACAGATCCAAAAACCAATCTATTTATTTACGTCGGGTGTTTGCGAAGTGTCCTCTCAGCTTTCAATTTTGAATGAACTTTTTTTTAAAACATTCATCCTAAACACCATTAGAAACGATGACCATTGCTTTTACTTTTGTATTGCTTTATGTCCAACCTCTGTTTTTCTTTTTTTTTTTTTTTCTTAACTGACAAGTAACGTTTGAGTGTTTATTCTATAGGGTGATCGAGGATCCGCGCTGGTGTAATGGCTACGGCGTTGTACTGGCGACCAGGTTTTCATGGTTCAAACCCGGGCGTCAGCGTTTGAAGGAATGTTTACGACCGGAAATTTGACTGAATAACCTGAACGGCTTCTGCACATAAATCCCGTGTCGATGGGAAGGAGCTTCGCTCCTGACTGGGTTGGAAGGGAAGTCAACTGACCCCCCAGCCTCGCAATGACATGTCATTGGGCCAAAAGAGCTGGAAAGCTCGAGTGCCGCTGGTTAGAAAAAAAAAAAAAAAAGGGTGATCAAGAAGTCTCTCCGCAGTTGGTTCAGTGCTTGAATACTATTAATCAAGGGAAACAATCCAAACGATAACATTATTATAAAAGGGTCGTAATTTACAACTCTACATATCTTTATTTTACATAGCAATTTAAATTATTTAAACAGACACTAATGCTTTATGCGAAAATTAAAAAATAAAATACAACTTTTATGTAGTAGTCAAGTGAATGTAATTAAAGTCAATTAAAATAATGTTGTTCATTGCATCATAAAATGTTACATTCATATTATTAAATCACTGAACCTACTGCGGACAGACTTCTCGATCACCCTGTATAAATATTACGCAATAACCACTTCACTTTGGATATCCCGGATGCAGGCCAGTATTTACCCTCTCTTCGCCTAAGCCAGTGGTTTACAAACGGTGTGGCTCCCCTGTCTTCACCTCAGCCAGTGGTTCACAAACGGTGTGGCGCCCCTGTCTTCACCTCAGCCAGTGGTTTACAAACGGTGTGGCGTCCCTGTCTTCACCTCAACCAGTGGTTCACAAATGATGTGCCGCAGCTGTCTTCACCTCAGCCAGTGGTTCACAAACGGTGTGGCGCCCCTGTCTTCACCTCCGCCAGTGGTTCACAAACAGTGTGCCGCCCCTGTCTTCACCTCAGCCAGTGGTTCACAAACGGTGTGGCGCACCATATTGTTGTGGCGCGAGAGGATGGCAGGTATGACCGGAAGATTCAAAGACAATCAAGGATTTAGAGAGATTTTCAACACATTCATATTCCAACAATAATTATTGTTTTTTCTTATTTATTTAATTTAATTTGTTACCTGTGATAGAATATGGTAAATACATGTACAGGAACTCATAGAATTTTCAGGAACTTTAAAGATTTTATTCAGTAATATAGTGTATCTTATATCAAATAGATACAGTTCTCCACGACATTTTGTTGTGAACAGAGATTTTTTACCTCTGACAAATATCAAAGACCAGAACAAGGAAAGGCTTCTTTGTTTTGATGATGTTTTGAGTGTTTGTCTGTCTCAAATAAGACCTAATGTAAATCAGATTACCCTACACAAACAAGCTTCTACCTCTCATTGAATGTTGTATATTTTGTGAATGAATGATGTTTAATGTAACTTTATTGTTTTATACTTTCTGGATGTCTCATGATCATTTCAACAGGTAGTTGTGTTCTATGTTATGAATAAAGTGTTGCTAAGGAGTTGATTTTTTTTTTTTTGGAAGGTTTTTCTTATCAATAAAAAATTTCGCTAAATTTTCATTCCCAAAGTGTGGCCTAGAGAAACAAATTACAAATGTGGGAATCATTGGTCTAAACTAACAGGAGTTAAAAAGTTACTTGCAGTCTCTATCAATGCGCTATAAATAAGTTATAAGTAAGTCACCAGTAGATATCTGTCCAGAAGGAAGTAAAATGCCATATATAACAGAGTACGGCAGACCAGACATCTCTACATCAGTACTTTTGGGTGCTAACTGTGTGAACTTCCTTCTACTGACACACGTTTATGCTGACCATTCTTGCATAGAACAGAACTTCACTAAACGTTGCTCTATATGTTTTGTGTTTGTTCCATGTTCAGATACTGTATATATTGACAGGTAGACCTAGGCAGGTGAGTATTAAAATGTGTGTCGAGTGGTAGAATAGTTAGATAGCTTGCTTCTCTGCACAATGTTACCGGGTTCGACTGCACGAACCTTTTTTTTTTCCAAGGGTTAAGAATTGTGCATATAGGCCCGTCTATCATTCTGCCCTCCCCCCCCCCTCTCTCTCTCTCTCTCTCTCTTTTATGAGTTCTGATTACATGCCTCCCCTAATCGGACTACCTTTTCTTATAATATCAGCTGTAGGTTCTAATGACGATGTTTGTACTTTTCAACATATTTTATGTCATGTTTATAAGCAGAATATCAGACGGGCTCCGTGCCCAATTGTCAACCCTTTTAAAATAAAGTTCGTTCGTTCATTCGTTTGTGCTCTCTCTTTCTCTTACTCACTCTCTCTCTCTCTCTCTCTCTCTCTCTCTCTCTCTCTCTCTCATTTTCTCTCTACCTATAGTGCATACAGTATCCTTTCATTCCACCTGTTACTTCAAACATTAATTTAAAGGCATTCATCATTAAGAAGATAATAAAACTGCATATATTTATAGTATCCAATCATGTTCAAAGTTAAGTATGTTTAAAGAAAAAAAAAGTAATGAAATCAAAAATACAAAACAAACAAACACAAAAACAAACAAGTAAAATCCAAACTCTCCATACAGTACATTACACGATGATTTAAAACATAATCAGGTGAGGGTGTCATATAATCAGGTGAGGGTGGCACATAATCAGGTGAGGGTGGCACATAATCAGGTGAGGGTGGCATATAATCAGGTGAGTGTGGCATATAATCAGGTAAAGGTGGCACATAATCAGGTGAGAGTGGCATATAATCAGGTGAGGGTGGCATATAATCAGGTGAGGGTGGCATATAATCAGGTGAGGGTGGCATATAATCAGTTTAAGGTGGCACATAATCAGGTGAGGGTGGCATATAATCAGGTGAGGGTAGCATATAATCAGGTGATAATCATGTGAGGGTGGCATATAATCAGGTGAGGGTGGCATACAATCAGGTGAGGGCGACATATAATCAGAAGTAATGAAATATTATAACAGTCTTTTACTGGATGAGTTTACTTGTCATTGCACGTGGAAGATTGTGCCAGAGATGAGCAGCGTTTGAGTTCTATATCTGATACTGCCATAGGGAGAGAATTTTTAGTCTTCACTATGCTAGACCCAGCTTTGTGAAGAGACAGAAGGAGGCCAAAAACAAACGGAGAAGAGAACGAACGAACGAACTTTAAAAAGGTTGAGAATTGGGGACACAGGCCAGTCTGACATCCTGCCCTTAGTTGTTCATCCTGGAACACGATACTCATCATGCGGTAAAACCACCAACAATTAATGTGGCCACCATATCTGCATGTTCGAACCCTGGTAGCGTCAAAATCCAGTCAACTGAGCAGTACACACGTACCTGACTCTTGAGATAAGGAAGACACGTATAGTAAGAAAGAAAACCCGTCCATCCTCACCTGTCGTAATTTTACGAAGAGAGGTTTGAGATATTTATGGTCCTGTCTGAGCAGAGGTGATAGTGGCAACTATGTGAGAGTAACGTGTAAGAAATAGTTTTCCTCACGAGGTGATAGTGTAAGAGAAAGATCAGTCTCTGGAGTGAGTAATTTCTCTAAGCCAGCCTATCTTTACGACTATGTTTAAATCAGACGCTCTTTCTCTCCTTATACAAAATACAAGTTACACTGCACCCGAATATACACAATTCTGTGACAAATACGTACAAACGTGAAAACAAACTATGGATAACAGATATGGGCAGGGGTTGACCAACACAATAACTTAAGGTTTATTAAGTTTATTATCACTAGAAATTCACAACATCGAGCATATACATATCAATAAAAGCCTGATTTAAGACAAATGAAAATAACCCAATATTTCCCACCCCTCTTTGTAGAGAAAGAATCCCAACAGAAGGTAATAACCCCAAAAAGTCAAAGGTTAACTATAAGGGTATGAAATAGACATTAAAGGAAAAGAACAAATTCCTAGATAAGATATTCCGTAAATAATCAGGTTAGTGAGGAATTAATAAAATAATGTGTATATTGATTGTATCAATAAAATATGTTTCTGTCTTTCTGTTCATTCACACAGTCACTCAGTGGCCACACTCATATTCCCTTACCCAATAGTTGTAGCAGGTATTCCTTGAAAAAACACCACTAACAAGTAATATGAACTACAGTGTCAATGTTGATTGCCAACTCAGGCCCCAGACTAGCCTTGGTGCTTATTGCTGATGTCAAGGTAGTCGCCGAAGTTGATGCGTTGTTTTCCTAGATAATTCATGTACCACTGCGTATATTTGGTTGGAATAAGACGTATTCGTGATTGTCACCGTTATAGAAAGAATATATATATATATAATATATATATATATATATATATATATATATATATATATATATATATACAAACAGTAATTTGCAAAAAAAAAGGCAGTCATATTTTCGCAACGCAGCACACTCATAGAAGCAAATAATAATAAAAACTGTATGTCCAGAGGAAGATTGGTATTTCACCTATCTATTAACAGTGGTTTTAGTACAATATAATGTTGCCTTCTCCAGCAAGGCCAGCCTGGATGCGGCGAGGCATACTTCCCACAAGTGTTTGTAGGTAATTGTGAGTCAGACTGTCCCAGTATTTTTCAGCTTCCTTCTTCAATTGTTCAACGTCTCTGAGTCCACTCTTTTTTAAATGATTCTTGAGTAGTGCCCAAACGTTTTCAATTGGGTTTAGGTCGGGACTGTTGCTGGGCCACTTCAGCACTATCACATTCTTCTCTTGCAGCCATGCTTTGGTGGTATGAGCTGTATGCTTTGGGTCATTGTCATGGTGAAATGTGCACCCATCGGGGTACATGACCTGCATAAATGGCAGAAGGTGTCCCTCTAGTATGTCGATGTACCTTTCTTTCGTGAGAATTCCTGTGAAAACACACAGTGGGGTGGCACCTCTTGCTGACACCCCTCCCCAAAGATGGAATTTCTGGGTATGTTTCGGTCGCTGGTACACAGGCGTTACAGAGTCTTTCGTCCAAATATTTATTTGAGCAGGATAAGACCAAACAGAACATTCATCTGAAAAAATCACATTGTCCCATGACAAATATTTGTTTTCGTGGCACCAGTTCAAGCGCATCTGTTTGTGAGTCTCTGTGAGCAATGGTGACGAAATTACCCGCTTTTTTGTGTAATTCATCCTGTGTAGCTCACGGTTGACAGTAGAATTAGATACCTCTGGGCTTTCCAACTCGATCATGCGCTGCCGTATGTTTTCTACACTCTTCATTGGCCCAGCCCGAACGATTTGGGCGAGACACCGATGGTCATTTGTGTCCAAAATTCTTGGCCTCCCACTACCTTCTTTTCGCTCGATTCCATTACCTGCTTTTAATTTACTCACAACTCTGTAGACAGTCCGCTCAGGAATGTTCAAGGTTTCAGAAATGTTGGAACATGTTTGATTTCCTTCATTCCAAAGCTGTGAAATTAACATACACTTTGTCTTTGTATCCATTTTCTGCCACTAGCATTAGAAATTGTCGTCTGCTCTATTATCAAGGGACTGTACTCTACGCTAATTTTTTTTTACCTTTTGCTAGTGTTTGTTCACTTAAGTGGAGTGCAAATTTGGGGCAGAACATGCATATTTAATTAGATTTCAGCATATTTAGCTGAGCAATATGACTGCCATTTTTTTTGCAAAGTACTGTATATATATATAAGCATTAGGCGCATAGCGCTCATGGACTCTGCGGTAAACTCTTCTCCGTCTATCGTGTCGCTGGAGCACAAACAATGATTCATGACTTAACCAAACCCGTCTCCAGTCATTCTCAACAGTCCATTGACGATGCTGGCTCGCCCACTGCAGTCGGTTCTGGCGATGCCGGTCCGTAAGACCAGAATTTCTGTAGAGTCTTCTAGCCCAAATACCAGAGTCGTGCAGCCGGTTCCTGACCGTTTGATCTGAAATTCGACGAGCTGCTGACATTGACTGGACTGTGGAGGACGCAGATGCAAGTCGATTGCTGAGGTGACGCAGCCGTATGAAGCGATCTTCGGCAGGAGTTGTGACTCTGGGTCTTCCACTGCGCGGCCTGTCTGCCGCTGAGCCAGTTTCTTGAAATCGCCTCCAAAGGCGATTAATGGTGCTTCTAACCACATTAAATTGTCTGGCCACCACACTTTGTGAATGTCCAGTCTGTAAACATCCAATGATGATGAGTCGTTGTTCTGTAGTGAGATGAGCCATACTTGCGCATTGAATTTTCAACTAAATTTATTCGAGGATCATCAATCTTTTATAAGCATTCAATAATATGGTCAAAGAGTTTTGTGTTCAGTAAGTTTGACGATGCTGTTTCTATACCACACAGTAATGAAGAGTTAACACCTGACGTTTAATTTGTTAGTTATTTGTGTGAATGCTAATATCTGTCTCATGTTGATGAATGAAGCTTTGGTCCAGATTCGGCTCTATTTTCTTTGATTTCTGTTTCACGTTTGCTATCCTCTGTTATTATGTGCCCTAGATACTGTTTGGTTTGGTTTTAAGTTACGTCTTCATTGCACACGGACAACTCCATCAGGGCTCCTATCTCCACCCTTAGATCATTCAAGGAGGATCTTAGCACAGTGCACGAACTCCGTAGCACCTACGAATATCTCAATGTGTCTGTACAGGAATAACACATTCTATAAGTATTTTTGTGGTGTGTAGGATTCCTATTTTATCCAGGCAGCAGCGGTATAGCCTTCTATTATCTGTTTTTTTTTTCATCCGAGAAGGCGAGGTATCAGATCTCACTACCCGTTAGATCGGGGTGGGGGTTATAACATCATAAGGAACCAATAGTTCTGAAAACAATTTCCATCAATTATATTGAATAGGTTGGGATCGAACCTGATACCTTAAGAATTAGACACGGACGCTATACCTCTTAGCCACACCGCCCTCCCCCCCCCCCTCTCAAGCCCAGATATAAAAAGATGTTTAACCCATTCTAGAATCTGTCAGCATATTCCTTTTTTTTAAAGATGGCTTCGAGTCTGTTGTGCTAGTTATTAAAGTTTTAGATACATCTGACGTCATGTTAAATTTACAAGAAGTCATGGACTACACTTCATTATTACCGCAAATAGCAAATACCATTTTCTGTGATTCCCTTGTTGACTTATTTCCATGCCAAGATGTTAAATGTCATTGTTTTTCAGTAATTATTTTTCCTTCAAACTTTTATATTGTCACAAAAACATTTCAACATTCTTCTTCTGTGAACATGCTGGGAAAAGGTGGAATACTTCCTTTCATTGAGAATTAATGAACTTTCTTTGCGGACTGAGTTCTATCAGGACGTCTTCATTACACGTTTCTGCTGCCCGTGGTTTGGTTATCATTTACTGTAAAACACATTTCTGTGGTTCGAATATTTCCTTGCTTGTTTACTGTTAGCCATGACAAGCATTCACATAACAAGATTGGGTCTTTATAACACACACACACAGAGATGCAACATACTCGTTCCTGCTTCAAATATTAAATATATGTATATTAAAATGTCATTCTAAGGAAAACTGATTTCGCGTGGGATGTTTTTCAACTCTGAGATGCATGATCTTTCAGGTGATACTATTAACGTACTCCTGTATTATAATTATCTATTGACTTGTTTTATTGTCGTCCAGTTTATTTTGATTCAGTTCTGCAGGTCCGTGTCTTTGAGATAAACATATCGTATATCTTTTGCTTTCTTAGGCTTAGACTTTAATTTTTACTTTTTGTAATTATTTATATTAATCATTGCCTGTATCTTTTTCACTTTTTTTCTGTTTTGATTACAGATGTTTGTATAATGTACAACGATTATTGTTTTTGGGATGTCCGCAATACATCTCTTTACATTGTCACTGAGCAGAGAACTCGCCAGGTCACAGCACATATCCCTTTATAACACACAAAAATTACCTACTTAAACGTTGCCAATCTTTGTTGTTGTTGCCTGTTGCGCACATATTTTTTGGCGCACGGATTACGCATACCATGTAAAATGTTTTAATTGTCTGATGAAGATATATTCATCTTTGAATGCATGTTTTGGTCTTGAGGGACGAAACTCAGATTTCGCAATAAGTAGTCATTCTGTGAGTTATCGCTCTTTGTAGCGTTCTTAAAAATAGAACTCGGCGGAGGAATTTAGACTTACTTGAATCTATTCTGTGTTTGGTTAGGAATAGGTTGTTCTTGCTTCAGAATGTCTATGGTCCGAATCTATGTGTAGTGCTTGTCTATGTAGGACGAGTATGTCTTATATCTTGATATCTTAGTATGTTTAAGTGGAACTATTTGTTCTTGTACTGTACTGAAGGGGGTCAGGTGTTTTCGGCGGATCAAGAGAGGTGAGGGGGTTCTTCGGTTGTCTAGGCCTAGGACGGGAAGTCATGTCGGAGAGATGCCCAAGAGTTTGTGATCTCTGTAAGTTTTTCTGGGGACGAAGATAGTTTCTTCCAGGATCGTTTAGTCCATGAGTTCCCAAATTGTGATTCTATAACGCCGGGAGAGCGTTTTTGTGCTTGCTAGTGTATTTCTTACGTCCAGGTAAAAAAAAGTACTTTTGCTGACTTCGTTCATTCCTAGGCTTAAGATGGGCAGACGTTTACATGAACTTACCTATGAATATGTCGGGACGACATATTCTCTAGCAGCACTAAATATGTTTATATGCAGCAACTATGAGGACAGAATATGCTGATCCTTGTAGAATCATTTATTGTTGATGAACAAAGCTTCGATTGAAGATTTGGCTATACACCCGTATAGTGAGTGATGCTCAACCGGGAACCAGCAGCCATTGTGGAATTCGATTGATTTTGGAATTCTACTTATTGTAAATCATTAGCAGAGAACGGGAAAACTTCCTTATTATCAGGTGATGATTGAGAGATCACTATTATAAAGAAATTAACATTATCTTCACAGAGATTTGCTGCAATGTACCTAAAGGAATCTTCTCTAGAAAGAGATCCTGTTTAGGAGTCAAGTTTGAACAGTATTGTTTAATTGACATGCTCGGTCAGTAAGGTCTACTGACTGTATTTATAAACTATAAAAATCTTGGTGTTTACAGATGTTCCATTGCAAGATTATTCTTCATGAATGCTAATTTAGGACGGTAGTCCATTGATCAATATTATGCTGTCTATGTCGACTCATGTTCCTGTAACTGTACCCAATCGGTCAAGTGTGTGCGTCCAATTAAACTATTGAAACGACTACAGTGATCTGCATTGGTGACTTAACGTAATGAGTGAATGAGTGCCTTATACGGGTCAACACACGAACAGTCCACCATTCGCCTAACTCATACTTCACACTCACACTCCATATTTGCATAATCCTGCGTTGGTTGAGTTGACCTTTGCTCCCCCTGGAGCCTTCATCATATTCACCACTGGTTTGTGTGAGGAGAATACACAGTTACGATCAAGAAGAAAAAGGAGAGTTATCAACGTGGTAGGCCAGTTTCCTGGGTCCAGCCTTCGCAGTCTACAAAGTGGAAGTCACCTAGTGTTTCAAAAACATTTATTTTGGCCAAATGTGACACACATCAACACCTATAGGACAACTATCCAGTTGATGTCAGCTTGACCTGTTATGACAAGTGTAACTGTATCTAGGTCACCGCTGTTGACATTTTGCTCGGTACAGGCATTATTTCATATAACAGACAGCGTAGCACGGCAAGTTGTTTACAAGTGGACATCACAGCATTACACAGAACATTGGCAAGCAAATTAACTGTGTTAGCAGAAGTATTGAACTTAGAAGCCTATTTTCATCGATGGATCTTCTTATGTTCTGCTATTGTGTTGAACTTTAATATTTAAGGCCAGAAATAGTAGTTCAATAAAGTGGCAGTTATTTATTTTGATTAAAATATCTGTGCCATTTCTATAAACAGCCTTCTTTACAACACTCTATCTACATCACAGTTTATTGATGATATATGCATTTATGCTTTATATATATTTATGTTTACATGTTTATATGTAATAGTTATTTATGTCGCGGGCCTGGTTGGGAGGAGACTAGGACAAGATATACCGAGTCATATTGGTCTTGAACTAGCGTTCTGTAGGGGCAAATTTCTTAATTGAAATTTGCATGCAACACCTGTTGCAATACCTGTTAGCTGTGACGAAACTGTCCCTATTGTTGTTTTTGTAATATTTCTCTGTTCTTTAGTTTTGTTTTGGTTTGTTTGTATAATTTGTTGGTCTACCCTTTGCTATCTTTCAGTTTTATACACAATTTATGTTCATACACTGTGGCGTTATTTGTCTTGTTCATTCTATTGCAGATATCATCACAGATTCTGTGATCATTTTTCTTTGATTTTTCCTATTTGATTTATTTGATTGCTGCAAATGTTTCCTGTTCTCTTGTATAATTGTTTTGTTGTTTTCTTGATCTACATACACTATTTAAAATATATTTGATCATATGTATTTATAACAAAAAGTCAACTGATGATTTTTAGTAATTGGTTGGTACACAGTTGATTATACAAGACCTTACTAAAGGCTTGTTTCCCCACATAGTTTGGGATAAGGAGCTGATTGATCAAAGTATTAGGAGCTTGTGTTTACATTACTTTGGAATATAGATTACGTTTTTGTGTCAACTGATTGCTATCATTATTAGACATCATGTCTACATTGGAACACTTTATTGAATTAGGGAAATCTCTAGGCAAGACTGGAGATAAGTTGGAGGAGTATGCTACCAGTCAATATGATAAAGCACTTAAAGCTGAGGAAATGAAACAAAAAAGTGAGGAAATGAAAAAAAAAGTGAGGATAGAAAAATGGAAATAGAATTTGAACAAAAGAAACTGCAGATGCAGGTTGAGGAAAGGAGATTCCAAATGCAATTGGAAAAACAAAACAAAGAAGCTGAACAAAAGAGATTAGACAAAGAAGCTGAACAAAAGAGATTAGACAAAGAAGCTGATGCTGAGCAGAGAAGATTAGACAGAGAAGCTGAACAAATGAGATTAGATAAAGAAGCTGATGCTGAGCAGAGAAGATTAGACAGAGAAGCTGAACAAAAGAGATTAGACAGAGAAGCTGAACAAAAGAGATTAGACAAAGAAGCTGAACAAAAGAGATTAGACAAAGAAGCTGAAGAAAAGAGAATAAGAAAAGACAAAGAAGCTGAGCTGAGGAGAAAAGAGCAATAAGAGAACATCAAAAAGAACTTTTAGCATTTGAGTTAGAAAAGTTGAAATTGACAAACATGAGTAATGTCAATCAGTCATCTAGTGGTAAACCCTTTACTTACAAGGTCAAGGTACCAGCGTTCAATTCTGCCAGTGATGATATAACATTCTGGCTTGATAGATTTGAACGTGCTTGTCGAGCTCATAATGTGGAGAAATCACAATATGCTAATCAGTTGTCTGAGAATTTAAAAGGTGATTCTCTGACGAGTTTAAGTTTGGTTGAAGAAACTGACAAGGATAATTATGAGGTTATTAGGGCAGCCTTGATAAAGAAATACGAGTTATCTGAGGAAGGTTACCGTATTTTGTTTAAAAGAATGGTACCTGAATCAGGGGTAGAATTCTCAGAATTCATTGCAAGGACACGTCTTACATTTAATCGTTGGATTGAACTGTCCAAAACAGAAAAGACTTATGAAGCACTTATGGATTTATTGCTCAGGGACAAGATTATGTCAAGCATTAGTAAGCCATTCCTTGAATTCCTACATGAGCGGAAACCTAAAACACTAAAGGAAATGGAAGAATATTGTACCCAATACGTCACTGCACACCCAGATGTAGCTATTAGCAATTCTAAGGTTAAGGGAGGTATGCCAGTTGCATCAGCAACACCATACAACCCTAATTACTCACACAAATTCCAAGGACCTCAAAACAGGTTTAATAAAAAGAGTAACCATAACAGTTATCAGAACCAAGGTAACCAATCATTTCAGGGTTCTTCTTCGAATGTCTGGAGACGAGCCGACAGCCCTCGATTCAGGGGTAGTCATAATTATAGAAACTTCCGCAAAGGAAGTCATTATAGAAACTATCCTAGTTGTCCATCATGGAGACAACAGGATCATAATTACAGAGATACTCATTATAATGAATATGATAATAGTAACCAGGGGAATTATGACTCAAACCCAAATAGGGGTTACAATAGAGGAAACAATGATAATTACAGGGGTAATAATAACAGAGGTAGACCCCAACATAAAAAACAAAAATCTCATTATCATGCAAACTCTGCACAGCAAGAGTCCCATGATGCCTATAAACAAAATAAAGATAATGATGACTCTAACAATATGGCATGTGCCGCTTTCGATTTTGGGAGAGCATCTCAGTGCCCCCAATGCAAAACATTATTCGAACCAACTACGGTGTCCACTTTAATTTGTGGCCATCCTCTTCTTGCTCTTCCCGCGTCAATCGCGCATGATGGAAGAGGTTCTCTTGTCTTACACAAAAGTTTAGTAAATGACAATCCAGTTTCATTGCTTTTTGATTCTGGATGCACCACAATTGGTGTTAGGCAGTCACTCATAGATCCTTCTCGTGCTACAGGCAAAGTAGTCAAATGTGTAACATTTGGCGGCACCATAGAGAAATACTCTACTGCTATCATTAGGATCGCTACTCCTTTCTTTACAGGAGATGTACACGCATGTCTTCTGCCGAATCCGATCGCTGATCTTATCATCGGTCGTATTCACGGAGTCAAAGAATGCACTCTACAACAAATTTCCGTTTGGGAAAAACAAAATATTCAAACTGCTAATGCTGTAGTCACTAGAGCTCAAGCTCTCAATATGCCCGAAACTTCATCTATTGAAGATAATGAAGTGCATAACCAAGATGATCCCTTGGTAATTTCTAGTGACTCATTTATAAAGCAGCAAGAAGAGGATCCGACTCTAAAGAAATTCTTCACTCTTGCAACAAAAGGTGATCCGAATAAAGATTCAAAGAGTAAATCTTGGATTACAATGAAGAATGGCATACTTGTACGTATGGTGCAAGACTCCGACAAGTCAAGTCATTCTCAGATTCTTGTACCCAAGAATTTGAGAGTTAAAATATTACAACACGCACACGACTCTCAGTGTGCTGGACATATGGGTTTTTCCCGTACAAAGTCAAGAGTTCTTGCGGCTTTCTTTTGGCATTTTGTGAACAAGGACATACGGATCTATTGTCGATCTTGTAAAATATGTCAAGAAGTCAAATCCAAAAGTCCACGCCATGCTGCACCTATTCAGGCTGCAGACATTCCTATTAGACCATTTCAGAAAATGGCGATAGACATCCTTGGTCCATTTAAGATCAAATCTGCTAGAGGACATCAGTTTATCTTAACGTGTGTGGACATGTGCACACGTTGGCCAGAGGCTATCCCTCTGAAGAGCATTACTACTGCTGACATTGCAGATGCTCTTTGGCTTATATTTTCTCGTCTGGGATTTCCCGGAGAAATATTATCAGATCATGGCACCCAACTAATATCGGATACCATGTCTCAAGTAATGTCTACTCTCCAGAGCAGTATCTATCACCCAATGTCGAATGGGATGGTAGAACGCCTTAATAGAACACTCAAAAACTTACTAGGGAAGATAACTGAGGATCATCCTCAAGATTGGGATAGGATTTTACCCGCGGCCCTCTTCGCTTACAGAGAGGTTCCCAATGAACATACAGGATTTTCTCCCTTTGAACTTGTCTTTGGCGCGCGACCGCGTGGCCCTATGTCTTTGCTTCATGATCTCATAACCGCTGATAATATTACCGATGACACAAAATCTTCTTACGAATATGTCATCGCACTAAGACAAAAGATTATCGAAGCATGCAAATTGGCAACTTCTTCTTCTGAGTTTGCTAAGGAGAAAGCAAGACAATTTGCCAATAAGAAAAGAACCTTACGACAACTTTGTCCTGGTGACAAAGCATTTGTTTTGCTACCTTGTAGGGAAAACAGACTACTTATTTCTTGAAAAGGTCCGTACGTTATAATCTCGAAAATTTCCGATGTTGACTACATTGTCGATATTAATGGGAAGCGTAAAACCTTCCACATCAATATGCTTACGGAATTCCATGAACGTCCGGATTATTTACAGCCTATTTTCCAGGCAACTGACGATTCACCTGTCCAACATGGTCATTACTCATCACTGTCTGTAATACAGGATAAGAAACAGGTTTTTCGGATGTTAATCTTCCGCTTCCGATGATTCCACTTCATTCTAGTGAATCATGGAAAAATGTTACTGTTTCTCCCGATTTATCTCTAGGAGAACAGCGACAAGTTTCGGCTATGTTACAAACATTTCAGGATGTCCTTACTGACATTCCTGGACAAACTCACGTCATTGAACATGACATTATTCTAACTGACCATAATCCTATTAGAGTCAGACCTTATCCTATTCCTATACATTTTCAAGCACAGGTTGAAAAGGAGTTGGATGAGATGATAGATTTAAATATAATTGAACCATCTACTTCTGCGTATTCTTCGCCGATGGTTATTGTCCGCAAAAAAGAAAATAACATACGTCTTTGCGTTGACTATCGCAAATTGAATCAAGTCACGAAGTTTGATGCTGAACCTATGCCTTTACTAGAAGAGCTACTTACTAAGCTTTCTAAATCGCATTTTTTCACTAAACTAGATTTGTCTAAAGGATATAGCAAGTTCCTCTATCTGAACGCGCCAAACCTTTTACTGCTTTTTCTACACCTAGAGGCCTTTTTCAATGGAATTTTATGCCTTTCGGCCTTATGAACGCACCAGCTACATTCGTACGCATGATGCGTAGAATTCTATCCTATCGGTCAGATGTCATTGCGTACATAGATGACATCTGTCTTTTCAGCGATACTTGGGAAGATCACTATTCAGGGTTAGTTGAATTGCTATCAACTCTACGCGAGTATAACCTGACAGCGAAACCATCTAAAGCCTGCATTGGTTTTAGTGAAATTTCTTTTTTAGGTCACCGTGTCGGCCATGGTTTCCTAAAAACAGAGGACCATAATACAAGTAAAATACTTAACATTTCTATTCCTAAGACTAAAAAGCAAGTGCGAAGTCTCTTAGGTCTTATACAATTCTATGGACGATTCATTCCGAATCTGTCCTCAATCATGGCACCTCTTTCTACCTTGCTAAAGAAAGGGTCTCCTAATATAGTCCATTGGACTCAAGAATGTCAATCCTCTTTGGATAAGATCAAAGCTATGTTTTCTACTGCACCTATTTTAGTGTTGCCTACTAAAGATAAGACATTTGTTCTTCGTAGTGACGCTTCATCCACTGGGATTGGAGCGGCACTAATGCAAGAGTACTTTGGAACTCTGCATCCTGTAATGTATATTTCCAGAAAGCTTAATGCTGCAGAAAGGAATTATTCGGTTTTAGACCGTGAACTGTTGGCTATGGTATGGTCAATTCTCAAATTACAAAGATTCCTTCTAGGCGCACATTTTATAGTAGAAACCGATCAGAAAGCTCTTACAGCTATCCAGAGTAAAAATTTGAAGAGTTCGAGGTCTACTCGATATGCAATTGCTCTTCAACCTTTTCATTTTTCGGTACGAGCTATCCGTGGATCAGATAATGTGATGGCAGACATTCTGTCTAGATGCCCACATGATTCCACTTAGCTGTTGAATACTGGACGTCTTAACACTTAAAACTCGACAACAGATTTTTCTTTTCTATATCAAAATAGATACACATTGTAATTCGTAATGACACTACGTTCATTGATATATAGTCACCATTACTCGTTGATGATTTTTCTTTTTGTCAATCATGTACTTGGAATGCTTAAACTTAAATTGTTATATGCATTGTATCATTGTATAGTAGTATGCGTTGGTGACACCTCCCTGGAAACACTTATGCTTAAGAGAAATGCTTTCCCTGAGGGATTGAGATTTTGCATTAATCTGGCTTAAATAATTCCAGATATTTCTCATCTGCGCAGTATTTATGCGTAGGGAGCCTATTGTATGTTGCTCTCAGATGAAAATAAAAATGAATTTCATTTTTTTCCCGGGGGGGGGGGGGGGGGGGGTGGTAATCTGTTGCGCACATATTTTTTGGCGCACGGATTACGCATACCATGTAAAATGTTTTAATTGTCTGATGAAGATATATTCATCTTTGAATGCATGTTTTGGTCTTGAGGGACGAAACTCAGATTTCGCAATAAGTAGTCATTCTGTGAGTTATCGCTCTTTGTAGCGTTCTTAAAAATAGAACTCGGCGGAGGAATTTAGACTTACTTGAATCTATTCTGTGTTTGGTTAGGAATAGATTGTTCTTGCTTCAGAATGTCTATGGTCCGAATCTATGTGTAGTGCTTGTCTATGTAGGACGAGTATGTCTTTGTAACGAACAGTTTTAGTGTAGGGGGAAGTAAACTGGAGTATGTTGGTAGTTGAAATAGATTTTGAGTTATAGCACTTAGTTGCTTGTTAGCTATCGAATTGTTTAGAGAGTATCTCGTGATAGTTTCGAGAGACAGATTACAGACAGCGTGAAAAGCGCTGATATAGTTATTCTGTATTGTTTTGAGTTGGGTGAGAGAAGCTCGCTGCTAGCCCGCAATTGTTTGTGTTGTGTGAACAGTGAAAAAGTCTCGTGTCTGCTTTTGAGCGGGACGAGTGTGTTATCTAGGGAGAGTGTTCCGGGCGTTTTGACCGGGTAGGAAGACAGTGCTGAATTTAAAATGTCGACGGATTTTTCGCTGTGGGTACAGCGTAGTATGAAACTGCAGTTTTGATGATTGTGGAAATGTTTTTAACTGCAGTGTGCAGTCTTTAAAAGCCATTATCTCCTGTGTGAGGAGTCTTGATTAATAAGAGTACTTTAGGCCATGAATCATGATAGCTCCTGTGAGAGGATTGTTATTGAGGATTCTTTATAGCGCTGAGTTTAATAAGAGTACTTAGGCCATGAATCATGATAGCTCTTGTGAGAGGATTGTTATTGAGGATTCTTTATAGCGCTGAGTTTAATTACAGTACTTTAGGCCATGAATCATGATAGCTCCTGTGAGAGGATTGTTATTGAGGATTCTTGATAGCGCTGAGTTTAATAAGAGTACTTTAGGCCATGAATCATGATATCATTGTAGCTGCCGAGTGCGCAGTTCTTATATAGATATTTTATATCCTGTGTTGTGAGTGTCGGTTCCAACACGCACTCACTATCACCTATTGCAAATCGTACAAGCTGGCCATCCTATGTGCAACAGTGGTGTGCTAGTTTTATAGGATCAGATACCCGCGAAATTCGCGTGATATTAATTCACAACTGTTAGCATGTAGCCTGAGTGGCGTTAGTATATGAAAGACAGACATCACATTTGAGAGCTGTATCCAGGCCCAAGGAAACTTATTCAGTATCAGTTAAACTGGGAACTGTTAACTCAAGTCGCAAGTCGCAACTCGCAAGTCAAGAAATTTATTACTCAAGATTATGAGATGTCATGATATACAGTGGCGTCTGTATACCAGTACAAGTAATCATCTGGCAGTATGAACGAGCGGTGTACCTCCTTTCAACGAAATTGACAGACGGTGACCCATTTCCTGCTTTCCTGTGCGGTGTGTTAGCACGTAGCGTGCTGAATCGAGGACCTGAGTGGAATCAAGGTGTCAAGTTCCAATGCCTTTCTGTTGTCGATTGTTTTACCATTGAACTTTGTGATATCCAGGGTGTTAACGGAAAGGAACAGAAGAGTTTTCATTCAAGATAAGTGGTTATGTTTGTGATGTGAACTGTGTCGCCTTAACTATGTCAACGAGCCTTCCTGTGCTTTGCATCTCCTATACTGTTGAAATCTGTTGTTTTTGTTGTCTAATTCTATATAGACATATTATTAGGATTTAGTATTGATGCTAAGTATTGATGGTTGTATGATATAGGATGACTTCCCTCATATGATGTTATAAGGGTTCTTTGAAAAGGAATTGATGATACAAAGTTATGAATAATATTTTTGGTATACATACTGAACTGTGTGAAATGGAAGGGTAATTGTCAGAACTTCTTGAAACATAAACTTGCGACATTAATAATTATACTGATATAGATATATAGTTAACTGAGTGATTAAATCACCATGGATTTTGATAATAATCCTGCAGATATAAGGCCTATGTTGGAGAGTGCATTGTTAATAGGTAGAGATGAAAAGGGATTGAGAGGTCCAAGACTTGGAGTATGGATCATGGACGATTTGTTGGTTAATGTGTCAGTATCCCTAAAGTTATTTACTGAACATAACTTTAAGCTTCTTTGTAATACAATAATGGCTAAAATTAGGAAGTGAGAAACAAATAAAAGTCAACAAACAGAGTGCCCTACGGGAAAGGGACAATTGTTTAAAAGTTACTACTGAAGTGAGTAAACTACACGAAACAGTCTCTAAACTCGCAAATGAGTTAGATAAGTCAAACACGGAACTTACTAAAGTACATGCGGCGTTAGATGCAGCATTGAACAAGAACAAAGAGCTGGAAATTCGGGTGAAAGACAAAGATGATGAAGTGGGTAATCTCACTCGAGAAGTTAAAAAAAAGAAAGAGATACATGAGAAATTGAAAGTTCAGGCCAAGAAATGTGAGAAATTATGTAATGAAACATTTATTAGGCTGTTAAGTGACAATGCGAATTTTAGTCACCAAATGAAAGAAAAGTATACAGAATTTCCGAAGAAAGATGATGTACTTATGGATAATGATGATAGTCAAATTGAGGCACGACGAATTGATGCAAATAAAGAAATGGATGAAAAAGAGAGATTAGAAGAGTTAATTAAATAGGAAATTAAGTGAAGAAATTTCACAAAAAAATGTTGAAATTGCAGAAAGTACAAAAAGGGTACAGGGTCTACTCGATGTTATTTTGAACAGCGGAATATGGTCTTCTGTAAATGTGGACAATGCTAGACAGAAAGTTGTTTGCCAACAGGTTAAAAAGATCCAGCCCTATACAATCTGTGCTGATAGAAAAGTTAAATATGATGAACAAAGATCTTTTCGGGGAAAATATAACTTTCGAAGATCTTTTGATTCTGCTTCCAATAGCAACGAATCTTGGCGGCAGTGTAATAGAGAGAATGATAAGGTAACAGTCAGTCCTGATAGATTTCAAGCTAAAAACCCAAAGATTAAACGAGTAACTGATTTTGGAAGTTCTCATAAGATGATAACAAGGGATAAAGTTATAAGTAGTGGTTCCAAGGATGAAACCCATTATAGGCGTAACGATAAAGATACTTATAGATCTGCAGATGATACTGCAAACAAGCATATTGTCAAAGAAAAGAATGGAAAGAGTTTTTGTAGGAGAGATGTTTCTAAGGTTAGAAAGTACCAAGGAAATTCATATGATAATAATTTTCCTTCTCAGAGAGATAAGAGACAAATTAATGTATCTCAACAGTTTAATTCTCAGAATTTTGAAAATAATGGTACAGACAAATACAAGAAGAGTTTTCAATCGTGCAATAATTTTTCTGACAGATTTTTTGTGCGGAGTAGAAACGTTAATCATAACAAGTCTGACTGGGATTATAGACATAATAATAGTCTCAAACAAAGAGGAAATGATGATAAATATTTTGATCAAACGACGAATAATAAGAGCAATTATGCTAATTTTGCTCGACATGAGCCTAGAAGCATTGTTATTAAGCAAAGTAGCAATGATAATGATGTCACAAATACTACTGCTTGTTATGTTTCTGATTTTGAAAGAGCAGCACGTTGTTGTGAACTTAAACGAAGAGTCGATGACATCGTGGGGTGACCAGATTACCACACGGATCACAGTGCGGGGTAATTGTTTGTTTAACCTCTCCGTTGTTCGTAGTAAATTTCACCATTCATTAAAATGGAATTTTCATTTGTATTTTTTGAACAGAGGCGACTTCTTGATATGGGTCAGCGCTCCTGTTTACGTTAACGGCTGTTTACGGTAGCGGCAAGAATATAGGTCAACATTGTGCCCGAGCGAGTGTTTTCTCAAGCAGAACATATCAGCGTGCTAACCATGATTCGACGGTTTACCCCTAGTGTTTATGAGATGTCGGCAAGACCTATGGAGATTTTTTTTTTTTTTTTGCTGTTGATTCTTTTTTGTTTTGTTTGTTTATTAGGACAGTAGATGTTAATGTATTCTATTGCATAGATCATTAGAGGTTGTTATATTATGATCATCATCTTTACGCATCATTTGATGTCTATTGTTTTTCTTGATATGTATGACTGTTTTAATTATAAATTAGTTCATTTCGATGCTATTTTTATACTATTGTGTTTTGGATAATATGTAGTGTGTTAGATGGTAGTGACGTGTTGTTTACTATTCATGAATGCAATGAGCAGATTTATATTTAACCTTACTGGTTACAAACTTATGCCTATTTTTTATACTCTGGTGTAGAACTTGCAGTTTTTTTTTTTTTTTTGGTTTTGTTTTACAGATGTGTTGGGTAGAATAGTTTTGTACATGATGACAATAATTACTTTTAATATATCAGGTGGAGATAGATATAAATTATTAACTGAATAACACTGTAGCTAAGCTGAACGTGATTGTCAGCCGGAAATATTTAAAAGTTTAAATTGAACTGTATAGAGAAAATTAACAGCGGTTGCTGATATTGTTGATATTATTGGATTGAGAAATCTAGAGATCTGATTTAAGCACTTGCTTAACATACATTACATTGTTTTCATGTATTTGCAAACTTGTATTTTGGTAATAGTGTGTTTTTCTATGTGTTTCTCTGTGACGTATTTAAAAAAAAAAAAAAAAAAAACTTACACGTGTTGTGTAGTGTTTGCTTAGATGCAGGAATTGTTATATGTCTCTCATTTTGCTAAAGCTAGTTTTTTGTTAATTTGTTAATTATAGATTTGAATTAATTAAATTAAAGTACTATTTTTATGTAACTTAGCATTACGAAATATTTTTGTACTGTATTTTTTGGAAAATATTTTTTTTCCCAGACATTGTAATTTTTTATTTTTGTTTTTGTGTATGCCTAGCGTTTGACTATGTGCTATGTTTGATATGTAGAGTAATGTTAGTTCTTTAAAGAAAGTTTTTTGTTTGTTTTTTGGATGTTATGTTGTATTAGCGCTTGATTATGCGTTGGTCTTATAGCAATGCTATCACTTTTTTGTGTGGTGTCGATAATTTATTGTTGATTATGTATAACTTGTATAACTTGTTTAAATTACTGATTATGTTTGGTTTAGTTATAAACTATTTTTGTAGTATTAGTATAGGAATACTTTGTTATTTTGTTTTGTGCTTTTCGATCGTGTTTGTATGTATTTAGAAATACGTTGTTGATCTAAATTGTTATTAGTATATATTTTTATCAACGTTCTCTATATTCATACCTTTTGCTTTCTATCTGTCTTTGTTGATTATGCTTCATTCCACTCCTTCTTTTCTGTTGTCTTTTCAATATGGTATCATATTTTGTTTACATTTCGTGCTTTATTTACGTTTCACTTCATTCTCTTTGTATACTTCTTCTTTCGCTTCTTATACTTTCATTCTATGTATTGTTACTTTAATGGTATAACTTAATATAGTGTAGCTACTTGTGATATTTGTAATTATTTTACATATAACGAATTGTTTGAATGTAATATTATTGTTTTTCCTCATATTCTAATTTCATACTTACTTTTATTACGGATCATTTTTTTCGTTTGCTTGATCTTGTCTTTTCTTGTACTATCGGTTGTTTCCTATTTAGTTGTGCTGTATTCACTTAACTTGGTTTTGTAATGCATTATTTTTGGTAGCTGCTAGCCCGCAATTGTTTGTGTTGTGTGAACAGTGAAAAAGTCTCGTGTCTGCTTTTGAGCGGGACGAGTGTGTTATCTAGGGAGAGTGTTCCGGGCGTTTTGACCGGGTAGGAAGACAGTGCTGAATTTAAAATGTCGACGGATTTTTCGCTGTGGGTACAGCGTAGTATGAAACTGCAGTTTTGATGATTGTGGAAATGTTTATAACTGCAGTGTGCAGTCTTTAAAAGCCATTATCTCCTGTGTGAGGAGTCTTGATTAATAAGAGTACTTTAGGCCATGAATCATGATAGCTCCTGTGAGAGGATTGTTATTGAGGATTCTTTATAGCGCTGAGTTTAATAAGAGTACTTTAGGCCATGAATCATGATAGCTCCTGTGAGAGGATTGTTATTGAGGATTCTTTATAGCGCTGAGTTTAATTACAGTACTTTAGGCCATGAATCATGATAGCTCCTGTGAGAGGATTGTTATTGAGGATTCTTGATAGCGCTGAGTTTAATAAGAGTACTTTAGGCCATGAATCATGATATCATTGTAGCTGCCGAGTGCGCAGTTCTTATGTGGTAATTTATATCTTGTGTTGTGCTGTGAACGGTATTCTATGTGTATTTCGTCAATGTGTTGTGACGTGAATAAACCCATATGAAATGTCACCAGTCGTTTACAACCATCCATGACTCTTGTGTACGTACCTGTGGTGTAAACGACTAAACCAACACACGCACTTAATATTACAAGTGTGACAGTGAACTTAACACGTATTTAGAAATAGCCCCGGAGTGGGCGTGGTCTATTTGTATCGAGAACCTGTGCATCGCTTACCAGTAGACTTCTACAGTGTTTGCCTGTGTGGCGTATATGTAGGTATCAACTGTAGACATTACCAGATCCACAACACAACAGTAACGTTAGCAGATAATCAATAGACACCCTTACCGTACCATACATCAAACAATACGTTATCAGTGTCGCCATATCAGTGATTGGCGATATCACATGACTTTCCATGGGCGTACATTACGGGGGTGCAACAGTCTTATATCTTGATATCTTAGTATGTTTAAGTGGAACTATTTGTTCTTGTACTGTACTGAAGGGGGTCAGGTGTTTTCGGCGGATGAAGAGAGGTGAGGGGGTTCTTCGGTTGTCTAGGCCTAGGACGGGAAGTCATGTCGGAGAGATGCCCAAGAGTTTGTGATCTCTGTAAGTTATTCTGGGGACGAAGATAGTTTCTTCCAGGATCATTTAGTCCATGAGTTCCCCAGTTGTGATTCTATAACGCCGGGAGAGCGTTTTTGTGCTTGCTAGTGTATTTCTTATGTCCAGGTAAAAAAACGTACTTTTGCTGACTTCGTTCATTCCTAGGCTTAAGATGGGCAGACGTTTACATGAACTTACCTATGAATATGTCGGGACGACATATTCTCTAGCAGCACTAAATATGTTTATATGCAGCAACTATGAGGACAGAATATGCTGATCCTTGTAGAATCATTTATTGTTGATGAACAAAGCTTCGATTGAAGATTTGGCTATACACCCGTATAGTGAGTGATGCTCAACCGGGAACCAGCAGCCATTGTGGAATTCGATTGATTTTGGAATTCTACTTATTGTAGAAAACGGGAAAACTTCCTTATTATCAGGTGATGATTGAGAGATCACTATTATAAAGAAATTAACATTATCTTCACAGAGATTTGCTGTAATGTACCTAAAGGAATCTTCGCTAGAAAGAGATCCTGTTTAGGAGTCAAGTTTGAACAGTATTGCTTAATTGACATGCTCGGTCAGTAAGGTCTACTGACTGTATTTATAAACTATGGAAATCTTGGTGTTTACAGATGTTCCATTGCAAGATTATTCTTCATGAATGCTAATTTAGGACGGTAGTCCATTGATCAATATTATGCTGTCTATGTCGACTCATGTTCCTGTAACTGTACCCAATCGGTCAAGTGTGTGCGTCCAATTAAACTATTGAAACGACTACAGTGATCTGCATTGGTGACTTAACGTAATGAGTGAATGAGTGCCTTATACGGGTCAACACACAAACAGTCCACCATTCGCCTAACACATACTTCACACTCACACTCCATATTTGCATAATCCTGCGTTGGTTGAGTTGACCTTTGCTCCCCCTGGAGCCTTCATCATATTCACCACTGGTTTGCGTGAGGAGAATACACAGTTACGATCAAGAAGAAAAAGAGGGGTTATCATTGCCTATAATATTCTTTATTATTCACAAGTTTTTGCATTGGAGTTTTATGCTTCTTAACTTGCGTGTAACAGTCCCAGTTGTCACCGTGTCAAATGCCTTTATTATGTCTAACAAATCCCAGGTATTGATCCGTGATATCTCGTATAGATGAAGATTTATTAACTGAACATTTGTAATTGTGCTACCATTTCGCCGTTGGTATTTACTCTTTCAACCCACATAAATAAAAGTATCATGTTTTAACTTCATAAGAAACCCAGGCCTTCAAAAATCAATGTCAACAATTCCAGCCTTTTGCCCTTTGTTTAAGATTTGTGCAGTCGTCTTTTGTTATACAAGCGAATCTATGGTGAAGCTGTAACTCTTGACGGCCCATAAATAGCATGTTAGTAAATCGTGGCGACCAATCTCATTAAAAGCCACTGGAAGAATGTCGAATAACGTATCCACAACGGGAGCATAAAAATAGCACGTCTAGTCAGGTCGATTAACATTGGGAAAAGGCGCAGGAAACTGGCCGTTCGGCTGCGCATGAGCAGACGATACATACGTCACATAATATATATATAGCTAATGCTGGATTTCAGCAAAGGATTGACATACGCCTGTGCGCAAAAGCCTTACACAACAACCACACCGTCCTCTCGGGGGAAAAAAACATATTTTTTTTTTTTTTAAATTACTGAAAAAAAAAAGATATCCCGTTGAACCTCTGATGGGTTATAATTAGGAAATATATTGTTTTCAATTCCAAATAATATGAACAACAACCGATATGAGAAAGTGGCAAAAACAGAATGTTTTTTTTTTCAAACATTCCCCGAATAAAAGAACGGCCAAAATTAAGTACATCATAATAATACATCGTCAACAGTAGAACAATAGATTGTCAAAGTCCAGTCGAAGTAAAATCTACTGGAATTAATGAAAGTGCATGAAAAAGACTGGCATTAGTTATAGCATTGTCATAAGAATATGACAAGAAGAAACAAAGAAATGTTAACTAACAATACAATAAAGAAACAAAAATCATAAAATGTGTATGTTATAGTAATGATATCACTATGAACAAAGATAATTGTTACATAAAGGGAATCAACCTACTAAAACCTGTGAAATATAAGTAGGGTTATGTCCCTTAGGGATCATTAAGGAAAAAAAAGTGCCGAACAGAAATGAAAAATTCCACAGGGAAAGACAAATTTACAATTTCCGAATATTTAAGAAAATATGGGTAAAAGAAGAGAACAACTAATAATCAAGAGTGAGGTAATAAAATATGAAGGAAAAAAATGAGAAAAAGTTAAAGGAATTTAAACATCATGTAGTTTTCATACTGATCTAATGGTAAATATGGTAATGCGTTGTTTCAAAGTGGCAACAATATGTCTATCACGCGAGCTTATAGCATTGAAGTAGAGTCATGCATTTGACACGAAAGTAGATCGTTAATAAGCAACACAATGTTCATTCCCTTATAATGTGAAGATATCAAATGTTAGTCATCGAATGTAAGTGAGTGGATCACGTAAATACATTTGAAAGTCACGCAGCAGTAAGCGAATGTCAACCATGCGCTTAAATTTGGATCACACAACAATGTTAATTAGTACTGTTAAAGTCTTGTTGAGGGCAGCGTGAGAGTACGTCAGCTAACACGTTTTCAGTGCCCGGAATCGCTTGCACATCAAATGCGAACGATTGCATCGAAATAGAATAGCGCGCAACTCTAGGATTCCTGTAGTTTGATTTCATGAGGAATGACAAAGAGCGCTGGTCTGATTGTATAATAAATCTTGATCCAAGAAGGTACCTGTCCAGTTTCAAAACAGCCCATACGATGGCGAGCAATTCGCGCTCGATCGCTGGATATCTTTTTTCTGCGTCAGTCAGTATCCTTGATATCTACAAGTTAGGGTGAAGTGTACCGTCGAAATTCTGCATCAATACAGCACCGACACCTTTGGAAGACGCATCTGAGCGAAGATAAAATGTCAAATTTTTATATGATAGTCTCAAAATTGGAGACGTTGAAAATAAATTTTTAATATGAGCTAAGGCTGCTTGACACTCTTGAGACCAGTGCACATGATTGGGAGAGCCCTTTCTTAATAAAGCAGACAGATCAGCAGTGATATTGGATAGATTCAAAATAAATCGACAGTAAAATTGAATAAGGCCGAGAATACTGTGAACTTGTTTCTTAGTTGTAGGCACAGATATGTTCAAAATCTTGGACACATTAGACAGTTCAGTTTTAAGGAAACCATGTACAACTCTATGACTACTTACTTACTTACTTACTTAGTCGTTCCCCTTCTACCGTGAGGTGTAGAGGTTTGGAAGAGAGAGCGCCAGACCATTCTATCAGCTGTCTTCTTCCTGGCCTGGTTCCATTCTAGTCCTCGGTCCTTCAAAGATTGTCTAATGTTGTCCTCCCAGCGGACTCTGGGTCGTCCTGGAGGTCTGGATCCCTGGCTCTTTGTTTCCCATGCTTGTCGTGGTAGCCGATCTTCTCCCATTCTGCAGACATGGCCAAACCATCTTAGTTGGGACTGTTCTATTTGGGTCTGCAGCGGATGGGATTTTAGGCCTTGACGGATCGTCTGGTTGCGGACCATGTCTCTTCTTGTTACTTCAACCACTTTCCTCAGATACCTCATTTCTGAGGTTTGGATCTGGCTTTTGTGGGTTGTAGTCATTGCCCACGACCCGCGTCCATATGTCAAGACTGGGACATAGGTGGAGCGGTATACAGCCATCTTCGTTTTCTTACCAACCTCTTTCTTGCTGAGGAATCCACGATTTATGGCCTGAAAAAGTCTCCCAGCTGCTGCTCTATGACTAAGGAATGATATTTCTCCAAATCCGACAAAAATTTTAGAAGGTTTGGCAGTTAGATGGTGTGAACGTAAAGTGTCAAGCAATGAAGTAAGACATAAGAAATGATTTTCCCAAGAAGTACTAAAGAGACATATGTCATCTATATATGTAATAATATCAGACCTGTTAGAAAAGATTTTACGCATCATCCTGACAAATGCGACAGGAGCATTCATGAGTCTAGGAACATAAAATTCCATTGAAATAAACCCTCAGGCGTTGTAAAAGCAGTGAGAGGCTAAGCAGTTTCAGATAAAGGAACCTGCCAGTATCTCTCAGTGAGATCAAACTTCGTGGAAAAAAAACAGATGTAGCAAGTCTAGGCAAAAAATCTTCTAATAGAGGTAAAGGTTCAGCATCGAAGATTCTTCCTCCTTGATCATCGACATGGAAGAAAAATTAGTAGTATGCCTTGTGGGCTCCTTTACTGCATGAAAGACAGCCTGAAGATATTCAGGTCGAGTATGGATGGAATTCTTTGAGCATGTTTATGTGAAAGTTTTGTTTTTTCGCTTAACGTCAAGAGTATAGGCAACATCAGAAATACGTGAAAGAACTCTGTAAAGAACACTGCAAGCAACGAGTAGTCTGTTGTCCTTTCTAGGAAGAAGCACAAAAGCTTCATCACCAGGCACATTTCTTTAGCAGTTTCAGAAGATGCTATCGCCAACTTATAAGCATTAATTATCTTACGTCGAGGATAACGACATACTCATAAGATGACTGGGTGTCCTGAGTCATCTCGGAGTCAGTGAGAAATATTTAATAAGAGACATGGGACCTCCAGGTTGAGCTCCGAAGACAAGCTCGAATGGCGAGAAACCGGTGTATTCATTTGGTACTTCATGGTACGCAAACAGCACGGCGGGTAACACCCTGTCCCAGTCTTGTGGAAAGCTGACTGTAACTTTGCCTAATAATTGTTTAAGCGAGCTATTTAGCCGTTCTACCATGCATTGCTCATTGGATGGAACACGGAGCTAAGCAATCTGTCAATGTTTAGTTGTTGCATAACCCCGGCCATGGCCTAAGAGACAAACTGAGTACCTCTGTCCGATAGAAGTTTTCTAGGGAAGCCTAGCCTGGAAAAGATTACGGAAAGAGTATCAGCCACATCGGAGGTGGTGATATTCTTCAGAGGTATAGCCTCTGGCCAGCGAGTACACATGTCAATACATGTGAGGTCATACTTGTGTCCTCCAGCTGACATAACAGGAAGTTGGCCAATAATGTATGTGGCCATCTTCTCAAAGGGACGTCCAGGTATATGCGAAGCCTGTATCGGTGCCATGTGATAGGCTCCCTTTGCTTTGACCTCCTGGCAAGTAAAACAGAAGCGACAATAAGTAGCAACATCCCTAAATACACCAGGCCAAAAGAAGGAAGAGAGCACACTGGACCTTGTCCTAGAGTAGCCCATGTGGCCAGCACAATGAGAATTATGGGCGTGTTGCAGGATATAAGTTCTTAGCTTGTTAGGAACCATGACCTGTTGTCTAAGAGCAGAAGAATCTGTATCAGCAGTTTGTGCTGAGTTAGCATGGTAGTTTGTATGTTCAATGCTCCGAGAGCGGAAGAAATGGTTATCATTCTGATTATTATAAGAATAAGTCCGGTTTCTTTTGTCCTGTAAATAAATAGACCTTCTAGGAGCAGCATATTGGTTACTGTTTCCATTACCATTCCAATTTCCTCTTCTCCTGAAAAAAAATTATCATTTCTTTTCCATCCTTTCTGTGGTTGGAATTGGTTCTGTTGTGGTCCTCGAAATTGTCTAAAATTTCCTCCAGACGGAGGAGATTGATTACCGTAAGAGTTACCACCTTGAAAGTACCCATAGTTATTACCTCTAACACGACCAAAATTCCTACCGACGCTCTGAGACCTTGGTTTTATGTTTTTGTTGTTCCAAGATGACGCTGATGCCACAGGTAGAGCCTCTTTGATGTGAGAGTTTCTCACGCATGTACCAGGGAGAGTAGTAATAAACTGTCTTCCCAATTCTTCCACCAATGTCAAATCCGTACGTTTTCGTTCATGAAGATATGATAGGAACTGCTGGTTAACAGAAGACAACACTTTGTCTCTGAGCATTAATTCCATACATGCCTCATATGTATGTGGAATTTTCGTAATTTAATCCATCTGTTGAATCTTAATTTAATGGCAGCAATAATTTCAGAGAAGTCTTTCCCTGTTTCTGGTAACATGGTCTTAAAATGTATGCGATAGCCATTTTCATCCAATTGGTAAAGTTTGAGCAATAAAGCTCTGGCATCTTCATAGGTAGTCCTACTGGGACCGTCAATGGTACGAACTGAAGTTAGTGCATCCCATGTGACGAATTCCATCACTCTACTGCACCTTTCAAATTTATCAATTTCATGTGCTTCACACGCAGTCTGAAAACGATTAAGGAAGCAAGAAATATCATTTACGTTAGGTTTGAAAGTAGGCAGACGAAATCTGACATATCTGAAACATGTTTGTTTGAGGAACTTTGACCCTCAGAATTGTTTTGTTTACTATTTAGCAACTTGAGTTTTTCAAATTCTAAAGATATCATCTTTTCATCGTGTAATCTTTTTTTATCTTCTGCTTCCATCGCAAGTATTTTAAGTTTGTCCTTATGCTCAAGTATTTTGAGTTTCTCTTGGCTGGCTAAATCTTCAGCCCTTCTCTTCTCAGCTAATTCTTCAGTTCTTATTCTCTGGCCAGTTCTTCAGTCCTGTGTTTCTGATATTCAGACATAGCAAAGTCGTTTATGGCTTCTCCATCCATGGCAAAGGCTTTGCCCTGTTTAATAAAATAGTCCAAGGTAGCCATTTTGTATCAATGTATCCGACTTTCTTAGTTCATAAAGTATTAACTAATTGTCATATTTTTATAATCAATAATATCAATGTCAATTAACAATGCAATAAATCAATGGTAAGGAAAAAAATAATGAAAAAGACAACAAATAAAGATACAGATAAGACAAAATAAGACACTAACAGTAAGCAACCGAAGAGAACAATGTCAAACTCAAGAGGAAAAATACAGCAAATTGGAACACACTTACTGCTAACTAAGAACAACACAGGACGAAAAACACGGTGTATAAACATAAAATTTATATATAACTGAGAGACAGCAAGGAGAGACCAACAGATACGAATAAAACTACTACAACTAAAGCAAAAATACTTTACAACGACAACACACAGAACACAAGACGGCACACCTATACAGACAGTGGTCGCAGAAAACCAGTCAGAGGACCTAAGTCGCACGGCGGATATCAGCCGGAAATTCCACTGATAGAAATCTACAAGGAAAACTAACGACACATCCGGTGTGAGCCCATTGAATCAATGAGATGAAACTCTTGCACCGAACCACCTCCCAACCAAACCCACAGGGACAAACAAGATAACAGAAAGGTAAAGAAATAACATGCAAGAAATAAGAACGAGCTCAAACCAATTTAGCACAGTTCACAAAAAATGCACATAAAGCCATTTAGCTGGTTGCCACGGATGGTGGATCTGTCGCACAGCGTCTCCTGGACAGGTTGTCAGTGCAGCAAGGGCACATCACAGTCGAGCAGAAATAATGTAGCTACTGGATATCAAAATAGAGCAGGAATCACGACATCATTGCAGTTTTTTCCAGCAAGTTCAACTTGATAACGTTGGGCCTTAAAAACTTCACAAAACAGGCGTGTAGCAGCAGCCTGATCAATAATACGTACATCAGAACTTGATTTAAAACTAGGCGCATTCACTGGGACTCTGCTGTAACGTCTTTCTTCAAAAACACAATAATTTTACCACTTGTACAATGAGAAGAAAAATGTCGTGGCATTCATGTATTTCCGCCCGCATCGATTTAATAACGTGCGCTGTGATGTCCTTCTCCAAATTTTTAGACTGTGACCATATGTAAAACCGTCAGCAACTGGTTGGTATGAACATGCTGCTTATCAAGTGTTGCTTAGTCTTCATGAATACTTGATTGCCTCCGCAGGGGAGTCTGTTGTCAAGCCATTCATGGTGTGTTTAAGGCTACTAGCATGATCGTCTTGAAAATATCTATAGAAACTTACAAGAAAACTTGAATTCCTTTCGTACCAGATTCCAGCGTGAGGCCTAATGCAGCGGTGATCTCTTGTTTAGTTTGAAGGGCTGATAAAATAGACTTTTGTTTATTTATGTAGTTCCATATCAGTTTCTGTCGCAAGTGAGTGAAGTGTTACAGACTTCACTTTAATAGGTCCAGCTAGATGTGGGTTACCTGTTCCTTTCGTCCTGCCTTTACCTTCCCTAAGTCAAAAGCAGAGTCCATGTATCTATTTACTACTGTGTAGATTGGAGCGTGACTTTACTAAGTTATGAATCCCAAAACCCGGAAACTCTGCCGCGAGAGACTACCGCTCTAATGTCTCAGCCAATGGGATGTTTTAGTGCATGTACTAGTTGAGGTGCTTTGTCTTATCTATTACATACGGCAACAAAGTTGCATACGTTACGACCTGAAAACCGTTATCAAAGGATAAACCCATAGAAACCGTACAGATAAGACGGAGAGAATTATCAAAATACATAAATCATAATACAGTGGATTTTTTCACTGAAATTCTCATATAGATTTATCATGTGTTAACATCCATGCTAGTATAGGGCTAGTATCACTTATTTACATTTTCAATGAACTTAGATTAGTTTTCACTTTTTTTTCTCTTCCATTCCCCTGCTTTTACACCCGACTACGACTTTTATCTCAGTAAGATTTACACTACCAGTTTGTTCTCGTATGGTACGTTATCATAGACTTACTGTAGCTCCGCTCATTTTCTTAATACTGATTTGTGTGCAACCAGAGTTATGTTGTCGTGGGTCCATGTAGGTAACGTCAAAGTTCTACGACCTACTTCTGATTACGCTGAGGTAACACAAGAAAAATAAAGATTAATGAAGTACCAAACACCATAAAATGCAAATGTTTACAGTAATTTCTAACGCACATAATGAATGGAGTGTTTTGAATGGACACATCCGGGACATGAAATGAGCCAGTCATTTACATTTTTATTGCGATTTTTGTTTCAAACAGATAGCACGAACGGTCGTTGTTTACTTATTACATGCCAGTTTAAGTACTTCCTCGTTCAAAACGATAACAACATTCTTACGACAATTGAGTGTTCTGGGTAAATACCAGGAATGTTACAGAAATAACAAAATATAATATGTGTGTTCTTGTCGCATCGCTATGGTTTGATAGATGTATTATGGATATGGCCTATGGAATATTATCAAAAGATCTATTTGAGGTGGGGGCGAGAAGAAGAGAAGGCGATCGCATTGACTTCGTTCCCTAATATCTCGACTAAGAAAGAGCCCCCAACCTCCCAAATTATGAGTTTACCTACATCTAAATACTTAACACATGTAGCACTAATAATACTACTAAATAACGAAGTAAGGATGATTGTGAAAGACAATTCACACATAAAATGTAAAAATGTAGTTAATTAAAATGTAATAGTGAAATTACTTAAATAATGAAATGATGATGATATATACTAAGTGTTACCCCACTGAAAAGAGTAATCTACAGAGTCCGTAATCCTTTTAATTTCCTCCACTGTATGATTTGTCAGTACCGATTGTTCATCAAGAACACATTTTCAGTGTGTGCGTTACCTCAAAGATGGGTAATTACTGTTGTAACTATCACTGGCTTCACTGGAATGCTTCAAGAAATGTCTTCTGGTTGAAGTAGGCTTCGGGAAAGGAAGCTTTATTAAATGCATTTACGTCCTGCAATACACGTTTTGAGTAGATGAATTCACATCATGCACTGACTCGTGAACGACTGAGCTTGGTTCAGGCAATACGCTTGTCAGTGAGTTGAACTTGATATAATGGATGAATCAATTTGTGAGTACATGAGCTTGATAAACAGACGAATACGATGCTGGCGTCACCGACGTGTACACACGAGAGCTTGAATATATTTCCTTGTAACTGAGGAAGTTTATGATGTGCTGTCTTACAAATTCTGCTATCTGGGCATAGGCTTACTAGCCAATCGCTTAGTGAGTAGACTCAGATTAGGTTTTTGCAGGACTGAAGACACGAAGTGGTGTAATAAATTTCACGTCTAATATAAATAGTTGACTTTCTCGAAAGTTACAAATAGATTACACTTATTCCAAATTCTAAATATTCTGAAATCCAAGTACAGGCATTATTTTATCAAGGTAAGTCTTTAGAGATGATAGTGCAGATATAATGATAAATTAGATCCACATATATCCTGGGTTGCAGACCTCTGCTCTACATGCTGGAGACGCTGATGATCCAAGTAACAAAAGAAGGACAACAAAATATAAGAAGTAAGCAGACGATAAGTGAACCAGAAGATAGGTTAGAGGTGGTTGAAAAAAAAGATGAAGATAGAACAAGAGTAAATAATTTAAGACATACATAAATAGAATAAAAAGAGCTGACAACACCTGCATGCAGAAAATAAATAATGTATCATAAGAGAAGTCCTGGTTGGCTGGATTGAGGTATCCTGCTCTAGTTACTGAACACCTGGAGTGAAGCATAGAAGAATGTAGAAGTGTGTTCAGTCATTCAGTCAGTCCTCTCCCCACCCCAACAACATTCCCGTCCCATGTGGAGCATGGATCTACAGTAGCTGGTCTCCTGTCATGAATCCTGCACCTCAGCATAACGTGATTTAGCAGCTCTAGTTTATCTAGCAATTTGTTTTAAACGGCGATGTGGCCTG
Source organism: Oreohelix idahoensis (assembly GCA_024509875.1). Lineage (NCBI taxonomy): Eukaryota > Metazoa > Mollusca > Gastropoda > Stylommatophora > Oreohelicidae > Oreohelix > Oreohelix idahoensis. Next base: position 75,708 of record JAMPIV010013780.1, read on the forward strand.
TCCCATACAATTACATGTTGTGACATGGTGTTTTAATCTTATTTTTTCTTAATTTCGATTTATCACCTCTCTCTCTCTCTCTTTTTCTCTCTTTTTCTCTCTCTTTCTCTCTCTCTCTCTCTCTCTCTCTCTCTCTCTCTCTCTCTCTCTCTCTCTCTCCCTTTCGCTCTGCTCTCTTTGTATATTTCCTTTAATTAAAAGAAATATTAGAAGAGCAGAATATCATTAGATGAATTTCATTTGCCTTCCCTCATCCACCCATCTCAGGAGAGAGCCTACCCTGTTCAACTTACCTGTTGGTTATAATTAGGGCATTCATTGTAATTTTATGTTCAACTTTATGGTGACATTATAGCATACAATTATCTGCAAGTGATATAAGAACATGGCATTTTTTATATCTATGTTGGTTCATTTATTTATCCTTGGGTTGTTGTTGCATTCATTTATAGTTGTGGTTCTTTTTTCTTTACAGTATATTTCATTTAATGGTTAGAATGGATCCCAATTGTTGTGCCAGTCCCTGAGACCCATGTGACATTTAGTGACTGTCCTTCACTTTATCTGTGTAATACTTACTTACTTACTTAGTCGTTCCCCTTCTACCGTGAGGTGTAGAGGTAAAAGGTAAAGGAACCCGTTACACGCCCATTGAGGCATATTGGGAATATGGTGTTAGGCCCATATTATCTTGACCGTCGGCACACTAGGAGTGATGTGGTCGGCATCACGCCGGCCGCCTTAACCTTCCCAGAGTTGCTCTGGTACCCATTTGGGGCTGGGTCGACCCAGGAGCCGTTTGTGGCCTAAAAAATTCCCGCCTCATCTGGGGATCGAACCATAGACCACTGCGCTAGGAAGCCAGTGCACTAACCACTATGCTACCGCGTGTAATACTTTTATAATTCTATTCTTCATTGATGTGTTTAATTACATAAGTATACCAACACTTTTGACAGAGAATCTAGACCGAACTTGTCCTGGTCTTTCCCAGCGTATCGTCCTCATCACTAGATTCTAGGATTTGTATTTGTGATCAGGTGCACAAGCACAAAGAATTTGCACTATTTTCTTCTTTTTTTTTTACCTTTTTCTCTTTGTTTCTCCATGTCATTCTCAGTTGTTAACTCTCTTAAATTTTCTCACTTTAATATATCCCGTTACTTTATAAAACATGGCAGTTATTAATGCTTAACGTGTCTGCATACAATATTAGAGCTAGTTTGTTGTATGTCTCTATTAGATCCAGCAGTATATTATCATCTTCTTTATGTTTTTATAGTGTGTAACGTGAATGAGGATGCAGAAACAAAAAGTGACGTCATTGAGAATCTCCACAAGGAAGAAGGAGATGATGGATTTAATGATTGTGGCTGTAATATCATAGATTCTGATTTTATCTTGTGTGACATCTCAGGCTACAGGTATATGTATGATAGATGTCTTCACTGTACTTAGTGTTTTAGTTGGTTGTCTTCAAATGACATGTATTGATGACGTTAAGTAGGGGATGTAAGAAGTTTTTCTATACTTGATACAGAATGAATTAGTTGAACACAAAGAAGTGTATATAGGGATTCCTCCACACGCGGAATTAAGTGTCCCATGTATTTCGATGTAAATTTGTTTTTAAAGTAACCATTTATTTTTCAAAAGAAGGCAATTTGTAAAACAATTATGTCCTTTAGCAAATATGCAATAAAATTACTAAAATCTTTAAATGTGTCGAAATAGTACATAATATAGGCGATGAGAGGGAATTACGAAAAAGCAAACGAGCCGAATTGTCACATATGCACTAATTAAAGTATCTATTTCCTACACCAAAGACGATCTTTCGGTGATGACGGGTCACTATAGATCAGACACTATTTTAGACAACACAGTCTATGAGGCCGTCGTCATGTCAATGAAAGATGTACGTCATACAATCAATAAAAAAATACATCACTAGGCTAAAGACAGCATTTACTTCTTGTTCTGAAATCTGTCTTGATTACTTTCCTTTGATCATAAGTTAGGCCAAAAGTGATTTCCTTTTAAAGGTTTTTCATTACGAAATATTGAACTGAACGAAGAAACGAATGAAACACAGAAACAGTGAGAGAAGAAGACGTGAACTCTTTGGGATCCAACATTTAAAAGCCAAGCCTTGAAAAGGACTGTAAATCTATTTTAGCTAGTATTGCGCAGTCCTGACATGGACTTCTAGCTGCGTCACGCTGTTCAGGCTTGTGTAGGTTATGTTTAGTTGGCACAAACTTTCAGTTATCAGCACAGGGTTTAGAGTAACCAGACGAACACATCAACAGGTAATTCAAAGACAATGATAACATTAATATTGAAATATGAAAGCAATTTACATAACATCAATATACTTGTAACTCAACGAATTATATAAGCTTAACATACCCTTCAGACAGAATATTACGGACTGAACATATCACTTATGCAAGTCTGCTAACAAGCAGGACAGTTTTTTTTCTGAGTTATGGGATGTGTATATGTGGCTACGACAAGTGTGTGACAGTCCTCTTGATGTCTTTTCAGCTATAAATAAAATTGTGAGAGTGCAGAATTAAATCTGAGTGGTCTGATATACACAATAAAGATCTAACCTTTTCCTTCTCGGAGGTCCGCTCTTGAGTTCAGTTTTTTGCTGGTGATGTAAATTACAGTTTCCGCTTAGACACATGTTCTAAATGTCTACATGCTGAAACAGAACATATTTTTACGCGATAGTTTGTACGTTCTCAATTCCTTTGAGAACCTCAACGCGTTGGACACTATGTTCACAATTTCAAAAAAATTACAATTGATCCTTATATCAGAACCTTTTCACATGTTTATTTTGTTCGTCAATTTCTTGGTCGAACTTCGAAAATTGTTTAATTTCTCTGATCTCAGTCAGTTTACAGACACACACACACGCAATCACACACACACACACACACACACACACACATATATATATATATATATATATATATATATATATATATATATATATATATATATATATATATATATATATATATATATATATATACTCTTCAAAAGAAGTTAAAGACCAGTAGGTGAAAATGACCCAAAAATAATAAAAACTATAAACATTACATTTCATAAGCAATTTATCTGACATCGATTTTTCTCGAACGACAAACATTCAACACGTGTTGCATGTGCCACCAGCATACCGTGTGGCTAGTGTTCAGCTCAGCAAGCACGCTGAAAAAATGCTGCTGAGACGCCAAAATGTGGGTGTTTTTAATGATGTCTGAGCATGAAAAAAAATACCTGCTATTCCAAAAATGCGTGATGCATGTGAGAGACTATAGTGTTGGTCTTGAGCTGTACTCACAAAATTGTCTTTATAAGCAACACAAGTGCTGCATAACCATTGCACAACAATATGCCTCAACGACGAAAGCTGAGTGTTGTGGATAAAGGAAGAGCCATTGCGTGATTGCAAGAAGGTCTTTCTGTCCGAAATGTCGCTCAGAGGCTTGCATGAAAATAGTGTTGATTGTCACTGATAAGCTTGTCATGTTATATTTTGATGTGCTGTGTTTTTATTGTTCATTTTCATTCCACTTTGCACCCTTAATAAAAATGGTCCTTAACTTTTTTTGAAGGGTATATATATATATACTGTTCAAAAAAAAGAAACGCATAGCTACTGAAGGCACACACAGAGCCATAATTTTGACATTCAATAATTTTTTTAATTTAATGAGTTAATTGTTCAAGTTGCACACAAGAATACCTTAGGGTTCAACCAATCAATTGACAGTTGTTTTGCATCTGGGTCACGAGAGTTTTTTGGCGTACTGGCTTTCCCGTTAGTATGGCGTGTGGCCTCCTCTTGCATCGATCAGCGACTGGCATCTCCTGAACATGGATGCGATCAGACGTCTGATGTGGGCCTGTGGGATGGCTGCACACTCTTCCTGGAGTGCCTGGAACGGATCACGACGATTGGCTGGAGCAACGTATCGGCGACAAACACGTCTATGCAGCGCATCCCACAGGTGCTCAATCGGACTCATGTCTGGAAACAGGGATGGCCAGGGAAGGGTGAGAATTTTGTTGGCAGTCAGGAACTGCGTGGTCAACCGTGCACAATGGGGTCTGGCGTTGTCCTGTTGAAACACAGACCTTTGGGCAGCCAAAAGTGGAAGGACATGGGATCGAAGAATTTCATTGACGTATCGTTGCGCATTCAAGCTTCCTTCAATGTGCACCAACTGACTCCTTCCGTCGTAACTGATCATTCCCCACACCATTGCACCTCCCATCACCTTGCGGTGGAGCTTTATCAACGCAATTTTGGGCAAAACGTTCATTTTGCCTACGGTTGACCCTACACCGTCTATCATGACGCTGCAACTAAAAGAAAGATTCGTCACTAAACCAGACACGTCTCCATTGATTGTCAGCTGCCCAGGGACGATAATGTTGGCCCAAAGAAGTCGATTTTGGCGATGGCGGCGCGTAAGGACAATTCCTCGGTAAGGTCGCTGTGCCCAAAGTCCAGCGTCATGCAGTCTATTCCGGACAGTTTCGTCAGACACATGACGTCCTGCAGGCAATGACTGGACAGTTGAGGAAGCTGTTGTAAACCTTTCTCTGAGGTGACGAAGCCGAATAAAGCGATTCTCCGCTGCTGTTGTCACTCTGGGTCAACCACTGCGATGCCGGTCTTCAAATGAGACAGTGGCTTGGAACCGGTGCCAAAGTCGACTGATGGTACTCTGATGCACGTTTAGATGCCTGGCAACCTGACTTTGACTTTCGCCTGCATGCAGTCGGCCCATAGCAATATTCCTTAAATTTATCTATAGAGTCATACATGTCTGCTTGAAAATGAATTTTTTTGGGTAGCGTTATCCTTTTATAGGGTTTCAGTTGCGTAGTCAGTGAATAGTGTTCACCCCAAATTTTGTTGCTTTCACGTGCGCACAACATGAGCTGTTGTCAAAAATTCCGTCATAAACACTATTGACCACTGCGTTGTAACGATTACAAAAACTAACGCAATTCAGGCCAACACGTGCATTTGACACTGTAAAGAACACTTGAGGCTGGTTTTTATACACCGTAGCACCAAATTTTACTTACAAATTCATAAAAACGCGCCATCGGATAGCTATGTGTTTCTTTTTTGGAACAGTTTTATATATATGTATATATATATATATATATATATATATATATATATATATATATATATATATATATATATATATATATATATATATATATATATATATATATATTGTAGTGGATTTGATGGTTTTGTATGGTTGTGATATTACTTAATGTGATGCATGAGGTCAGCTGTGAAGGCTCCTGAGATAAATGTAGCTGTGAATTGTCAGAAGGCCCTTCTTGCTACCACTACGACCTCACACCTATCTTTTTTTTTTTCTAATGAATGTGGCTACGTTAAAGTTCTAGGGTAATGATATGTAATGTGTTGTGGTAGTTTACATACACACACACAGATATTTAATAAGTCTAATAATATTAATAAAATGTTATGACACACTGAACTAACTCAAGCTGTGTAAAATTTTTGATAATAAATTTTCTTTAAGTTTATTTGTTCTGAACCAAGGTTTTATTTTGGTCAGAACATATGAAAGGTTTTGCAATTATTAATGAAATGCATGAATATATGGCATAATAAATGAAAGGTGTGTACATATGTATTTTACAATACTAGTTAATATTACTACTGTTTATAGTTGTAATTTTTCTGGGAGAACGTTTAATGGATGTGCTGTTGGGGTGGCCTCATCACTCCCTGTCTATGGCGACTACACATTGTCCATTTATAGATGATATTATAATTGGTGTGTTAGAAATTAAGTTGGTGAGTATTCAGCAGTCCAGACGCTCACGTATCTTGAATGAGTAATCTGGTGCTGGAATCAGGTGGCCCCACCTCTCCGTGCTTGGGGGCAATATCAGGCTGCTCTGCCAAAATATAAACTGCACGGGTCCACTCTTGTAATATTCAACACCTCATTTGACACCACATTGGTGCCAAATAAAAACTCACAGTTCTGCAATAAAGTATTGGTCATGTGTCAGAATTCCATCCTCTAAACCATTTCTGGACACCACACACACACACAACAACAACACCACATAGACGGGTCAGATCTCTTTGACCATACAACACATCTTACCAAGTTGGTTTCACATAGGATAAGTTCCCCCAGACTACATATTCTGAAATATGTTCATTAGCTTCCTGCCATAGAATAGGATAGGTGATATGTTCCACTGATCTCAACACTTGATCTGTCCTTCATAATCCTTGCTGGAGTTTATGTATTTTATTTGTCTCTAGACCCTGAACTGGGGCGGGGGGTCTAGAGCGAATCCTTACTTGTTGTAAGGGATAGATTTTGATATGGCAGTATCAAATCACTCGAAACATTAAACAAATATTAAAATATACAAAGAAATACTTTCAGTCTTACCAGAATTATGAATATAGAACACAGTTAATTGCTAGCAAAACTCAGCTGAGCCGCTGGCTTTAGTATGGCGTCCCTCTAAATATTTCAATTAGCTTCTGGGAATCACACCACTAAATAATTCACTGTGTCTACTAGGACAACTTATGACGAATGGCAAAAATGCGCGTCTGAGCGCCGATAATATATTCATCTATGGCCAATCACCGCCTTTTTTCCTTTTCACATTCAAACCTCCTACCAAAAAGTCATATTTTTTTTCCTTTTGATCTCAGTTCTCATCCCGTTCCAAGGGTAACGTTTTGCCTTCACGTCCAACAATTTAATTTCCATGGCGGGTGATGACCCGCGGCGTGGGCGATCATGTATTCTAGTAGCTTACGCATTAGTTTTTATCCCTACGTTGTATCATTGGAGATATTTTAACGTTGTATCATGGTTAATTTTATGACACATCTCCCCACTTGAAAACATGCCTACGGCAAGTTCTAAAACCAGTGATACACATAGATAAAATCTCCCCTCACGCCTGCCATTACTCTAATTTTGATCACAGGGGTGCCGACTGAGGAAATCTGCACCGACATTCAATTTGCCTGGGATATATTGGATACTAAACTGATAAGGTTGAAGCAATAAAGACCACCTCAGCAATCTTGCGTTTTCATGCTTAGCCTGAGATAAGAATACGAGAGGCTGATGATCCGTCTCGACCACAAAAGTCCTACCATACAGATAGATTTGAAACTTCTTTATTGCCCAGATTAACGTTAAACATTCTTTTTCGCTTGTGGAATATCCTTGTTCCGCCTTATTCAATTTGCGGCTGGCATAAGCGACTGGTTTCAGTTCCCCATCCCGTGAAGATGATCTTTGCAACAAAGCTGCTCCGAGTCCTACATTACTGGCATCTGTTCTTAAGACAAAGTCCTGTGTCAAATCCGGCAGTTTGAGAATAGGCTTGCTAGTGAGTTTTTCCTTTAAGTTTTGGAACGCTAATTCACTTTGCGCAGTCCAAATAATTATATCTGGAAGTCCCTTGCGAGTCAGATCAGTCAGAGGAGCACAAATAGAGTTAAAATCTTTGATATATTTTTGATAAAATCCGCATAACGACACGAATGATCGCACGTCCTTTTTTGTTTGTGGTCTAGGTGCTCTCTGCAGTTTTTCCAAGTTCTTGGGATCAGGGGTCATGCTACCCTGATATACCGTGTGTCCCAAGAATTCCAACTCTTTGCATCCAATGCAACATTTTGTTGGCCTAGCAGTTAAGTTCGCCTCCCTAAGCCTATTAAATAACATTTCTAGAGCTTCAATGTGTTCTTCAAATGTCTCTGTGGCGACCAGAATATCATCCATGAAATTCGTGATACATGGGTTATTCAGGGGATCCAACAATTTGCGCATCATCCTTGAAAATACACTCGGAGCATTTTTCAGTCCGAATGGTAGCATGTTGAATTCATAATGTCCATCCGAAGTGCTAAAAGCCAAATAATGTCTCACTTCAGGCTTCACTGGGATCTGGTAATAGCCTTTACTAAGATCCACCTGTGAAAAGTATTTTGCCTTGTTCAGTCTGGCAAATAACTGTTTTGTGTCTGGTAATGGATTCACTTGTCCTTCTGTGACAGCATTCAGTTTCCTGTAATCTATGCACAGTCTGTGTTCCCCAGACGGTTTTCTCAACAAAACGACACTAGAGCTAAAAGATGATTCACTGTGTGAAATAATCCCCTCCTTCAACAAATAATCTATTTCTTCCTTCAATGCCTTCTCCTTCGCGAACGGAATAGAATAGGCTCTCATACAGATTGGGTTTGAGTCAACCAGTTTCATGTCATACTGTAGCAAATTTGTATGGCCTGGTTTATCTGTTAATACATCTGTATGTTCCTCCAGAACCTGTTGAACTCTCTCCCTCTGGTTTTTAGTCAGGTGCTTACTGACTTTTACCTGTGCTGCTGTTTCACAAGGATGTAATGGGTATTCATGTGAGGTGAGTGGTTCCTTTTGCATTTGAGTTGCGATAGCTAAGGTCAGTAAGGGGGTGCTTTCCTGGAGTGGTCTGTCCAGATACTTCTTTAACAGGTTTACATGATAAACTTTCTCCTTCCCCTTTTTGTCAATTTTATAGTTTGTTCTAGACACCTTCTCTAGAACCGTATATGGACCTTGCCATCCAATTTGTAATTTATTCTGGCTACCGGGTAGTAGAAGCAGCACCTTCTCTCCCACTGCCAGTTCTCTGTCCTTTGCCTTCCTATTAAAATATGCTGCATGTTTCTTCCTGGCTTGTTTCAAATTATCATTTGCCAGTTTCCATCCAGCTTTCAAACGAGTGGTCAGTTCGTTCACGTATTGATAAGATGAGGTAACAGTCTCTTCCGCCTTCTCATCTGTCCAGGTCCTTAATAGGGCTACATCTTTACCTTTAATTTATCATACGTATTTTTTATGGAACCCGTCGGGTCCCTTCCACTAGAAGCCCTATAGTGAGGACTTTTCTTCCTAGAATCATCACTCACAAATCGACCACTACCAATTTTTTTCTTGGGTTTGTCTTCCCACTTTAGATTGCTTATGAGAGATCTTCGCTCTCTTTTCTGTTCTTCCAGTTTATATAAGTCTGACCGAGGGATTGTCATCTTATCCTGGGTAAAATTTACTCTTTGTACTCGTCGCATAGTGGCCATGTTAATCCATTCAAGTGAAGACTGGGTGTGAAAAGGGGGCTCCCATTGCACTTTGTCTCCTTGAGTATCATAATTTTTCTTTCCAGGCCTAATTTTGCCCCGTGGCTTTTCTAGGTCCTGCACATATTTTCCCTTTGTGGGTGTTCCCTCATGAAATATGCCACATGCTTCTACAAAGTTTTTAATATCGACATTTACGTCGGGCCAATAGTATTTGCGAGCCACTTTTTGGCAGATGGTACCGACTTTTTCATGGCCCCCATCTTTTCCAACATGTAAGCTCCTTATTAAATTTGCCCTATATATCTTGGGAAGAACCAACTGTCCGTGACCAGTGGATCTAGTTCATGTCTTCCTGTATAATAGTTTGTTCTTCATAAAATATTCCCCCTTGCTCGGAGGTGTGTGGCATTTGGGCAATTTTTTAAAACATGGCTTGAGTGTCCTTTCCTCAGCCTGCGCCTTCCTCATCTCCTCTGGATGAGCATTTATGGGTTCACCTTCTTCCTCCTTCTTCTGTGACCTGGTCTGCACTGTCGCCATGATCACAGGTCTCTCGGGATTCCCCAAGAAGACGTATCTACACCCCAATATCAGAGGGTAGATTGGTTCATCTATCACTGCTGCTCTGATTTCTCCTTCCACATAGCGAGTTTTCACCGTTATCCTTGCGATGGGAAGTGTCATGAGTGGTATGTCCTTAGTTGCCCCTTGTATTTCCACTGTTTCTGTGGTATACTGACTTGGGTCCACTAGGCTAGACTTCACAACTGAATCATTATCCAAACTTGTATCATAAAGGCACCTTATGGTGACCCCATTACAAATAACATCCTCACAAACTGGGGGGTGATAAGGTTCCTGCTGTCCATTAGGATTAACCTTTAATCTTTGCGTCCCCGACTTCATTGCAGCAATGTTTGAAGGTTTCCTTCTACAAAATTCGGTGTTATGGTTATCTTTCTTGCACCATTTACACCATCTTTTTCCTTGGTTAAACGGTTTTCTTTCTTTGGATTTTTGGTCATTGAACTGTGAGTTTCTGTCTCGGTAGTCATTTCTTGGCCTTTCAAAGTTTGTCCTACCTTTATTTCCCTGCTCTCTATTATCAAATTTATTAAATTGCTGTGGAGCTTTAAAATTGTCTAGGTGCTTCTTTTTAGCACCACTTACCTCTGCCTGGGCTGCCTGATACCTCTCAGCGACATTTAAAACCTCCCCCAACTTCTCTGCACCTTGTTCCATGAGAAATTTTCTCATGTCTGGAGCCATGGACTCTCTCAATTGCTCAATCATGATCATTTCTTTAAGATCTTGGGTCTTCCCCAGAGCAGTCCATTTCTCCAAATAAGTTTCCAGTCTGGCAGAGAATTGGTGGTATGTCTCCCCAGACGACAGTTTGGCATTTCTAAATTTTTTACGATAAAATTCACCATTTTTTTCGTACCTCAATAACAAAGCCTGCTTTAACATGTCATAATTGTCCTGGTATTCTCTGTTCATTTTTGCGAAGACTTCATAAGAAGTACCTCTCAGTCCCTGTGATAACTTTAAACTCCACCTCTCTCTCTCTCTAACCCATATGTAGTAGCTAATAACTCAAAACGTCCTAGGTACCCCTCTATGTCATCGTCTTTTTCAACAAAATGGTCTAAATGAAACCCCATAGCTGATATTGATTGTAGCTCCAGCTCCCTTAGTCGTAATTCATGCTCCCTCTGCAACCTTCTATCTTCTGCCTCCCTTTCGGCCTTTTTATCTTCTGCCTCCCTTTCGGCAGTCAATCTTTTATCTTCTGCCTCCCTTTGCTGTCGTTTTTCTTCTGCCTCAATCTGCAGCCTCTTAAGTTCTCTATCAGCCTCAATTTGTAACCTCTTCTCTTCAGCCAACCTTTCAGACTCTAATTTTCTTTCAGCCTCTTTTTCTAATCTTCTTTCTTCCCGTTCAATATACTTATCACATTCAGCCGTTACATATTGAATTAAAACCTGACCATCCATTCCCATATCCTTTGCCGTTAGCACAGCAGCTGATCTGAATTTGGCTAGCACCGCCATACTTTTTAAACAATTCTAGCAATGAGCAAAATAAAATTTCCAACCACTAAAGTAATTCTAATTACTCTAGTCTAAAATAATTCTAATTAATCAATTAATCAATTAACTACCACTGGCTGTGAAGATTCACCAACTTTTATTTTTACTTTTAATTTTAAGGGACACTTTTAATTTTTAAAATGTGTTCCCCTAATTTAATTCTCCCCCCAGGAGATCCTAATATTATTGATAGGCTAATTATCCCGGGACAAGAGACCCCAATATATGTAGTAGATTTGATGGTTTTGTATGGTTGTGATATTACTTAGTGTGATGCATGAGGTCAGCTGTGAAGGCTCCTGAGATAAATGTAGCTGTGAATTGTCAGAAGGCCCTTCTTGCTACCACTACGACCTCACACCTATCTTTTTTTTTTCTAATGAATGTGGCTACGTTAAAGTTCTAGGGTAATGATATGTAATGTGTTGTGGTAGTTTACATACACACACACACAGATATTTAATAAGTCTAATAATATTAATAAAATGTTATGACACACTGAACTAACTCAAGCTGTGTAAAATTTTTGATAATAAATTTTCTTTAAGTTTATTTGTTCTGAACCAAGGTTTTATTTTGGTCAGAACATATGAAAGGTTTTGCAATTATTAATGAAATGCATGAATATATGGCATAATAAATGAAAGGTGTGTACATATGTATTTTACAATACTAGTTAATATTACTACTGTTTATAGTTGTAATTTTTCTGGGAGAACGTTTAATGGATGTGCTGTTGGGGTGGCCTCATCACTCCCTGTCTATGGCGACTACACATTGTCCATTTATAGATGATATTATAATTGGTGTGTTAGAAATTAAGTTGGTGAGTATTCAGCAGTCCAGACGCTCACGTATCTTGAATGAGTAATCTGGTGCTGGAATCAGGTGGCCCCACCTCTCCCTGCTTGGGGGCAATATCAGGCTGCTCTGCCAAAATATAAACTGCACGGGTCCACTCTTGTAATATTCAACACCTCATTTGACACCACATTGGTGCCAAATAAAAACTCACAGTTCTGCAATAAAGTATTGGTCATGTGTCAGAATTCCATCCTCTAAACCATTTCTGGACACCACACCACACACAACAACAACACCACATAGACGGGTAAGATCTCTTTGACCATACAACACATCTTACCAAGTTGGTTTCACATAGGATAAGTTCCCCCAGACTACATATTCTGAAATATGTTCATTAGCTTCCTGCCATAGAATAGGATAGGTGATATGTTCCACTGATCTCAACACTTGATCTGTCCTTCATAATCCTTGCTGGAGTTTATGTATTTTATTTGTCTCTAGACCCTGAACTGGGGCGGGGGGTCTAGAGCGAATCCTTACTTGTTGTAAGGGATAGATTTTGATATGGCAGTATCAAATCACTCGAAACATTAAACAAATATTAAAATATACAAAGAAATACTTTCAGTCTTACCAGAATTATGAATATAGAACACAGTTAATTGCTAGCAAAACTCAGCTGAGCCGCTGGCTTTAGTATGGCGTCCCTCTAAATATTTCAATTAGCTTCTGGGAATCACACCACTAAATAATTCACTGTGTCTACTAGGACAACTTATGACGAATGGCAAAAATGCGCGTCTGAGCGCCGATAATATATTCATCTATGGCCAATCACCGCCTTTTTTCCTTTTCACATTCAAACCTCCTACCAAAAAGTCATATTTTTTTTCCTTTTGATCTCAGTTCTCATCCCGTTCCAAGGGTAACGTTTTGCCTTCACGTCCAACAATTTAATTTCCATGGCGGGTGATGACCCGCGGCGTGGGCGATCATGTATTCTAGTAGCTTACGCATTAGTTTTTATCCCTACGTTGTATCATTGGAGATATTTTAACGTTGTATCATGGTTAATTTTATGATATATATATATATATATATATATATATATATATATATATATATATATATATATATATATATATATATATATATATATATATATATATATATATATATATATAGTCAGTAGTTTATGCCAGGAATAGCCTTTGAAGTATCAGGTAGAAGGTCTCTAGAAATTGGCTCGTTAAGAAAAGATAGAGACCTTTCCGAGATAAGGACAAGAAGAAGAGAATGCGAATGCTTTCCACTGGACAGTGTTTCTAGTGAATTATGGAAATAGTTCTGTTTCCCCACCACCATAGCTTCTGCCCTTAGATCCCGTAATCTAAAAAGGCCCAACCTCATCTGAGTGTAGAAATTACCTATATGTAAATATTTAACACCGACAGCACGAGTGATACATTAACGAACTAGATAATGATCTAACGATTATTGGGTTTGTTAATTAAATATCTACACATATAAGGTTAGTAATGATTAGAACGTGGTGATGGTAGAGGACTGTTAAGTCATATTTTAGTCAAGGGGAGTTAAACGTTAAAAGACTTGTTGTACAGGTCGGATTTTCGGTTATCACGCTTGTGAGCTGACTAGCTGTATAAAAAAAATATGATCTAGAGTTTGCTCGAAGGTTCGAGATTCAGAATGTGTAAACAGGCGCACGAATTCAGCTCAAGGTTTCAGCGGCGATTTCACGCTGGGATGATTTTGAATACTGAGTGGGTTTTTTAGCAGGGGTAATCTCGAGACAGTGAGTTCCTGGGCAGTGTGCTGGAAAGATGGTTAGCGAGTGTTTCGTCAGTGTGTCTCGATCTAAGATATTTGGTGTGAAAGGAATGTTGGAGACTTCCTAATGTATTTCTTAAAGCCAAGGATATACGGCTTGTTTATCTGATCGAATGTACTGGATTTTTTGAAGATATGTTTTGAGGCCATGGAGTGTACAGGCCGGTGTTTTGAGTCATATGTACTTCCTTGATGAATTTACTTTCTTGATGGATTTATTGATAATACTAGCACCGCGATGACTGCAGTTTGCTTGATGGTTTTATTGATATAATACTAGCACTGCGATGCCTGCAGTCTGCTTGATGGATTTATTGTTATAATGCCAGTACTACGATATGGATTTTTGTATGCTATTGTACGTTCAATTACCTTGGATGGGTTCTTACCTGATGTATCATGATTTGCCGTTACTTGTAACCTGTGACAGTGTATTATTGATGATGTCAACGTTTGTTGTGGCGTAATAAACAGTGTAGAACGTTTCTGGAGTTACAACGTTCCTGACTCCTATATGTGCATCGGTGTGTGTGATTGTTATTAACTTAATCTAGAACTACATGCATTCGCGTTCATTAATATTTACACACCAACACACCCGTCGGCCATCCGTAAGCCCGACTCATACTGATCGCCTATATCAGCGGACAATATAATAACATTTATACCCCACTAAGATCTCAATAGTTAACAGTGATGCCCAGCCTCTCAGAACGAGACGTTAACAGTGGTGAGCATTCTCTCCCTGCCTGTCTACAAATTAATTCTCGTTTAACAAGGACGATTCACACAAAACACACAGATGAGATATTAATATTGTAGTTAATTAAGTAGTAGTTAATTAAGAATGAACTTGTGTAAAGCGAAATTATGATGATGTGATATGATACGTGTTACCAAAATGGTGGGTAATCTACACAGTCCATGTGTCTCTAAATACTTATCCCGGGTAGAATGATTCACATTTATGCATAGAATGTCCCAAGTTGTTATAAGTTATGTCAAGTGGGGTATCTCTAAGTCGAGGACGTTCTGATGGAAACTTTTGTCGTACTGAGAACGTTGACGACATAACATCCTTTACTGTTTGAGTATTTCTCTGTAGCGTTGATCATCGGTTAACTGTTGTCGTATGAAACATGTCTGTTGTCTAATCACTGAAGGTTACTGGCCAGACTGGATATGTTCAAACTGTTCTTAATATGTAGTATGTAATCGTGATTCATGAAATATGCTTTGGAGTCTGCTTCATAGAATGCGCTTAAGAGTGTGTTGCACTTTGTATAAATATGAGATTCAACTTTTGAGCTCTTTAGCTTGACTTTAGATAGTACGCTTCCGATAGAGCTGAACTTGATATGAATAATCAACTGTGAGCTTTAGCTTGACTCATGTAGTAGCTTTTGATGGATTTGAATTTGTTTTAAATATGTATAGAACGTGTCCGCACGTGACGAAAAATGCTGCGTCCACTGTTTTTATCGTGGGCGAGAAAAATTCCTTTGCTACCGAGGAACGTGGAATGTCCTATGACGAATTCTGCAAACCAAATGTCCGTTTTGATAACTTATTGCTGGTTAGACATCAGACACGTAGCGTCTAATTCAGACTTCTGAAGGACTGAAGACACACAAAAGTCTTAGTAAGTTTTCTCATTTGATATATACTGGCTGACTTTCATTTATTCTACATCTCACTCTTGATCTCTGTGAGTTCGATTCTAATGATGTTAAATATATTGTGCATGAGAGTGTTTGCTCCTGGAAGACTGTGATGATGATTTAACAAGCTCGATAAAGCTGAAGTATGAACTATTAATTATTTCCTATCAGCCTATCATCTTAGAATACAATTTTCTGATTTTATTTAGTCATGTACTAGAAGAATGTAATTGAAAAACTGTCTTCCGCACATGTAGCTATGATGCTAATGGCGAAAGCAATCTTACTAAAACTAAGAAAAATTATTAATAGTTTTCAAAAGATACACTAACCTGTTTCCCTTCGCAAAATCCTTTAACAACACAATATACACTAATATGAAATATTTATCCACACTGAATTAATTGCAGGCTATGATTTTAGGGATTTATTCTCTATACCAAACTGTCCTGAAACTGTACTTCTCTCTTTAACGAGCTGCGCGGTATATTATATCTCTAAAAGTCAAATGTGGGTCCCTTGAACCGGTGACATACAACTCCGCCCATACAACCAATAGCTAAGAGTCCCTCTGGTCACTCATTCCCAGGATCTCTCTTGTCCCGTGTCAGTCCAAAAAAGAGTGGGGCAATTCACGACCAACTTTCGTTGCCGCGTTTGCCTGACAAACTGGTGTTGAGATAATTGCCTGGCCAATGCAAAAGTGTCACCCGCCTTCCAACTGTCATACCACTCTGATTATCTATCGCTTCGCGTGTTGGCGGTGGCTTTTGTTACCTCGGTTCATTGTCGTCAGCACGTTAACAAGTCTCTTTGTGGCGTCGCCTATTGTATTGCCTTGTGGATTGTTTAAACAACATGAGAAGACTTCTTCATCTGGCCAAGCTGGGCGTCTCCCCGCACCACTGTACCAAAGTGGTGACCCGTCGTTTGTATTTACAGCGGCCGAGCAATAAAGAGACTAATCTTTTGTGTCAGCCGCTCTCACTTCAAAGTTAACAATTGTCCACATAAATTGTACCGTGCCCAGGTGTTTGATTTTGATGAAACCAGATGTGTTTCACCAGATTTATCACGAGGAAATGTGGGCTTCAAAAGATTATGCCAGGTAGGGGACTCAGTCAAATGAATTTCTCTAGACACCAGCTGCGAGTAATAAAGATTCAAGATTACAGATGAAATAGCAAAACATGGGATGAAAGAGCACGATGTGGGAGAAAATAAAATTAGAAAGATGAAGAAAAAGAAAGAAAGATAAGGCTTTGGCGCTCGTTCATCACACCCATTATCTATTTTTAGAGTGTTGTTTCTCAAAGATTTAAAATAGCTATAATGTCAACAGGATGCCTAGAATAGTACATCTCTCCCCTACTGTCAACTGATAATCATTCATACTTGTTGTAACGCTGTAAATTTTACTCAGAAATATTTTCCACACGCAATATATGCTTGTTGGTAATTATTGATAAACCATGGAAAGTCCATTGCACACATTTAATGCGACTATGACAACAGCCTTTCAGTGCTCAGGTCCATCAAAAAGTGAATAAAAGTAATCACAGACTATGTACTAAACTCCGGGAAGAAATTTTAGATAATCATATCCTACTTTATAAATATTGCTCTTCAGATACCTCTGACTATCACTTACAACTGGCAACATTGTAAACCGCCCATCAGCTCTATCGATTCGCTTAACCAAGATTACGCAACAGTTTTAGCATAACTCACTTAGGTCAGTGTTATCATTTAGCCCAGGCGGATGGCCAAACTTCAAATAAGTTTGAGCATCTCAGAATCTAAGAACTCTGAACATTCGAACTACTGCGGGGCTTTTGTACTGAAACACGTTCTAGACATTTTATAAACTACTTGAAATCGTGAATTTGCATATGCACGACTAAATCTTTCAACTTTCTTCTTGAATCATTGTCCACGTTTTAGGCTCGTATAATTTTATTACGATTATATTATAACAGCAACCGCATCTTCTCTGTACACTATGTTGCATTATTAAGTATGCTATGTCAGCTAAACAGCTGTAATTGTATACGTCGCATTTTCCCGCTCATGCCTACTGACAAAAGTTGGTGATTACATCAGCTACTCACAACTGTGCATATCTGTGAGTGACATCATGCGACTACTTCCACAATTCTGGTAATTATGATCACTTTATTACAGCGGTTGGTAACCCAGCTGCTGTTAGGATCGACTTTAGAAACACTGAGCTCTCTAAAGATCTACCTTGCCCAAATCATGTAGGTATTCAGCTTTCAGTATGTGTCGCGGGTTTCCTCCCCTGCTCTGTAATAACGGTCCAACATTGGCAAACATTCGAGTAAATGAATAAGTGATTACACATGTAGCAACCTTCGCTCAAGATTACTCTTGGCAGAGATATAAATAGATGAAATGTGCTTATATTTAAGTGAGTCTGACAAAAATTTTAGAATGGCAAGTATAACAACTGAGTCATTTAAGTTTGTTATAAATTGTATATTATCACCAACTTCTATGAGAAATATCAGTTTTTGACTTATTGTAACGCTAAAGATGGTTCAGCAAAATTGTTAATTTTCATAGCTCTGTACCTATATGTACTTTAAAAAATGAGTCACATTGGTGAAGACATCAAATTCATTCCAAAGTGATAGAGTGAACGCTAGATTTATGTTTATTTAATATAATGTAAACATTATTTGCAGAATTATTTGTTTAACAAAATTAAAAGAATAAGATTGATGTTGGCACACACAAAACAAAACAATTAACTTTATCTTCATGGGAAGATAGGTAGAAATGGCGGTTTCAAAATGAAATGCTCATTTGCTGGGCCAGTATTTTTACTTAACTAGCGGCGTGGGGTCAGTTCGATGTTGGTTCAGTCACTGCTGGTTCCCCGTAAAGCTTTGATTGTTCATTCTCTTCAGGAGTCGAATATTTTGGCAGCAGTCCGTCCCTAGCAGCAAGGCCGAGGTAGCGTCTCTGGTTGTCTCGTAAAGTGTCCTCAAGACCCGTCTGCTATAGATATCCAGCATCGACGTCTGGCAACTAGCTCCAGAAACTTAGAGGAAACAAATACCCATTTTATGTCTCATGTCTCCTGATGCAAACATGAGAAGATCTCGCTTTGTTCAACAATTTCAGCTTCCTCTGAATATTTTCGATATCCCTGAGCATTAAACCTCACACCATCGAGGCAGATAAACCGGTTGCCGACTTTTGATTTATGGCGACACGAGTTACATGTAACGTGATTTACACATAACAGGTATGGTGTCGTGCGTGCCGAAATGATCAGTCTGACCTGCAGAAAGCGACATGGTCTTGTGCTAATTTTGATTGTGCCACTATTTCCTCGATGTACACATTCTATTCTTCCTCACAGTTAAAGCTTCACGTGACTTAGACCTTGCATATAATGTGCCTTCTCTAAGAAAATCATTATCGATGACCACTTACCTCACCTCTAATAGTATCTTCGTACCTCGCTGTCACAAAAGAAATGATGGAAAAGAGCTTGACAAGTTTGTTCAGAACAGAAAGGTGTGAAGAGACCTGACGATAGGGCTGTACAATTAGGGGAACTGAAAGGCGAAAAACTAATCCTAATTTATATACAAGAGGTTGTGTCAAAGAATGTGCATTTCATGAATTTTTACAAACATCGTTTAAAGAAACAGAACGATAAATTTACGTATTGCTACATCTTATAGCTTGTGACCCAAAATGGTTCGGATCATCATGTCAATACAAGTGTCGATGTAAAGATAACAATTGTAACGTGACGGTTGGTACATGTACAAATGGTGCTGTGTGTCAGGAAGGATGGTTTGGTCCAGCATGTCAGTATGGTAGGTTTATAAGTTTAATCTGTGAAATAGATACTAATTACAAAATCAGTGTAGCCAAGGCTACTCATGATATTCCTTAAACATAGAGGTTTGTGTTTAAGTTTAGATTGACGCTATTGATTGTTTGGCTCAAACAAATTGAGCAAGCAAATGTTGAAATATCTCCACATATTTTAAAGAATTAGTTCATTATTATTATTTTTTTTTTTTTAAGACAGAAAGATGAACAATTTCGGTCTTCAGTGAAACGAAGCAATGTTAACTGGAAGTAACTGACAGGACATGTGATAAAGCAATATAGAGCATAATATGTGAAAGTTTCAGAGAAAATCGTATTATTCAGCATGACATGTATTGGTACTGTTAATATTGTTATAATATTTTTGTTACTGATATTGTTAGCGGGAAAAACGAAAACTGTAAAATTTAAAAGAAATTCAGTTCATGAGTGTAGCTGGATTGTTATTCACAGAGTAAGAGACAACTATTTAGCTACTATTGTGAACATTATTTCTAATGTGTGATAATTAGTTTTACCTCCTTTGACAGCGGATTTAGCCTACGGAAGATCTACAGTTTCACAGATCACAGATGGTAATGATAGCACGTGCATAAAACCTCAAGGCCTGGACAAAGTGACAATCATGTTAGATAACTCGTACAGTTTTACCTGGCTCAGAGTTCATGTCAACACTTCATGTATGTGTTGGTTGTTAATTCAATATCATTGTTAATTATTATAATTCATTATTCATTTAGCCTTCTTATTCTTTACTTCAGTAATCGTCTTATTTTGGCTGAGTAGATAAAACTAGGAGTAAACAGGCAATTTAGTAAGTACAAAAAATTGCGTGGGTTCGGTTGTTTGCGCAGCTGGGGTGGGCGGGGGAGGAGGAAGAAGAATAGCTTTTCGGAGTCATGATCAAAGTTCCCCCCCCCCCCCCCCCCCCCCCCCCCCCCCCCCCCCCCCCCCCCCCCCCCCCCCCCCCCACCCCCCCCCCCCCCTCACCTCCAGCGTGAAGAAGGTATAGCGCTTGAAACGCTTATCTGGCGAGACCCCATTTCTGATGAGCAGATTTCCTCTTAGGGTTATGCTCTGATTTTTTTTTTTTTTTTAAGTTTTGCATCGTTTTGGCGAGGCGCGTCCCGTTCAACCTTGTCGGTTATATTAGGGCGCATGTCCAAACATAAAAGACACTTAGGTCTGGATTGATTAGTAGTTATATGCTCTGAGAAAAGTTTCTTATCTATAAGAATTATCCAACTATCTATAAACTGAAGGCAATAGAAACTGTTTTCTTGGAAGAACAGGCAAAACCAAAACTGAGCTTTAGGGTTAATAAATACTCATGAACTACATGTAGAAAAAATAACTACATATATTGATCGTAGAAGGGTAATATTGCCATGCTCTTGTTATGATATCGGTATCGTAACGACTGATAAACATTACAATAATAATCAAAATAAAACAAGCGGTTGTGATGCCGGCCATTAATAAGGATGAAAAAACGTATCATCTACAATTTTGATGTTCCTGCTCACATCCTGCTTGTGTTTTTTTTTTTTGTCTTTTAAATTTTTTCTAAAAAAAAAAAAAGGAAAACAATCTTTTCGTTTAAAAAACAATTACAATTTTGTCTCGTTTTGGCTCAGCCTAGAGAAATGGTCTTTCGGTTACATTAGAGAACATGTTCAAATATATAAAACTATACGGTCTGACAATTATATTTTTTATTGAGTTACGCATCAGAACTACATTATAAAGCACAAAAGTTTGCAAGAACATATGTCCAGAAAGGTCACTAATTAGGAACAAGGAAAGAACCAAACAAAGCCCAGTAGAACAAGATATGAGGCGAAGACGATGGCGTGGAATAGAAAGCGTTAGAAAGAAACAAATTAAAAGCATTACAAGGTAGTCTTTGTTCTCGAATCGCCAGGATAGGAGACATAGAGAGAGAGATAGAGAAACACACGGAGATAGAAATGAGACATAAACATAAGGGGGATAAATAAGATACAGACAGACTTTGACATAAAACATGTAACACGAAGACTTGGAGTGAGTGTGTGTGTGTGTGTGTGTATGTGTGTGTGTGTGTATGTGTGTGTGTGTGTGTGTATGTGCTGAAGACATGTGCTCAACTTGACTTGAAAAGTAATGAAGGAATAAATGTATACATAAGGTCATTACAATGACAACGGTTAATGTGTTTATACTTTTGCAACAGATTTCCTGCACAGTTTGAATGTTACGTTCAGGAATGACTCCAGCTTAAGTTGTAACAACTCCAGGAGTTCTACCGTCGACGAAACAACACTAGACATCTACTGTGACCTGAATGAGACAGTCCAGTCTGTGACACTGATAGGGGAGGGAGTTCCATATCTATGTTCTGTTTACATCAGTGGAGGTTTGTACCTGGTTATGTTTTCATCATTATTTTATTTTGGGCTGCATACGGACCATGGAGTAACCATGACAGCATGTTTCCTTGTAGTAACTCTACACCAAACAATCACATGCTCTTGCAGCTGCGGTTTGTATAGCTGATTGTTTTAAATGATGAGTTAGCCAGCCTCACCCACAACATCATATTGGTGGTCTTGTACGGACTGCCTGAAGGAACAGTAGATCTAGTGATGCAGTATGTCCACAAAAATACAACTTTTACATTCAAATCTCACATACATACAAAAATATGTATCTCCAATAAGATCACGTGCTGTCATGTCCAAATGATTATTACATAAATATATTTATACGACGAGAATTGTATACACAAAATTAAACACTTGCTATAGACAAAATCACAACAAAACATATTATTATATAAATAAGCATTTTGTGATACTTGTTTTATTGCAGGTCGTAATGTAGCTCTGAAACAAAAAACAACCCAGTCAACTACTTACACTGAGGACGGGATATCATACAGTTCTGACAAGGCTGTAGATGGAAACACGTCTGGATACTTTTTTTCCGACAAAAGCTGTACACGTACAGATCCAGACACATACAACCCGAACTGGAATGTGATATTTTCACCTGCACAAAATGTCAACAGATTCGTCCTATACAACAGAAAAGGTAAAGCTGATTTTATTTAATCATGTTTTTTTTTTAATAGTTATATTGTCTCAATTCTGTATTATAAAAACGGCAATTACCTTTTTTTATTTACGATATTCGTGATAATGTTACAATGAAGAGTGATAATGTTACAATGAAGAGTGATAATGTTACAATGAAGAGTGATAATGTTACAATGAAGAGTGATAATGTTACAATGAAGAGTGACATTTTCGGATATTCAGAACTGATATCATGTTTTAATCAAGTAACATTAAATGGTCATAATATAATATTATTAAGATCTAAATATTTGAGGAGGTTTAAAAACAGTAAGTCAATTTATGATTTGCCTGTTAGGAGTAGATGTAGCAACACGTGAGTGACAGTGTGAAAGAGAATGTATAGATGCTTTTAAATGAATGCCAGACCATTATAGAATATCTATAAAACAGAAGTGGAACTAATGATTCCGACTCAGCATGTTTCGGAAAAGCAGAAAAGACGCAGAAAAAGCCTAGATCTACGGTGTAGATATGTCAAAGATGCTTCAACTTGGCAGTGCTGCGAAAGCGTGACAATCTTCAACTTGGCAGTGCTGCCAAAGCGTGACAATTTTCAACTTGGCAGTGCTGCGAAAGCGTGACAATCTTCAACTTGGCAGTGCTGCCAAAGCGTGACAATTTTCAACTTGGCAGTGCTGCGAAAGCGTGACAATCTTCAACTTGACAGTGCTGCCAAAGCGTGACAATTTTCAACTTGGCAGTGCTGCGAAAGCGTGACAATCTTCAACTTGGCAGTGCTGCCAAAGCGTGACAATTTTCAACTTGACAGTGCTGCCAAAGCGTGACAATTTTCAACTTGGCAGTGCTGCCAAAGCGTGACAATTTTCAACTTTACAGTGCTGCCAAAGCGTGACAATTTTCAACTTGACAGTGCTGCGAAAGCGTGA
Organism: Oreohelix idahoensis; assembly: GCA_024509875.1. NCBI lineage: Eukaryota > Metazoa > Mollusca > Gastropoda > Stylommatophora > Oreohelicidae > Oreohelix > Oreohelix idahoensis. Next base: position 99,198 of record JAMPIV010013780.1, read on the forward strand.
CAATCTTCAACTTGGCAGTGCTGCCAAAGCGTGACAATTTTCAACTTGACAGTGCTGCCAAAGCGTGACAATTTTCAACTTGGCAGTGCTGCCAAAGCGTGACAATTTTCAACTTGACAGTGCTGCCAAAGCGTGACAATTTTCAACTTGACAGTGCTGCGAAAGCGTGACAATCTTCAACTTGGCAGTGCTGCCAAAGCGTGACAATTTTCAACTTGGCAGTGCTGCCAAAGCGTGACAATCTTCAACTTGGCAGTGCTGCCAAAGCGTGACAATTTTCAACTTGGCAGTGCTGCCAAAGCGTGACAATCTTCAACTTGGCAGTGCTGCCAAAGCGTGACAATTTTCAACTTGACAGTGCTGCCAAAGCGTGACAATTTTCAACTTGACAGTGCTGCGAAAGCGTGACAATCTTCAATTTGGCAGTGCTGCCAAAGCGTGACAATTTTCAACTTGACAGTGCTGCCAAAGCGTGACAATTTTCAACTTGGCAGTGCTGCCAAAGCGTGACAATTTTCAACTTGACAGTGCTGCGAAAGCGTGACAATTTTCAACTTGACAGTGCTGCCAAAGCGTGACAATCTTCAACTTGGCAGTGCTGCCAAAGCGTGACAATTTTCAACTTGACAGTGCTGCGAAAGCGTGACAATTTTCAACTTGGCAGTGCTGCCAAAGCGTGACAATCTCAGCAGCCCTAGTAAAGCAGCAACAACAATACTAATAAAAACAACAAAACCAGACGTTCCATTCCAACATAAAAACTGTGTTTACCATAAGCTCAAGTAATAAGTACAAATAATAATCTACAGTCTCCGGACAGGCCCGAACAAATTGAAATACCATCTGTTGTACATAGATATGAATTACCGATGAATGTACGGAGTGGCACTGATAAATGACCACTGAATATTGCTGCAGAAGAAAGCGACACTTGAGAATCACAGAAAGAGTTTACCACCATCAGCGGTACATGTCCAGCAGATGCCGTAAAGCAGAGGTAAGCAACCCAGCAACAGTAGGGTTCTACTTTAGAAACCGGTAGCTGTGTACAGATCTACCTAGCTAAAATTATGTCTGTTTTCAGTTTTCAGAGTGTTTGAAATTTGAATAAGTCCAGTCTATATTTAACTTTTATCTCTACCGTACGAGCTGTTTCCTGTAATCCTATCAACAGAGCGGTTGACAATTAAAACTAAATATTTTATAGAAAGGTAACTTCCCTGCAAAGAAACTATCGCTTTCTATGTTATGCAGTTCACAAAAAAACTGAATGTTAGTAAGCTACATTGTTGGTTTTCATTGGAAATGCGGTGAAAGTACATTTAAACCTGAGGACAACACGCTGTATAAGTGTCGGTGGGAGAAGGCTGGTCCTTAATTTACTAAGTTTAACAATTATTTTCCTCTTCCGTTGCCTAGATATCTATCAAATGATGCCATGGAATCCATCGGAGAAAATAAAACATCGGGCATAATCGCCTTTTTACATTTCTGCTCTGCAATACAATTTTCAGCGTTTTACAAATTAAAATTAAAATATTAACAACTTCAGACAGGATTAGTTAATATTTTCATCCCAATCAGAAACTGAGCAAACACAAGTACATTTACTCATAGTCATTCACGCACATAGAGAGAGTGATAGAGAGAGAGAGAGAGAGAGAGAGAGGGGGGGGGTCAAGCAATAAAGCTACTTAATATTAAAAATTCAATTGAAAATTGAAAATATTACAATGACAGTGAAATGCTCATGGAAACGTTGAAATTACTGAAACAGAGAGAGAGAGAGAGAGAGAGAGAGAGAGAGAGAGAGAGAGAGAGAGAGAGAGAGAGAGAGAGAGAGAGAGAGAGAGAGAGAGAGAGAGAGAGAGAGAGAGAGAGAGAGAGAGAGAGAGAGAAAGGAAGCCACTATACAACAATGAGACAAAAGACACAAGGGGACTTCACTGGTGACGCAAAAACAGAGAACTTTGTGATATGGGGCGGATAATTTCTGTACCGCGGGATTAATCTAAAACAGCGGTTTGTTTAACCACCGAACACCAAGCAATGAGGCGAAGTGTTGGTTATGAGAGCCCACTCAACTTTAGCACTTGACGGGGACTGAAATTGCACACGAGCATTCAGACGTCGCAGGGCAAGAACGACGACGAAGTAGTGGAGGCGGGGAGGAGTCAGAGCACACAGCCCTATTACTATCATACATTAGCAATCCAGAAATATAACGACCCGTTCGCCAAAAGTCAGTACGCTTTTACAACATCCGCGGAAGATAGTGGAGTAGTTTCACAGATCCTTGCCTGTTCATAGCCTATTCCATTATTGGAATTTTATTTCATTCCAGTGGAATTTAATTTCAAATGTATTCTTAAGGAATTTGCTAAGGGAAAAAGTCCTGCAGAAGTCTGAGTCTACACATTGCGTGTTTGGCGTCTAGTCGGAAAGAAGCTATCAAAGCGTACGTCTGGATAGTAGAATTAATGAAATATGACATGATAACTTAATAAGTTATAAGGAAGATCTCCACTCCCACGTTTGCATACATCAGTTTACCAAGTGCTCACAAGTTGATTCGTATACATATATTTTCAAGCACGACTCACACAAAATCTGTTCGTCTGGGTCAGGTTAAAGCATGCACAAGCTGATTGTATCAAGTTTAGTTTACTAAAAAAAAAACTTTACATTTTCTGAATCAAAATTACATAAGGCTTTCTGTCAATTTGATGTTACATTTTTACTGCAAGCTATAAACTCCTTGAAAACTTATTTTTGGGTGTTTAGTGCATTAACAGCCTGTGTTTAAAAAAAATTTTAATTTTTTTTTTGGGGGGTTATTTTTAAATTGAAGTCAAATGTAATCGATCCGCTAATGACATTATTTGTTTGCGATAAACGAGTCCACAGCACAGAAGGTGGATTTCATTATTCTGTATATTACACGGAAAGTAAATATTTGTTTTTTTGTTTTTTATATGGGGGTGGATGAAGTTTCAAGAGAGACAATCTTTTTGGAAAGAATACACCTAGATTATTTGCAGTTATGGCCCGTTTTAGGGATTGTTTTATATACTAACAAAAACAATTAATATTAATTTCAATGTTATTAATTTTATTTTTTTTACGACTGATTATTGTATTGCCATGGAGAATACACAACTATGCCAACTGCTCATCTGGAAGTGATTGAAAAATCGATTGCAAATGTTTTAAGGCGACAACAGTGTGACATACGTTGCGAGTTAAAGAAAACTCTCTAAAAATAAACATTGCTCGGAAACCATTGTGACAAAAATGTTATACATAAATGGACATAAAAACAACACCGCGATACAAAAGTGGAAATTGGGGGGGGGGCGAGGGGTGGGGGGGGGGGGGGGGGGGGGGGGGGGGGGGGGGGGGGGGGGGGGGGGGGGGGGGGGGATGGGTGAATAATATATCAGTTGTAGGTCCATTACAGGCAAGCTTCGCATGTCACCTGCTATGATTTCTCCTTTATGTAAATGCTGTCGAATCTTCTTTACATTTTCAGTTGGTTATGAACAACTTAACGGATTCGTCCTGCAAAGTTTTGATATGGCAGACAGTCAAATGTTTAGCTACACGGATACGTCAACAGGTTATAACAGTATTTACACAGTGACATCTGTACGAGTGACATCACCAACCTCTCATGTAAAGATCCGAGCCAATATCAATGAGAAAATTCTGACTTTGTGTGAAGTGGAAATATATGGAGGTAGGTATCAGATGTTACAGATTTGTTGAAGGTATTGATAATGTTGGAAATTTTAATCAGGGCAGCGATCTGAGTGCATCATTTATATACAAGATTTACTGTTCATCTTATATTGAAAGAAAGGTATGTTATTTATGCAGGAGGCATTAAAAAAACTGTTTCAACAATGAAGCAAACCATCGAACATGTATCACAACTATATTGGGGCAAAAATTTTACTTCACCGAAACGTATTCAACAAGCCACAATTACACAACTGAACTTGGAGGATAACTGTGGAGGCTGAGATTCAAAGAATGAATCAGAGCTGGGGCATTGCACAAATAATGGCCGCTGATCGAGCAAAATGGAGACAGTTTGTTTCTGCCCAATAAAACACCACCAGGCGTGATGGCCACTTGCTGATTTGACAGCCGGTATCTAAGGATCATCCTTCTTTCTTTTTCGTGCACTCTCAGACGTCCACTTGAATATTCTCAAAGACAGCTGCTGCAGTTTTCAAGGCCTATGTCTCTGCTCTGAAGTTACTTGAGAATTGTCCTGTTGCCACTGACAGCCTTTTTTCTGCACCAGTGCTTAAGGTCAGAAAGACACCCCCACCTCCATTTTCTGTTGCATTTGTTGCTGATCCATCTGTGCATGCATGGGTCCAGGTGTTGCGCGGGTAATGTTTCTCTATGTATTTTGTCGCTATGGATTTTTTATCTGTTGCAATCTGGCTCTTTTTTCTTTCAATTCCATGAATGTTTTCTATCATTTCAGGGAAACAATTTTGTTTCCAAACTGGAAGCTTGTGTGCAGTGTAGATGGGTTTAATAGTGGATATTTAATTTACGGAAACTGCTCTCATCTGTGGTTCGGTTGATTCTACAAAGTTGCTTCGTTTGAGTCTTTACCTTTGTGGTAAAATGCACCGTTTTAACGCTCCAGCTCAAATTATAATGATAATACTGTATTTGAATTTTGTTCGAATACGCCAAGATAGAGTCTCTACAAATCACGCCACCATTGCTCTACCCTGCTCATATTTCTCAAAAGTCCAATTCTAGTGACGTAAAGTTACCGTTTATAACCCGCTACTATAAAAATTTGAAAATTGTCAAGGACGATAAAATCTAAATGCAAAATATTGGACACTACTTGAATTTTTTTTAACTAACGTATTCTAAGAATCTATTATTAGTTACAACATGCGACAGTTGTCGTTAGACGTCGCATTTTCAAAAAAACGCCAGCGAGCGGCTTGCGTTTTGAATCTATTAACGCAACGCGATGGTACCCATCCCTTTTATCAAAGGCTTTTTCGTTACTCCGTACTAATTTTTAAATATAACATAAAACCGCTTTGGCAGTCTGCCAACACGTGTTTCGTCTTCAAGAAAAGATGGGAGAGAGAGAAAAAAGAGGAGGGGGTTAGCATGGAAAAAGGCTAAACCCACTTGTGTATTTTCAAACTGAAACTAACGAACTAAATGAGTGCAGGAGAGCGAAAGGGGTACAGAAAGACAAAAACGTAGATAATGTATTGCATTCTATAGAAGGATGAATAAAAAGGAAAGGACAGAATGGAATTAAAAACGATAATGTTGTTTATTCAATACTATACTATTTCCTATGAAAACGTATCTAGACTTAGAGGAAAAGTATTTTGTTCAGAATAAATAAAGAGAAAAGTACAAAGATGCAAACTTAGATAAAGACGTAGATGAAAATATACTGGCTAGATAAAGGACACTAGCCTGATTAATAATCACTTTTCATCTTTTAAATCGCTTCAAAAGTGACTTAGTTATCGCATAAAATAAAAATTGACAACAGATATACAGACACACTGATATCCCAGCTCAATTTAAAAGTAACATTTTTCTAGTCACGTGGGTTGGAAACAAGTCAAATTGGCTTGCCTCATTTTGATAGGCACTACTAGTGAGGAAGTGAGAGGTAACTTTGAAGTTTTGCCATCCTAAAGCGACACATAGTCTAAATAGTAATAATAGAATCCGACTGACGAACTTATTGATAAACGTACATACATGTTTGGGATTTTCAAAAAAGCGTCAAATCGGCTTAGTTTAAACTGATTGGCTAATGTTAGTATAGATATAGAGGGAAAAAAACTAACGCTTCTGCTATGCAGGGTGCCACTTGACAAATAATTTCCTACAAGTAAGGTTAAATGCAGAGCAAATTATGACCTAATTGCCTCTGCGTCTGAAGCAGCAGCTATTTAGAGTTGACCCATTGATAGCCTGTTAACCTTTAACAAATTGTGTGATTATTTCATTGATTGCGGTAAGATGAATAACCTTTTTAAAAAAATTATTAGATGTAGAGGCCAACCCAAATAGGGCGCCATAACATTGTGTGTGTACGACCTTATGCCTTTGTGGAAGATTGCGACATACTAGGAGCACCGACATGTATAAGCAGATTTAGGAAGCAAATCAAAATAAACTTGAGTTGAATAATATCATACATTATTTGGATTGTAAGACCAGAAAGTCACTGGCAGGCCTATTGTTATATTAACTCTGGAGAAAAAGAAAAGATTGTATTTCAGCTGAAGATTAAGATGATGTATAGTGACAGGGGCGTTGAGACTATTCGGAAAAGAAGATACCCACTGTTTATGAAGCAGTTACAGTAAAGTTAAAGACTGTAGCTAATTTGGTTAGCTCTGTTATCTGATCACAATACATGTTTAATGATGTTAAAGTGGTAGTGGTGGAGATAATTAACTAGAGACTTAGGGAGGCTTGTTCCTCTTGTTTCAGGGTTATATTACCCAGTATCAAGTTGGTCAGAAGCCGGAGCTGCAGAATTTGAGGCAACCTACAGGTTGTTTCTATTTCAAAGCCTAAGAATATTAGCAGTCTCCAGTATACACTGTAGTGAAGCAGTGTGCAGTTTTCTCGAGCAAGTCATTCATTTTTAACAAGAAGTCGAAGATAAGCAAAAATCTTGCGGGCTTATATGCAAACTCAAATGTGTTTAATCTCCACCCTATTCAGAAACAGTTTGTGATATGATGCGAAAACCAGTTTTTCCCAATAGTGACTCTTCATAGAACAGTAGTTTCCAACAGGGAATAAAAGGTTATAAATATTAACATATTAAGATATATTGGACAGATGTCCTTCATGTGTATTTAATTTGGTATAAAACCATATTTTCACTTTTAAGTTTTAAACATTCCTGTCCTAAAAAAATTTGAGGGACAGGAAAATTAAAATTGTACATATATATAACTTTAAACCCAGTCTTGTTTATTGATTTTAGTGAGTTAAAATTGTATTTGTTTAACGCAATTATCACTAAATTTTTCATTACCCTAGACACCAAGCCATATAAATAACATCACAAACACTAGATACCCAAAATAAATCGCAGAGTGAGATCGTAGGGTGGTAGCAGTCAGGTACCATGAGAACATCATACTCAACTATTAGACTCAGGGACTTGCATAGCTGACCTCACTCTGTAGACACATACTGACTACTTTTCTTTAACATCCAAACCCACCACATATATTGGGGTCCCGTCCCGGGATTTTTACTTACCTGTAACACCATAGATTCATGGTATCCCATAGTAATAAAATTTATATATTTATAAGGTGGAGAATTATTTGAGTTGGCATAGCCCTTAATTAATTAATTAATTATAACATTTGTTAGCGGTTTTAGTTAGAGTAAATATAATTTAGTACCAGATAAAAGATGGCAGATTTGGCCAAATTTAGATCGGCTGCTCTACAGATTGCAAAGGAAATGGGAATGGAGGGGCAAGTTCTGGTTCAATATGTAACATCAGAATGCGATAAGTTCATTGAGAGAGAAGATAGGAGGTTAACTGAAGAAAAGAGGTTACAATTAGAAGATGCTAGGGAGGCAAAGAAATTAGAGGCTGAGTGGGAAGCTGAGGTTAAAAGGCTATAGTTGGAAGAAAAGAAATTAGAGGCGGAAAAGGAAGAAAGAAGACAGGTTGCAGAAAGTAAAGCAGAAGACAAACGGGTACAAAGGGAAGCAGAAGACAAACGGTTACAAAGGGAACATGAGCTACAACTAAGAGAGTTAGAATTGCAAGGCCATGCTCCAGACAATGGTCACAGCCCATATACCTCTGATGCAACAGCTAGTCAGGGAGCCTGCAACTCAGCTATGGGGTTTAATCTAGACCCCTTTGTAGAAAAAGAGGATGACATTGAGTCCTTCCTCTCTAGATTCGAAAGATTAGCTACAAGTTATGGTTTAGAGAGGGAAAGGTGGAGCTTGAAAGTATCTCAAGGACTTAGGGGACATCGTATGAGGTATTTTCAAAATTGAGCCGGGAAGATCAGGAAGACTATGACATATTAAAACAGGCTCTTTTAATTAGATACGAGAAGAATGGTGAGTTTTATAGAAAGAGATTTAGAAATGCTAAGCTCCTGTCTGGGGAGACATATCATGAATTCTCTGCAAGGTTGGAAACCTTTTTGGAGAAATGGACTGCTCTGGGGAAAACTCAAGATTTAAAGGAAATGATCATGATAGAGCAGGTGAGAGAGTCCATGGCTCCAGACATGAGAAAGTTTCTTATGGAACAGGGTGCGGAGAGGTTAGGTGATGTGCTCAATGTTGCTGAGAGGTATCAGGCAGCCCAGGCAGAAGTAGCTGGCGCTAAAAAGAAACAGGTAGACAATAATAAAGCTCCTCAACCCCATAATAAGTTTGACACTAGAGATCAGGGTAACAGGGGTAAACCCAACTATGATAGACCCAGATTTGACCCTCGAGATAGAAACCCGCAATTCAATGAGAGGAAACCCTACAGACCGGAAAGTAAATATAGCAAATTCTGTAGGATGAATAACCATAATACAAAAGACTGTAGGAAGAAAAAAAACCCTCCTTACCACGTTGCATGCCTTAAAACAGGAAGTAAGGGACAAAAAGGAAAACCTACTGGACAGCTGGAACCTTATCATCCCCCTGTATGTGAAGACGTAGTATGTAATGGGGCCACCATCAGGTGCCTTTATGATACTGGATTGGATTTTGACTCAGTCGTAAGTTCTCACCTGGTTCACCCAGATCAGTATACCACAGAAACAGTGAAAATACAAGCGGCAACCAAGGAATTAGCAACTATGACACTTCCCATAGCACGAATCAGTGTAAAAACACGCTATGTGAAAGGAGTGATTAGAGCAGCAGGGATAAACGAACCAATCTACCCTCTGATATTGGGGTGTAGCTACGTCTTTTTTGGAAACCCCAAAAGACCTGTGATTATGGCAACAGTACAAACCATATCACAAGCAAGGAAGGAGGATGAAAACCCAATAAATACCCATTCAGAGGAGATGAGGAAGTCACAGGCTGAGGATAGGTCACTAAAGCCGTGTTTCAAGAAACTCCCAAAATGTCATACCCCTCCAAACAAAAGAGACTTTTATATGAAGAATAAACTCATGTATAGGAAGGCTGGAACTGGTTCCACTGGTCATGGACAGCTGGTACTTCCCACTTCATATAGGGAGAAAGTGATGGAGTTAGGACATGCGATTCCCTTCAGTGGTCATATAGGGATCAGCGCCACAGGACAGCGTATAGCTTGTCACTACTTCTGGTCAGGGATAACGGAAGATATAAAAAGATATGTCAAATCCTGCCCAGAATGCCAAAGGGTAGCTCCAAAGCATTGGACTGCCCCAGCAACTCTAGGGGAGATGCCAATCGTGGGAACCCCTTTCGAAAGAGTTGCAGTAGATATTGTGGGACCTCTCACACGTACCAAAAGGAGGAACAGTTACATCCTTACTCTGGTGGACACTTGTTCTATGTGAGGAGAGGCGGTAGCCCTGTCATCAATCGATTCGAAACATGTGGCAGAGGCATTACTTACGATATTCACGAGGTTAGAATTTCCCCACCAAATCTTGACTGATAATGGATCACAGTTCAAGGGGAGACTAACTGAGGAAGTTTCAGGATCTTCTAAGCCAGGCACTTTCATTTTAGTCTGTATCACCCCCAAGGGAACGGCCAGGTGGAAAGGTTTAACGGGACACTTATCTCCATCCTGAGAAAGTTGGCACATGAGAAACCTGATAAGTGGGATCAATACTTACCCGCGGCCCTGTTTGCTTATCGGGAAGTTCTCCATAATTCGACTGGAATGACACCAGCCACACTGCTATTTGGCAGATCAATAAAAGGTCCATTGGAAGCCTTATTGAGGACATGGACAGATGAGAAGGCAGAGGAGACTGTTACCTCATCATATCAGTATGTGAACGAGCTGACCACTCGCTTAAAAACTGGCTGGAAACTTGCAAATGATAACCTAAGACAAGCCAGGAAGAAACATGCTGCATATTACAATAAGAAAGCGAATTATAGGGAGCTAGCTGTGGAGAGAAGATGCTTCTTCTACTACCCGGCAGCAGCAACAAACTTCAAATTGGATGGCAAGGTCCATACACAGTTTTAGAAAAGGTATCTAGAACTAACTACAAGATAGACAAGAAAGGGAAGGAAAAAGTCTATCACGTGAACTTCTCAAGAAATACAATGAGAGAAACAATGTGGAAGGGACACACTTAATGACCTTAGCCATAGCCACTGAGATGAAGAATGAACCTCTCACCTCTGTTGAATACCCCCTGAATCCCTGTGAGACTCCTACACAGGTAAAGATCAGTAAACATCTGACAAAAGGGCAGAGGGAGAAGATTCAAAAGGTTCTGGAGAATCATACAGACGTGTTAACGGACAGACCGGGGCACACCAACTTGTTGGAATATGACATGAAACTACTAGACCCAACACCCATCTGTATGAGAGGCTATACTATCCCATTCGCAAAAGAGAAAGCTTTGAAAGAGGAGATAGATTATCTGTTACAAGAAGGGATCATTTCTCACAGTGAATCTCCGTATAGCTCCAGTGTGGTATTGTTGAGGAAACTTTCTGGGGAACATAGACTGTGCATAGATTACAGGAAACTGAATGCTGTCACAGAACGTCAGGTGGATCCATTACCTGATACTAACCAACTGTTTGCCAGGTTGAACAAGGCAAAATATTTTTCCAGGGTAGATCTCAGCAAGGGATATTACCAAATTCCAGTGAAGCCTGAGATCCGACCTTATCTGGCGCTTAGCAAATCGGAAGGGCACTATGAGTTTAACATGTTACCGTTTGGATTGAAGAATGCCCCGAGTGTGTTTTCCAGAATGATGCGAAAATTGTTGGATCCACTGAAAAACCCATGTGTAACAAATTTCATGGATGATATCCTCATCGCTTCGGAAACACTTGAAGAACACGTTAACTCTTTGAATATGCTATTTGATAGACTCAGAGAGGCAAATTTGACTACTAGAATAAGAAAATGTTGTATTGGATGCAAGGAATTACAATTCTTGGGACATACGTTACATCAGGGTAGCATGACCCCTGAACCCAAGAACCTGGAGAAATTACAGAGAGCACCCAGACCACAGACTAAAAAGGATGTGCGATCCTTTGTGTCACTTTGTGGCTTTTATCAAAAGTACATTAAAAACTTTAACCCTGTGTGTGCGCCTCTGACGGATTTAACTCGCAAAGGAAAACCGGATAAAATTGAATGGTCGGCAGAATGTGAATTGGCATATAATGAATTAAAGGACAAACTCACCAGCAAGCCTATATTGAAATTACCTGATTTGAGTCAGGAATTCGTGGTACGAACGGACGCTAGTAATGTGGTCTTGGGGGCCACTTTGTTACAAAGGTCCTCTTCACCAGCTGGGGAATTGAACCCAGTTGCTAATGCCAGTCGCAAATTAAACCGAGCGGAACAAAATTACTCAACAATTGAAAAAGAATGTTTGGCTTTAGTCTGGGCGATCAAGAAGTTCCAGATCTATTTATATGATAGAACATTCGTGGTACAATCAGATCATTATCCATAAGTATTTTTGGCCCAGGCAAAACATGGAAATGCCCGTTTATTAAGGTGGTCTTTGCTCATTCAACCTTACTCGTTTACCATTGAATACATTCCTGGATCGCAGAATGTTGGGGCAGATTTTTTGAGTAGGCACCCACCTGCAGAAACCCAGAATAGTCATAAGGCCTAGTTGAGTTAATTTTGATCGGGATTGTTAACACAGATTATAAAGATCCCTTGGGATGCATTCTTTTAAGAGGGGAGGTGTGTGGTAAAATGCACCGTTTTAACCATCCAGCTCAAATTATAATGATAATACTATATTTGAATTTTGTTCCAACACGCCAAGATAGAGTCTCTACACATTCCGCCACCATTGCTCTACCCTGCTCACATTTCTCAAAAGTCCAATTCTAGTGACGTAAAGTTACAGTTTATAACCCTCTACTATAAAAATTTGAAAATTGTCAAGGATGATAAAATCTAAATGCAAAATATTGGACACTACTTGAATTTTTTTTAACTAACGTATTCTAAGAATCTATTATTAGTTACAACATGCGACAGTTGTCGTTAGACGTCGCATTTTCAAAAAACGCCAGCGAGCGGCTTGCATTTTGAATCTGTTAACGCCACGCGATGGTACCCATCCCTTTTATCAAAGGCTTTTTCGTTACTCCGTGTGGTGAATTAATTGTTATTGGTTTAAATATTATATTAATGGTATCTGGTGTGAGGTCAGCTATGCAAGTCCCTGAGGTTTATTAAATACAAATAAGTTTACAGGGTACCTGTCTGCTTCCACCACGACCTCACCCGATTATATATCTTCCCCTACTGAAGTGTATTGGTGTGTGTATGTTGTCTAGCAAGTGTCAAGGGTACATGCAATGTGATGAAGTATATGAACAGGACAACAACTACACCTATTACTAATAAACAATGATTAAACAAGTCACTGGGTAAAGTTTTGAATGTAACTTATTTTTTTGCAATTTATTTTCCTGTATCTATTTATTCTTCTGACACAGGAATAATCAACTCAACATGATAATGAAATTATTTACAACCAATTATTTTACAACTGTCATTGAGTCGGTGTTATCCCACAATTATTTATATGTCTCAAACTGGGAAAATGTCAAGTATTTCTTGCTCCTAGAAAAGGGTACAAGTTTATTGAACGTTTTTGTTCCTCACTGTCTGATACACTATCTTTTGTGAAAACTGAGAGAGTGGATTGTTTGTGATATCAATTTCCCAGACAAGTCTTATCTGAGGTCTCTGGAACCAGGCTGGTTGAAGTATGTATAAAACGCCAGCATCCACTGCCAAGACACGATTCTGCTTCTATAGGTAAATCACTGTGTAGGCACTCAGTAGGTAGGCCTCACTGCAGAACTTAGGGACAGGTGGTAGATCACCTGGGCTCACTTTCACTCGTAGATGAAAATCTGGAACAATACAAATGTGTCCCACTCAGCATCTAATAATCTCTCTCTTTCATTATTCTAACATGGCAATATCATCAGACATCAGTATGGTAACTAAACAATTAAATGACGTTCTCAATTTGGTTGGTACCCCCTTCTGGATAAATAACTTTCAAACCACCGTTTGACATTTTCCTTGGTAAAGGAAACATTTTACATTAATACTATCAAGTCATGTACAATCACGGTGACTTGCTGAAGAAGAAGGCCAGTGATCTTCCTGGTCTTATGTCATAACACAACTTTTTCTTTTCATCATAAATATTTAATTTTCTTTTCTCCCCATATGGCCGAAAGCCTGTCTGGCTTTTCTATACCAGGTTAATACAGTCCCTAACAACGCTGTGAAGCAACACAGAGTATGATGTTGCCTTCCCTCCAGATAAACGTTTTCCCACATAATTTTCATACAAATTCAATATTGCATACATAATAATGATAATAACGATAAGATAAATGTTTTCATTCTTACCGCATTAGAGAATTAAAATCACTAAATAGTTGAATATTGCGATATATGGTAACAAATCCAGATCGCTGCTTGTGCAGAATTAGCAAACAAGACAGTACTCTTGCCTTGTCTATAACAACAACGTCTTTAGTGTAAGAAATTTTTCATCTAGTGGCCCCCTATACTCAATACTAATTGGTTTTATACAACCGGTTGTCTACTATACTACAGCCAATCAGAGACTGTTTAGTGAATAGCGTTCCTTTTCATAAAGCCGTTTTGGCAGTCGGCCAACACGTGTTTCGTCTTCAAGAAAAGACCGGAGAGAGAGAAAAAGAGGAGGGGGTTAGCATGGAAAAAGTCTAAACCCACTTGGGTATTTTCAAACTGAAACTAACGAACTAAATGAGTGCAGGGGAGCGAAAGGGGCTACAGAAAGACAAAAACGTAGATAATGTATTGCATTCTATAGAAGGATGAATAAACACGAAAGGACAGATTGGAATTAAAAACGATAATGTTGTTTATTCAATACTATACTCTTTCCTATGAAAACGTATCTAGACTTAGAGGAAAAGTATTTTGTTCAGAATAAATAAAGAGAAAAGTACAAAGATGCAAACTTAGATAAAGACGTAGATGAAAATATACTGGCTAGATAAAGGACACTAGCCTGATTAATGATCACTTTTCATCTTTTAAATCGCTTCAAAAGTGACTTAGTTATCGTATAAAATAAAAATTGACAACAGATATACAGACATACTGATATCCCAGCTCAATTTAAAAGTAACATTTTTCTAGTCACGTGGGTTGGAAACAAGTCAAATTGGCTTGCCTCATTTTGATAGGCACTACTAGTGAGGAAGTGAGAGGTAACTTTGAAGTTTTGCCATCCTAAAGCGACACATAGTCTAAAATAGTAATAATAGAATCCGACTGACGAACTTATTGATAAACGTACATACATGTTTGGGATTTTCAAAAAAGCGTCAAATCGGCTTAGTTTAAACTGATTGGCTAATGTTAGTATAGACATAGAAGGAATAAAACTAACGCTTCTACTATGCAGGGTGCCACTTGACAAATAATTTCCTACAAGTAAGGTTAAATGCAGAGCAATTTATGACCTAATTGTCTTTGCGTCTGAAGCAGCAGCTATCTAGAGTTGACCTATTGATAGCCTGTTAACATTTAACAAATTGTGTGATTATTTCATTGATTGCGGTAAGATTAATAACCTTTTTTAATACATTATTAGATGTAGAGGCCAACCCAGATAGGGCGCCATAACATTGTGTGTGTACGACCTTATGCCTTTGTGGAAGATTGCGACATACTAGGAGCACCGACATGTATAAGCAGATTTAGGAAGCAAATCAAAATAAACTCTAGTTGAATAATATCATACATTTTTTGGATTGTAAGACCAGAATGTCACTGGCAGGCCTATTGTTATATTAACTCTGGAGAAAAAGAAAAGATTGTATTTCAGCTGAAGATTAAGATGGTGTATAGTGACAGGGGCGTTGAGACTATGTGGAAAAGAAGATACCCACTGTTTATGAAACAGTCACAGTAAAGTTAAAGACTGTAGCTAATTTGGTTAGCTCTGTTATCTGATCACAATACATGTTTAATGATGTTAAATTGGTAGTGGTGGAGATAATTAACTAGAGACTTAGGAAGGCTTGTTCCTGTTGTTTCAGGGTTACATCACCCAGTACCAAGTTGGTCAGAAGTCGGAGCTGCAGAATTTGAGGCAACCTACCGGTTGTTTCTATATCGAAACCTAAGAATATTAGCAGTCTCCAGTATACATTGTAGTGAAGCAGTGTGCAGTTTTCTCGAGCAAGTCAACAAGAAGTCGAATATAAGCAAAAATCTTGCGGGCTTATATGCAAACTCAAATGTGTTTAATCTCCACCCTATTCAGAAACAGTTTGTTATATGATGCGAAAACCAGTTTTTCCCAATAGTGACTCTTCATAGAACAGTAGTTTCCAACAGGGAATAAAAGGTTATAAATATTAACATATTAAGATATATTGGACAGATGTCCTTCATGTGTATTTAATTTGGTATAAAACCATATTTTCACTTTTAAGTTTTAAACATTCCTGTCCTAAAACAATGTGAAGGACAGGAAATTAAAATTGTACATATATATAACTTTAAACCCAGTCTTGTTTATTCGATTTTAGTGAGTTAAAATTGTATTTGTTTAACGCAATTATCACTACATTTTTCATTACCCTAGACACCAAGCCATATAAATAATATCACAAACACTAGATATCCAAAATAAATCGCAGAGTGAGATCGTAGGGTGGTGGCAGTCAGGTACCCTGAGAACATCATACTCAACATCACACTCAGGGACTTGCATAGCTGACCTCACTCTGTAGACACATACTGACTACTTCTCTTTAACATCCAAATCCACCACAACCTTCTAAGAGCATTCATTATATGGCACATTGGGTAGTCTGTTAGTCTTTTGAATGTTTCGGCCTTTTGCTGAGCCTTGTTGTCTCTTCTATCCTCCATTGGCTGAAGGCATGTAATCTTATCGAGTTCTTTTATAGGTGCTGACTTCATGCCTTCCGTTATAATTCTCTTTGCTTGATAGTCTGCTAATTTTATCAAAGTTTGTCTTTGCTGCTGTTGCCCATGCTGCTATGCCATATTCAAGGACAGGCCTCACTCGCCCTGTGTACAACGTCTGTATCACTTTCTCATCTGCACCCCAAGTTGTTCCAGCAAGTTTTTTCGTAATTACCATTCTTTTTCTTGCTCTCATTCGATGTCTGTCAACTTGTTTTTTACAAGTCAGACGGTGATCAAAAATAATGCCGAGGTAGTTTGGATTTTAATTTAAATGAAGATTTTCTCCGTTTAGCACTGTTTGAAGCATCCAAGAGAGTTAAACAACTGCGTATTTATTTTTAAACACACTTTGGGTGTATTTTTATCCGTACTTGCATATAGAGCTTATTCCAAAACGAACGAATCAAGCACAAAACTATCCAAGGTAGGAAACAATTATGTTTGATTGTTCTGTTGCATGTCCGTGTAAAAAATAAAGGAACCCGTTACACGCCCATTGGGGCATATTGGGAATATGGTGTTAGGCCCACATTATCTTGACCGTCGCACACGAGGGGTGATGTCCGTGTGATAGCACTAATTCCCATGTGGTCATTCGTCTGGATACAGTGGTTAAAAAGTTATGTAGCAACGCGTCACAAATGGCATTGAGAACGAACGAACGAACGAACTTCATTTTTGAAGGGTTAAGAATTAGGCGCGCAGGCCCGTCTAACATTCTGCCCTTCCACTTTCATTTATCTTGCATACTATATCCTTTCATTCCCACATGTTACTTTAAGCATCAACTTAAAGGCATGCAGCATTATAAAGTTAACATAACAGCATTCATATACAGTATGCAATCATAATAAAAAATGAGTAGGTTTTTTTTTTTTTTTTTTTTTTTTTTTTTTTAACAAGCAAGATTGTAAATGGGGGAAAAAAATAAATAAAATAAAATAAACAAACCAATAAATAAAAGTAAATAAATTATATATACCGACAATCACTCATGCGGTCAAAACGTCTACAAGTAATCTGTATTTTTGAATGTGTCATCAATCATGAATACAAAAATTACATAAACACATTCTTGCTTATATCCATACATTCTTGGTGGAAAATGGGGCAAACGTAACTGATGTAATTGTTGTCCCTCTCTTCTACTGGTTTGAAACAATGATCTTAGGTACTGCGGGGCATTGTTAGATAGAATTGCGTGAGTCAGCTTCGCTTTGTTGAAGAGAAGACGATTTTTTAGGGACAGTAATTTGGGAACTTTTCTTGTCCTTGTGTGTGGTATCGTGCGATTATCAGTGATCAGACGTACTGCTCTCTTATGCAGAGAGTGCAGTCTGTTCGAGGTGGAAGCAGGGCAACAATCCCATAGTGTAGAGCAGTAATCTAGATGTGTCTGTATATGTGTGGTGTAGAACAATTGTTTAGTGTCTGCGTCTAAGAAATGTTTTATTTTGGCTAGCTGGTACATCTTTTGAGCTAAGTGTTTGGTAAAATTCCGTACATGGGAGTTCCACGTTAAGTGCTGGTCAATCGTGATCCCTAGAAATTTGTGTTCTGTTACATATTCAATTTGTATTGATTCCGCGAGTAGCTGTAGCGATCTTTTAGTGCAGTTTAGGAGTTTCTGTCTGGTGGTAATCAACATAGATTTCGTTTTTGCTGTGTTTACTGCCATACGATTCATTTTACTCCATTTTATTAGATTGTCTACATCACTTTGAAAAGTCGTTTCAAGTGCCACGCAGTCATTGTCACTAGTGTAGATAGTACAATCATCTGCAAAGAGGTCACATGTTGAATATTTTACATGTAGTGGCAAGTCGTTGATGAACATTGCGAAGAGTAGGGGCTCAAGTATAGAACCCGGCGGTGCTCCTGTAACTACCTTCGAGAAATTTGATGCCGAGTTGTTGTGAAGCACTAACTGTTGTCGATCTGCCAGGAATGATTTGGTGATGTTTAGTGGATTAGGGCCTATTCTGAGGGTTTACAACTTTTGAACCAAAATAGTGTGGTCAATCATGTCAAATGCTTTTTTGAAGTCAACAAAAACAGCACCACCTAATTTTCCATCATTTACTTTCGACAGCCAGTTGTCTGCCATTTTGGTGAAAGCTGTGTGACAGGAATGTTTGGGTCTGAAACCTGACTTGTTATCAATGAGCAGTTTGTTTGTTGTTAAGTGTTGAAATGTCGTGTTGTAAATGTGTTTCTCTAGTGGTTTTGAAAGAGATGATAGAAGGGATATTCGTCTGTAACTGTTGGGATAGCTACGTGAGCCAAATTTATAGAGAGGATGCACTTTGGCAGATTTAAATGCTGTGGGGAAGTAGTTGTGTGCAATACATTGGTTGTACACATAGGTTAAGTAGTCGCAATGGTGCAGCGTAACGTAGAATCTTATTGTTGATACCATCAAGCTGTCGTGAAATATTCTAATCCACATATATAAATTAAAAGGTAAATGCAAAGCCTAACAAATAAATTTAATAAAAGGAAGAAGAATGGTAAAGAACAGTGCTGTCACAATGACAGTACTCGAAATCCCCTTTGTTTTATGCTTCGTCTGCAAATTGTAACGTTTCCACGTAATATAAGCCACTGCATAAATACAAGCGTTTCCACAACACATTAAAACGGGTATTGCATTTCTAAGAAAAACATTGAGAGGCACACTGCGTAATGACCTAAATTAATCCTAACATTAATTATACTACGTTACCAAAACGAACGAACAGATGGACTCAAATAGAAAGAAGGGAGGGCTGAAAATCAGGAACGCATGCAACACTAAACACGTGTCTCGCTATTAATGCCACCCCAACAAGCGTAACACGATATACAATTACTACTATCACGCGTGTAAGGCCACATGCACTAACTTTTTTTCAGACGGACAGTGATAAAAACACTAATTTCCCCAGAGTTAGGTTTTAAAATCTTGAAAAACGCTTATTAGAAAAGATAACATTAGATGGGTTTACGTTTGAAAACATTACAGTACCCAGACAGCACATCTTCGAAACAGGAGGTAGAAGAAATTGCATATTTTGAACGCAGCCACTTAGCTCGTTTAAATTTGTATATTTGGGTTCCTTAGGGCTTGCTGACAAAGAATATGTAAAACGTTACGCAAATAGTCTAGGAATTAATAAATTATAACCAAAATAAAATAGTGGGGATGCCTGACAGCATGAAATCATTTCTGCTCATAAAATTTTTTTATAACGTGTTTGAAAAAACCTTACGTTACGGAAATAGCCTACCATGTTAACTCCTAATTGATTGGAGCGCAACAAATATAAGACTAAACACGATTGGTCGGGCTATAAATACTATCTTGTGTTGTTATGGGAAACGAATAGACGGGGTACTTTTTTGAAAAGATGTGGAGACGTGGTTTCATTGGGTAGAGCTGCGAATATACTTGATTTAGAGCGTCTGTTCATTGCCACATCTTGTAATAAACCTACTAAGAAGCAGTACGTTGAGCACCAGTGTATATTTTATATAAAATAAAGCCTGGAACACCGGCAGATCGGAGTTGTGCTATATCCATTGCCAGTCAACGAAACTGTTTATTATTCTATGAATTGTAGGACTGTGGTCTTAACGTTATTGAGCAGCACCTGGTCAGAGCTTTGCTGAATCCAGAGTCGGACAACATACTCCTTGGTCCATTTAGCTATCAGTGAGGTGTCTCCAGAGCCCAGGGGAGAAATCGAGCAGAGGAGTCTTTTCCTGCCGCCATCACGCAAGATAAGCTGATGTGGCCAGCTGAGCTCAACATTATGTACCCCCATCTTAAAATGACAGTGTAAAATACAATTAAGAGGGGAATTTAATTGTTTTAATATCAGGAACTGAGAACATCTCCAATACTAGTTCCAATAAAGACAAACTATTGAAGTCATGATGACAAATACCAACAGAGCTTGAACAAAACAAAACCAGTATTACCTCATATTACTACTACACAACTAACACACATAGGATACTATTAAAAATAGTTGTCACTACAAGATTCATATTGATAAATTCTGTACATATAACTTGTAATTAAAATTGATTGTGATTCCTGGTTCCCTTTGTATTTGAATCAGGACACATATACCTTCATGACAGCACTGAATACATATTGTTATTTGAAAAGTTATCAGTGACTCCATTAAGATATCCTCGTAGAGTGTTTTATGTATGTGAGTGTCACAGTGTTGTCAAGTGTAGTGGAATAAATTAAATTGTTTATCTGTCTGTTGTTGTTATGACTTACTCTTCATCATACACATACCCTAGACATATAACGTAGTCATCACACTATTCCAGAATAATTCTGACTGAGGTATACATATGTGGCAGCAAGTAAGGTTATATATAATACACTACTCTTATTAGATATATATACCTTCACAGCTGATCTCAGTCAGTACACTAAGTCCCCTATAAATATTTATAACATCTCACTTCACCACACAAGCCCAGATGAATTATTGTTTTTTAATGCCAACATATATTTGAGAACTTCATGTATTGTTAGAAAAGGAATATGTCTGAGATATGTTATGGTGTTTTCAGTGTTGCAGAAGGTTGTCAATTTACAAATATCGCAGTCCATTGGCTTTAGTGTCGACTTGAGATGGCTAATTTATGTTTTGAAGTGGTTGCTAAAATGAGTTGCCGTGAAGGAGCAGCTTTTTGGTAAAGAGTTTAGTGACTTTGATTTGTGTGTTAGTGTTCTAATGGCTGCCTAGACTTTGTTTTGAATCATCTTTCTGAAATGTAGTTTCTTTTCCTGAGGAATGAGGTATTGTACTTTGTTACTAAGCATCCGACACCTGCTGAAATCTTTGCGCGTATGTGTTTCGTCCCGCTCTCTCATT
This sequence comes from Oreohelix idahoensis, assembly GCA_024509875.1. Taxonomy (NCBI): domain Eukaryota; kingdom Metazoa; phylum Mollusca; class Gastropoda; order Stylommatophora; family Oreohelicidae; genus Oreohelix; species Oreohelix idahoensis. The sequence goes on from JAMPIV010013780.1 coordinate 120,297, forward strand.
GTTGATAATATTTCGTTGGTTATCCATGGGGTCTTTCCTTATGTTTTTGACCCGAATCTGCTTTATAGGAACATGCTTGTTGAATACATTGTTGAAAGTTTGTGTCCAGTATGGTATGGCTTCTTCTGTATGCGGAAGTTGGTACACGTATGTGAGAGGGGATATTTGTAGGTCTTGTATGAATAATTGAAGGATAACGTTTTTGAAATTCCTGTAATGGACTGTGATGTGTTCCGTTTTAGGTGCTTTGAAACCCGTTCTCGTCCAGGTACAGCAAATAGGAGTGTGGTCACTTAATGATGTCTGTGTGACTGTGCATTCTATAATGTTTCCTGGGCTGGTCGTATAGATATGATCAATTAATGTAGATGATGAGTTTGTTACTCTAGTGGGTTGATTGACTAACTGTGTGATGTTTTATGAGATGATGATATCATTCCACGTGTTGTTCGGTTTGTGAAGGTCAATATTGAAATCACCCAGTAGAATAATTTCATTCGAAGAAGCCCAAACGTTGTCCATCATTCGTGAGAATGTGTCAAACCATACAGTAGAAAAGCTATGGTTTCGGTACAGGTAACCAATTAAAACGGGGGTCAGGTTGGGGAGATTTGGTTCCAGCCAAATACAATCAATACCAGTATGTTCTAGATCATCACGACGTCTGTACTGAAGAGATGTTGAGATGTATATGACTAGCCCTGTTTCATGTTGTCTGTTAGAATCCCTGCGAATGGTGGTGAATCCATTAATCCTAATTTCTTCATCTGTAATGTTGTCATTGAGACGGGTTTCAGAAAAACCAAATATGTGGAAGTTTATTTGGAGAGAGGTAGAGACTTCAGAACACTTACCTAGAAGGTGGTAAATGTTTAAATGACTAATTTTAAGCACTGATAGTTTAAGCCAAGAATTAGTGATATTGTCTATATTTTGATTAGAGTTTTTGCACTCGGACATGATACTAGTCAATAGGAAAGAAATAATGAGGGGAGTAGGAATGAGTAAGGAGCAATAAAATTGGTACACAATGGTAATACAAAATTGTAAACAAGTTATAAAATATACACTGCAATAGATTTCTCTAAAGTCCTTGGACACTGTTTACAGTATCTTAATCTTTGCAAAAAAGTGCGGTTTTTATCTTAAAATACAGTCTGTTCCGACCACAAAGGAATATTTTTACTTCAACCACAGTCAATGTAGAGAATTAATCTTCTCGGGACAGTTAACGGTCCACGCTGTGACTTAGCTTGTTAGTTTTGTGAGGATTTCCTAATTTTCCTCAACTCGAAAAAACGGAGGTGCAGATGTAAAATAGATGTAAAAGAGAATGGTGAGCGTAAGAATGAGAGGAATAAGCACAGTGATGATAATAATAAGAAGAACACAATAGTATTAATACGATAGAGTTATTGCAAAATTGGAAACACATTTAGATACACACTACTCTAAAGACTCCGGAGCAGTTTACTGTAACTTGATTTTTGCACACGCACACAAAATCAGTTTACTTGCTTTAAGCACAATCTGTTTCGAACAGAAAGAAATGTTAAACAGACAATGTTAAAAAAAAAAGAAAAATATAACTTCTAAAAGTGACAGTTAAAGTTCTATGCTGATACTCAGCTATGTCTTTGATTTCAGGACAAAGAACACTAAAGTGCTTGCGAAGAGAACGCGTCAGGTCGAATGGTCAACTGCAAATTTGTTTTTAAAACTGTTTTAAAATAGTAGATTAGGCATTGCTTGGTCTTAATCTTGTTCTGTAGATCCGTATATAGACATCTAAAGAGCCTGCATTAAAATTTCTGTACTACATTGAGTAAGTCGCCGCAAAACGGAGGAACTGTGAGAATTCCTTTCTGGGCGGGTGGAGACAGGGTGAGGAAACTACCATTTTCTTGCTGTAGATCCTGCGTTGCGATTGAGTGAATGGGTGTTACTTGTAGTCCAGTCTTTCCATCTGTCCAGTGGTGTCTGTTGTGTGGTTAGCAGCTGGCGGGACTGTCATGTGGGTAGTGGGGGATACATTTGGTCATAAATACTAGCGTGGGAGATGGGATTAAGTGTAGCTTTTCTAGACACATGCATGTCAGCTGAGGATGGTGATTGATGGTTATGAGCTGTTGTGCCTGGGTTTACTGAGTTATGTGTATAATTTGTGTCCCTGGTGGATGAATGTGTGTGTTTCTGGTGTGTCCTCTGAGGAAACTTTAAATTTTTGGCTAGGTAGCTGATCCCTAGTTTAGAAGTGTGCACTTCATCTCTGTATAGTGTCGTGAATTTTAGATAGGTTTGAAAATAATTTATGATCCCGCCTGAGTAGAGAGTGGAGTGGATGGTGATATGACGTGAGAAGTAAAGGTGTGAGAATAGGTTACACGATTGAATAGTTTAAGGAGAAGATCTGTCTCTGGAATGAGTAGTTTCTCTAGTCCAGCCTATCTATACGAATATAATTTAGTATAAGACAATCTTGCACGTCCCTTTATCTAGCAATATGAGTTTATCTAAAAAAAACACACACACAATTATGTGACAACAATACACACAAACGTGAAAACTAAGGTAAATTGGGTATGGGTCTGACCAACACACAAAGTTTACTTCTTTTGTTGTTTATTATCATTAAACTTTACACCATCGAATATCTAAAGAAAGATCCAATGAAATCATAATTAATACATAGAAAAATAACAGAATGCATGTGCCCTCCCCTCCTTGAGAAAAAAAGAACCCAACAGGTTAATAACCCCGAATGTTAAAGGTTAGCACTGTGTTACAGGATAAACAGTAACGAAAAGAACCTAGTTCCTACTAAATCTATCCAGTAAAATAAACAAGATTTAATCAGACTCAGATAATACAATTTTTCCTGTAACCAAAAAAATATTCACTCTTTCTGACATACGTGGCCACTCACTCGCTCTTCTTACCTACTCTTGGTGAACATATCTCTTGGACATACCATTAAAAAAAAAAAAAAAATATATATATATATATATATATATTCCAGTTTTTTATCTTCTAAATTGGGCCCCAGTCTCTCCTCGAATAATTAAATTTTATAAGGGGGAACGCCTAATTTGGTGGTTGATTCCCGGATAAACTAATGTCATCTCGAATAGTTAATGTAGAGAAAAAAATAAGATCTGGTGTTCACAGTAAACAGTAGCAAATCAAATCCTTCTAGTATAGGGAAACATCTGGTTGCTAAAAACTGTTATTTATGATGATGATGATAAATCCAGTTGGCTGGCTCTGGGGGTGAGTGCCGATTTTGAAACAGCGTAACTTGCTGGATAAATCCGCTGCTACGACTGTCAAAAGTCAGGTCGTACTGTTATTGGTATTACGCCACGGTGGGCTGATAAAATGGAATAAATATTTTTCTGGTGTTTATAGTCCAGTTAAATTTACTATTTAAACGTTAGTTAGTCTCTGTGGCCGGTCCTGTTCACAACTGAGCTTGGAGACGCGTAAGCCATGAAAAAGACAACATTAATCCATTCAGTAAATGGAGAAAAGGACCAAAATAAGCCAAATTGGACCACATAGACAAAAATTAAACAAAAATAGACCAAAATAAGACCAAAATATAGACCAAAATATAGACCAAAATATAGACCGCTGGTCACCGTTTGATCAGGTCATGCCTTAGAATAGAGAAACGTTATGAAAAAATTACTACTAATAAAATACCTACATATAAGCACACGGTTTCTCTAGCCTATTCCTATCCGGTCAGTTATTAAATTTGTAAAATATCCATACGCGCACTTTAACAAATATTGCCTGTCGCTAAATAGCTATTAGATGGTCGGCGTAGGTGGGTCGTCGTATGGAATTTAAACAACAATCACTTACTAAAATTACACAAAATGAAATATAACGGGAATTATATTCTGTCAATTATACGTCGCGCCTAGTGTAATAAGTAGTCAACTAAAACGTCTCTTCTTATGTGAGGAAGCGGGTGGTAAAATTATTATTAAACTGAACGACTGGTACACAAATAGCTACGCGTTATTTTCCACTAGTCTTTAACACCTAGAAAATCACAATGAATTTAAGATGATAAACCTTTAACACTTTAACACGTTTAAGCAAAATTTTATATTACCAGAAAATCAGAATGAAATCCCCACGAAACTATTAACACATCTATTCACAATGTATCTAGACTACGTGTTTAGACTCTCCGATAAATTCTGAGCGACCACTGATAACTGATTAGAGAAACCACAGTATATTTACCATCATGTTATTATGATCTCTAGAGAATGTTAATTTTCACACTTGAGGCATAGACGAAATCAGGAAACGACGTTTCCCCCAGATAAAAGCTTTACGGTCGCTCTGTTCGGCGTTGCTAACCGACAACAGAGACTTAAACCGCGTAACGGGTCTTGTCTGCAAATTTTGCCCGCTTCTGGAGAAGAGTTTATCTCCCCCTGTATGTACGAACATTAGAGAGTACACGGGAAAATATTTAGTCCGCTCGTCTCACTTCAAAGTGGTCCGATGTTATCCCACGTGCTTCTGTCTGTTATCTTGATGATTGGCAGATCAGCTTGCGTGAGAGACTCTGGTAAACAAACCAGATTTCGCTCCCAGTTATGGCTGGCAGGTCGCGAAAGTTGGTAATGTGTCTGTTTGTTTACGTCTCAAGGAAAAGAGGCGTGGATTAAAGGTGAGTAATGCAGACTGTCAAATGCTTGACTTTGCTAACGAATTATAGAACGCTACGAGGTCACGAAAGACTGTCGGATACTGTAGGCTATATTTCCATTATACGTCACATATAGCAGTTTTTTTGGGCGCACCTGACTTAGATGTGAAAAAGGGTGTGTTGTTTATGAAAGACGTGTTATATTTTGAACAAAAAGTGTAAAGCACGTTGTTGTTGATATCCACAGTTTGGCGTGCTTTACCATTGCTAGGTGGAATAATTGACGAAATATTTGTGGATGTGTTTCGAAATTTTTGTTTTATGGTGTCAATCATTCTGGAGATGTCTGATAGGTTAAGAGTGTGTCCATTTGTGCTGTCGTTTATCCCTACTTGTATTGTTGTTTTCTGTATGTTGGTGTTTGTGTTGAGACGGCTTATTTCATTAGTAACCTACTATTCCGGCTCCGGGTAAAGGTATAACAGTGACTATTTCCCCTGGTGTTGTTGACATTCGATTGCTGTGAATGCCATTTTGCAGTGAATCCCCTATAATAATGTTAGTTGTGTTGTGAGGAATGTGACGATCATGATGTGGTTGACGTCGTGTGCGACGGTGTTGTTGGTGCCATTGCTCGTTGTCTTGCAGTAGGTGGTCAGCAGAATCTTGTGTCAAGTGACATGGGAGTTTATGTGCCCTGTCATCTCCTTCTGAGGTTGCTGATTCGGAATCTGCTTGTGTAGATGGGGTTGACGGATTTCCAAGTCAATTGCTAATTTGTACCTCAATTGGGAATGTTTTATTTGGTCGTAATCTTCTTCCTACATCGCTGATATCGTCCTTATGGTTTTTTAACGTTATGGTGTTTCCTGTGCATGATTTGTTTTGAGGAATGTGTGTTGAAGAAGGGGTGGGTAAGTTAAGTTGTGTAACTGGAGATTCAAGATGAATTGCTTCTCGCGGGCTGTCAGTTACCTTCCCATTTTCCTTTTTCTTATTACATGAAATAGGTAGGTGGTCTAGGTGATGAAATAACCTTGTGTTTTCTCTGCGGAGAGTCATAACTTCACGTCTCAAAGTTTCAAGTTTTGTTTTCAATGAGCTTTCTATATCCTGCTTGAATTTCTCAATCACGTTTTTCAGAGAACTTTCAATTATAGTTTCCAGCTCCTAACAGAAGTGTTTCTCTGTTGGTTGGTTTAGTTGTTCCATATCACACTTATTTGCTAGTAGATATTTTGTTGAGCATGAGTAGACATCTGCGCTATGGACAGGCACTTTTGTTTGGAAAGTAGCTGTATCTGGGAGGCTTGATGTGTTGGTCTCGTTCATATTGAATGGGTTAGCTGAAGGATCTGAAGAATTGGGGAATACATCACTCAAAGTGTGGTTTACGCTGACTTGGAAAGTAGCTGTATCTGGGAGGCAAGATGGGTTTGTCTCGTTCATATTGGGTGGGTTATCTGAAGAAATGATGAATGCATCATTCAAAGTGTGGTTTACACTGACTTCAGTGGGTTGGTTGACGTGAACTTCTAGATAATTTTTCTGGGCTTTTGAGCTGTCGGTCCATTAAAGGTGCGTCCTGTTGGATCAAAAATGGGTGGTGTTGGATCGAAAGTGGGTGGTGTTGGATCGAAAGTGGGTGGTCTTGAATCATATGTTGGTGTTGTTAGATCAGTGAAAGGAGGACTGGCTTCAATGGTTAGCTGAGATTGTGCGTTGGTAGACTCGTCTCCTATCATTGTTGGAGAAGAGGTAGGATCAGTTACAATCATGGTTTTATCTAGAGCTGATCTTTGGAGGTGGGAAAATTCGACGTCTAATCACGTATGTACGCACTCTGTCGCTCCTTGAGGTAAAATCTTATTTTTAGCGTGGTACAAATGAATTGTGAGGAGGCCCGTGCTTACTTTATCCTCAACAATAGCGTTTAGTTAATCGCTCCGGGTTTCAATAGAACAGCTTTTGTAGTATTCTAGGCAAGTGTGTTTGAAAATGTCGTAAAGTTGTCTGTTACGGAATTCAACACATCAACATTGACCTTTGTTCGTTTGTTTGATGGTCAGATGTGGAGGGTTGTTCCAGGCATTAAGTTTCCTTTGTACCGCCTTTTCTTTGTTAAGGCAGTAGCTTTCAGCGACTGTAGAGGGACGTAATCTTCCATCTCTGTGTGGTTTTACTGTCGCTGGTACGACGACGTTGTTCTCCCCGCTCGCCATGATCACATTACATGCTTGAGGGCGGACAAGCCCTGTGATTTAGCACCGTCTATTGTTCCCTAGCCAGAAGGTCACCGTCAGAGTTTGGAATATGTTACAAATGTTTAAGTAGTTTTTCGATATATCGAAAAATGGTGGCAGTACTCGATGAACGCTCCTACCGTCATTCCATACAGAAAAAACACAATATTTACACGTGAATATTAATACAATTACAAAATAAACACGTTCATTGTAAGTCCAAACAAAACGCCAACACAGGCATATATAAACCATCCATACTAAATGGGAACAACTTAGAATAAAATATCCAAAATGTAGAGCCAAATAAAAACACGTCCGCACAGTACGACAGAGGCAGATCGACAGATATATGAAAAAAGCCATGTGACAGAAATTTGACTCGCAGATCACAAAGCAACCCCTCAAAAAAATCAACAACTCAGGGTTCAGTTCCAAGAAACAAAGTAAAATTGTGTTCTGAACATTGGATTTGTCATACGAATGTACATATAGCAGTATTACATTTAACACTTACTGATGCCCTGCAAAGAAAGATTAAGTAAGACTACAATCATTAGTACATGACACATTGTCAAGCCTTTGAACTACTAAAAATATCAGATAATTAAACAAACTAGTTACCACCGTTTTGAAATACTACACTATTTTCGTTCTTTATTCATTATCTGGTCATAACTCAACTAGCTGGCTCAAAATTTGGCTAGAAACTCCCCTAATTCAAGGTCTTCCCTGAAAGTTCAAACACACAAAAACTACTTTCTCACGTTATTTTCACGGTGATAAGGGTGGATTTAGGCTGACTGGAAGTATCACCCCTATCGACACCAGTTAGATATATAGTTGTAGTATAGGGTGTCTTATCTGGTTTATGATGTTGCTGTGTAGGTTGTAGTAGAATAGTTCCCAGAGTACAACACAGGCAACATGATGTGTAAAGTCATAGAAATGGTAACTTCGCTTTACGTTTTCTACCATTTATTGCACGCTACCAAACAGTCATGATATATATGTCATCACCAACATAGTTCAAGAAATTCAGCATTCAAAATAATATTAGTGCCAGCTGATAGTCATAAAGAATCCAATATTCACAGTGTAAACAAATAGCTTCCACATATTCGATAACATAAAGTTCTGGTTCGTGAAGCTGTATACATAATATATAGCCCAGTTCTGGGTACCTAAAGTTCATACATATAAATTCTGCAACAGTGTCAGCTGCATCTCATCACTGTTCATAGATAATAATAAATACTCCCTTCCTGATGCTAGCAGATCAGATGTGTACAATAAGTCCATTTATCCTCTGCACGTGAATAGCATACTGGGAATACAGGTCAACCCGACATTTATAACATTCCCAAGTTTAACCATCTGACTTGGATGTGATCTCTGATATAACGAATCCTGGAACACAGACAATAGTCTTGTTTGGTCTAGAGCGACCCATATATATATAACTAGTTCAGGTATAAAGATACCGGTGGCGAAATCCTAATCAAAGTACCTCTCCATTTTTGAATCACACAAGCGAGCAAAGAGCAGCAAAAATGTCGAACTTTTAGATGACATCGAAAAGTTCAAATAAAGAGGAATTACCTTTATTCGGAATCAACCACAAAACATATGCCTCCAGGCAGGCTTGAATAACACTGGGAAATAGTCTAGTTAGCTAAACTAACTCACAAGACAATGTATTTCCCTCAGAGAAATCACAAGACGCAGATTTGCGTCCACTCGCTGCTTAGACCATTTTCTAACTCCCCGACCTGGGCGGAAACCACAATCGAACTCTCCAAGTCTAGACATGCGCAGAACCCATCTACTTGAGTATCAATTCACACAAGGCGATTCTAAGAACATACGAGATAAGAGACATTCACTATCGCTCCCTTTATGGTCATGAATCGAAAACCTTAAGACAGGTTTCAGACATCTACAACACTTGACTGATACTACCAAATAAGGAGATATGGTCACGCTTCGTTTAAGAAATTATAGACCGAACGTGTCTCAAACCAAGAGGAGGTAAACTCATAAAAAATAGTAGTCTCAAAATCTCGAGTTATGTCACTTTGACTGTAAAATAATATCATACACATTTCAGTCAAGAAATTGATCATACAAAGATTTTTTTACGAAAAAAAAAATGATTATACAAAGACTTTGGACAAAAAATGATCTGTGCGTAACATTACCGCACCCTCCCGGGAAAAAAAATGAAACATTTTTTTTAAATCCTGGAGCCGGAAAAATCTAGGCTCCTAACGCACGTATGATGCGCGGATATATACCTAACAAACTAGCTCAACGCATGGAGCGAAACTGAGATCATATCTCAGATCTTTAGAGAAAAAATGTATCTAAGTATACGCTTATATATTCCAGGAAGGTGCCACCAACACACGCCACAATGATGGCAACATCATAATGAAAGTCAAATTACACTCATGCCAATATATGAAATTAAATCTATTATTATAATATCATGCAATGTGTTGCAAATAGCGGTGTAATATACTAATATACCGCACTATACTATTACCTTATATAATGCATCAGTAATTATTAACTAAAATATGTGTTGTTCTTCGTAGATAAGAATACAATCAAACAGAAGAAGATGTGAACATCATCCGCTCCCAATCTAGGACAGGACTTGATATCATCAAAGTTTCACAATGGACATAATCTCGCTGACTTCAAAGATGTGCTGCGAAAATATCAATAACACAAATCTTAAATATAACTGTTAAATCTCTTAATACAATCATGAAAATTTATTATCTAAATGTGGCCGAGTGATCTTTTGGCCCGTATATCACTAACTAAGCCTTCTTAGATAATTACATGGTACAATGTTATAAATTCCTCAAAAAAGTGAGGAGGAAAAAAATATCTGCTAACATGTCATTATAGCATTGGACTGTATATTAGGAAATATATATGACAAAAGAATCATGTGGAATCGTGTGGGCATCTGGACAGAATGTCTGCCATCACATTATCCGAACCACGGATAGCTCGCACCGAGAAATGAAATGGTTAAAGAGCTATGGCATAACGGGTGGACCTCGAGCTCTTCAAGTTTTTGCTCTGAATAGCAGTAAGCGCTTTTTGGTCGGTTTCCACAATGAAGTGTGCGCCTAGAAGAAATCTTTGTAACTTCAGAATAGACCATACCATAGCCAATAATTCACGGTCTAAAACCGAGTAATTCTTTTCTGCAGCATTTAATTTCCTAGAGATATACATCACCGGATGCAGAGTATCAGAATACTCCTGCATAAGTGCTGCCCCAATCCCAGTTGACGAGGCGTCACTTCGAAGAACAAAAGTCTTCTCAATAGTAGGTAACCTAAGGATAGGTGGAGATGAAAACAGAGTTTTAACCTGGTCCAATGAGGATTGACATTCTTGTGACCAGCGGATCAGATTAGGCGATCCTTTCTTCAATAAAGTAGAAAGCGGTGCCATAATGGATGACAGATTCGGAATGAATCGTCCGTAAAATTGGATCAAACCTAATAGACTCCGTACTTGTTTCTTTGTTTTAGGGACAGAAATGTTAAGTATTTTTGAAACATTGTGGTCCTCTGTCTTTAAAAGACCATGACCAACCCGATGACCCAGGAAAGAAATCTCACTAAATCCTATAAATGCTTTAGAGGGTTTTGCAGTCAAGTTATATACGCGAAGAGTAGACAGCAATTCGTATAAACCCAAATAGTGATCTTCCCAGGAATCACTGAACAGGCAGATATCGTCTAAGTATGCTTTGACATCTGTACGATATGCGAGAATTCGCCGCATCATGCGTACGAATGTAGCAGGGGCGTTCATAAGACCAAAAGGCATGAAATTCCATTGGAATAAACCCCTAGGTGTAGAAAAAGCTGTAAAAGGTTTGGCACGTTCAGTTAGAGGAACTTGCCAATAACCTTTAGACAAATCTAGTTTGGTAAAGAACCTAGAATTAGCAAGTTTATTTAGCAGCTCTTCCAATGAAGGCATAGGTTCAGCATCGAACTTCGTAACTTGGTTCAATTTGCGATAATCTACGCAAATGCGAATGTTATTATCCTTCTTCCGAACAATAACCATAGACGAAGAGTATGCTGAAGTGGATGGTTCAATGATTTCCAATCGAATCATTTCATCCAATTCTTTTTCGACTTGTGACTGAAAATGGATAGGTATTGGATAGGGTCTGACTCTGATAGGATTATGGTCAGTTAGTATAATGTCATGTTCGATGACATGTGTGTGCCCCGGATGTCTGTAAGAACATCCTGAAATGTTTGCAACATCGAAGAAACTTGTCGATGTTCTTCAGCGGAAAGATTAGGAGAAACGGTAACGTTTTTCCAAGATTCCGCAGAATAAAGTGGGACCATTGGAAGTGGAAGATTGACATCAGAAAAAGTAGTTTCCTCATCCTGTATAACTGACAGGGATGAGTAATGACCATGAGGTACTTGAGAATTGTCCGTTGCCTGGAAAATAGGCTGCAAATAGTCTGGTCTGTCATGAAATTCCGTGAGCATATTTATGTGGAAAGTTTTATGCTTTCCATCAATATCGACAACATAGTCGACATCGGAAATTTTGGAGACTATTGCATATGGACCTTTCCATGCAATAAGAAGTCTGTTCTCCCTTGAAGGAAGTAGAACGAGAGCTTTGTCACCTGGACAAAGTTGTCGTAGACATCTATTCTTATTCGCAAACTGCCTTGCCTTTTCTTTAGCAAATTCGGAAGACGAAGTTGCTAGTTTGCATGCCTCGATGATCTTTTGCCTAAGAGCAATGACATACTCATAAGAAGATTGAGTCTCATCGCTAATATTATCGGCAGTGATTAGATCGTGAAGTAAAGACATAGGGCCGCGCGGTTGCGCGCCAAAGACAAGTTCAAAAGGGGAAAACCCCGTATGTTCATTGGGGACCTCTCTATACGCAAAGAGAGCCGCGGGTAAGACCCTGTCCCAATCCTGAGGATGATCCTCAGTTATCTTTTCAAGTAAAGTTTTCAGAGTCCTATTCAATCGTTCGACTAACCCATTAGACATTGGGTGATAGATACTGCTGAGAGACCTTTTAATATGTAGCATAGACATTACCTGTGACATAGTGTCCGATATAAGTTGAGTGCCATGGTCTGACAATATTTCTCCGGGAAAACCCAAGCAAGAAAATATCAGCCAATGAGCGTCTGCGATATCAGCAGTTGAGATGCTCTTGAGAGGTATTGCCTCTGGCCAACGTGTGCACATATCGACACATGTAAGAATAAATTGATGTCCTCTAGCTGACTTAATTCTAAAAGGACCGATAATATCTATTGCCATTTTTTGAAAAGGGCGAATAGGAATGTCAGCAGCCTGGATAGGCGCAGCATGTCGTGATCCTTTAGATTTGACCTCCTGACATACTTTGCAAGAGCGACAGTAAATTCGTATGTCCTTGCTCACAAATGGCCAAAAGAAAGCAGCAAGAACCCTCGACTTTGTACGGGAAAACCCCATATGTCCAGCACATTGCGAGTCATGAGCATGTTGCAATATTTGCAATCTCATGCTCTTGGGCACAAGAATTTGTGAATGAGTGGACGTAGTCGAGTCTTGTACCATACGTACAAGTACGCCGTTCTTCATAGAAATCCAAGATTTTCTATTAGTATTCTGATTAGGATCACCTTTTTTTGCTAGAATGAAGAATTTTTGTAAAGAAGGATCTTCTTCTTGCAATTTAATAAATGAGTCACTTGAAATAGTCAAGTGACTATCTTGGTCATTTACTTCATCATTATTAATTAATGAAGTTTGTGGTGGATCCAGAGCATGTGCTCTTGTGACCACCGCATTGGTAGCTTCCATGTTTTGCTCCTCCCAAACAGCAATCTGCTGTGGGGTACATTCCCTAATTCCGTGAATACGACCAATAATAAGGTCCGCAATAGGATTTGGAAGTAGACACGCGTGGACATCTCCCGTGAAGAAAGGAGTATCTATATGTATTATGGCAGTAGGATACTTTTCCAACGTGCCACCAAATGTGACACATTTGATGACCCTTCCTGTAGCACAGGATGGATTTACAAGAGATTGTCTAACACCAACAGTAGTACATCCAGAATCAAACAACACTGAGACTGGATTACTATTTACAAGCCCCTTATGTAATATAACAGAACCTCTCCCGTCATGAGCAACATTAGCAGGAAGAGCGGGCAAAGGATGACCACAGCTTAAAGTAGTAACGGTCTTCGGGTCAAATAAAGTACTGCATTGGATACATTTATTTGCTCTACCAAAATCAAAAGATGAGCATCCGATAGCATTATGGTCTTTATCATTATTAACCTGTTTATCTGCTCCCTGAGATTCTTGTTGAACAGAGTTTGTCTGTTGATATCTTTTTCTCTTATGTTGCGATCTACCGCGACCATTATTGCCTCTGCAATTATCATTAAAGTCCCTACTGTAATTTTTATCCTGGTTTGAGTTCCAGTTTCCATAACTGTCATTACCATCTCTATACTGCTGAGAACCTTGGTATTGAGGTCTCTGCGAAAAATATTTTCCTCTATACCGATTACCTTTGTGAAAATTTCTAAAGTTAACAGGAGTAGAATACCGTGTAGTATTAGGTTGTCTCCAGTTTTGGGAAGAAGAATCTCCCTGGAATTGATTGCTATGATTCTGGGCATAATTACGGTTACTCTTTTTATTGAAATTTTGCTGGCTACCCTGAAATTTACGCATAAAATTTGGGCCATAAGGTGCTGCCGAAGCAACTGGCAGACCTTCTTTTACTTTAGAGTTGCTAATGGTTATGTGAGGATGCGCAGTAACATACTGGCTACAGTATTCTTCCATTTCTTTTATGTTTTTAGGCTTACGCTCATGAAGAAAAGAAAGAAAAGATTCATTAACAGAAGACATAACCTTGTCTCTAAGTAGTAAGTCCATAAGAGCTTCAAATGTATTTTCTGTCTTAGACAGCTCAACCCATCGTAAAAAAGTAAGACGTATCCTTGAGATGAATTCAGAGAATTCAACTCCAGTTTCTGGTAACATGTTTTTAAATTGAAGACGATATCCGTCCTCGTTAAGTTGGTACTTCTTTAACAATGCTGCTCTGAAAACCTCATAGTTGTTCTTGTCAGGCACATCTACCATACCCAACAAAGTCAAAGCATCACCTCTAAGTATCTTGGACAGATGATAAACATATAATGTTTTATCTATGTTATGCACCTTACATGCACTTTCAAATCTATCTAGATAAAATGTTATATCATCAATTGAGGCATTAAATGCTGGTAGATTAAGCTTGAAATCCTTAGCATTAGTCTTATCTGACACCTTATTTGCATCATTAGCATTACCAGTGTTCAACAACTTTAACTTCTCCAACTCTAAAGCTAAGAGTTTTTCTTCATGCTCCATTTTTGCTTTTCTCTCTTCCATTTCAAGTCTTTTATTTTCAGCCTCTCTTTGTAACCTTCTTTCTTCAGCCTCAGCCTGTAACTTCCTTTCTTCAGCCTCAGCTTGTTTTTCTAATCTTTTATTTTCAGCCTCTTTTTCAAGTCTTTTCTCCTGAGATTCTGCTTCTCTTTTTTGTTTTTCCATTTCCATTTGGAATCTCTTTTCATCCACCTGCATCTGCAGTTTTAAATTTTCAGTTTGTTCTTTCATTTTTTTCTCTTCCATCTTTAATACCTTATCATATTGCATAGTTGCATATTCTTCCAACTTATCACCTGTCTTGCCAAGGGATTTCCCTTGTTCAATAAAGTAATCAAGTGTAGACATGATGTCTAATATTATGAGTCACCACCTGAAATAATTAATTAACTTATTTCAACCTTAATAGTAACAAGACTTAATAAAGTACTTGTATAATCCCAATGTTTAACCCAACCTCTGTGGGAAACAAGTCTTTGACACCAAACTTGTATTATCCAATGTATAATAATATCACAAGTCCCTTCCTAATTATCAAGGCACTACACAAATCAGTGCATAACACTCAGTTATTTATCATAACTGCACTACAATAGTGCATAAGCAAAAAACCACCAGTTAGTTATGATAAGTGCACTATAAACCAATAGTGCATGAGCATATCTGTAACAATAGTGAAGGTTAACTATGCAAGAACTATGTAAACAATAACAAAACAATGTAAACAATAACAAAGATCAAAGTCAATGTAAACAACAACAAAGATCAAAGTCAATGTAAACAATAACAAGGATCAGAACAATACGAAAACATTGGCATAAGTCAAATAAGTAAACAGCGAAAACTAAAAAGAAATATCACAAAGAATGTGATGACAAAATGCGAAAATATGACAAACAAATGACGCTACAGTGTATAAACAAAAAATTTTTGTAAAGAACTAAATAATAGGAAAGAGTAGACCTACAAATACAAACAAATCAAAACAAAACTAAAGAATATGAAAAAATACCGAAAACAACACTGACCATATCGTCACAACTAACAAAAATTAGCAAAATATTGCTAACAATTTCCAATTAAGGAAATTGCCCCTAACAGAACGCTATCATAAGACCTCTATGACGTGGTATTTCTTATGACAGTCACCACCCATCCGGACCCGCTGAAATATAAACATATAAATATACAAATAACATGTAACATATAAACATGTAACATGAAAACAATAGGAGAAAGTGTGAAAGTACAGAAGGCTCAGTTAGAACATAAGGGCACAGTTCACAAACAAAACAGGCCACTTAACTTCTATAAATCCAGCGTCAGCACGGTGCAGAACAGGATGTAATCAGCATTCTGAGGATAATGATCCAACGTTGATTAACCTCTGCTCCCATAAACAGCCATGACGAAGGAAATGAGCTTCTAATACTGGAACAGTTGTTACGGCACTTGACCTTCTGAATCTTATAAATTGATCAAACCGGCACTTGACCTTCTGAACCCGCAACAGTACCTCTGAGACCGGAACAGTTGTTACGGCACTTGTCCTTCTATCGTAGGAAAACTGCCAACTTGACGAGCAACGCCGGGTATTTTGAAACAATTTCCAACTTTCAGCAACGCCGGGTACTTTCAAAATCTTTCATCAAACATTGAGGTGATGAGTTGAAACTGTAATGTTGTCTTGTATATAGTATGATGATGATGTCTGGGTCTGTTGACCCCCTTGCAAGCTGGTACCAGATTAAACCAACCTCTGGCCACCATGAAATGATAAGGGTGGATTTAGGCTGACTGGAAGTATCACCCCTATCGACATCAGTTAGATATATAGTTGTAGTATAGGGTGTCTTATCTGGTTTATGATGTTGCTGTGTAGGTTGTAGTAGAATAGTTCCCAGAGTACAACACAGGCAACATGATGTGTAAAGTCATAGAAATGGTAACTTCGCTTTACGTTTTCTACCATTTATTGCACGCCACCAAACAGTCATGATATATATGTCATCACCAACATAGTTCAAGAAATTCAGCATTCAAAATAATATTAGTGCCAGCTGATAGTCATGTAGAATCCAATATTCACAGTGTAAACAAATAGCTTCCACATATTCGATAACATAAAGTTCTGGTTCGTGAAGCTGTATACATAATATATAGCCCAGTTCTGGGTACCTAAAGTTCATACATATAAATTCTGCAACAGTGTCAGCTGCATCTCATCACTGTTCATAGATAATAATAAATACTCCCTTCCTGATGCTAGCAGATCAGATGAGTACAATAAGTCCATTTATCCTCTGCACATGAATAGCATACTGGGAATACAGGTCAACCCGACCTTTATAACATTCCCAAGTCTAACCATCTGACTTGGATGTGATCTCTGATATAACGAATCCTGGAACACAGACAATAGTCTTGTTTGGTCTAGAGCGACCCATATATATATAACTAGTTCAGGTATAAAGATACCGGTGGCGAAACCTAATCAAAAGTACCTCTCCATTTTGAATCACACAAGCGAGAAAAGAGCAGCAAAAAATGTCGAACTTTTAGATGACATCGAAAAGTTCAAATAAAGAGGAATTACCTTTACTCGGAATCAACCACAAAACATATGCCTCCAGGCAGGCTTGAATAACACTGGGAAAAGTCTATAGTTAGCTAAACTAACTCACAAGACAATGTATTTCCCTCAGAGAAATCACAAGACGCAGATTTGCGTCCACTCGCTGCTTAGACCATTTTCTAACTCCCCGACCTGGGCGGAAACCACAATCGAACTCTCCAAGTCTAGACATGCGCAGAACCCATCTACTTGAGTATCAATTCACACAAGGCGATTCTAAGAACATACGAGATAAGAGACATTCACTATCGCTCCCTTTATGGTCATGAATCGAAAACCTTAAGACAGGTTTCAGACATCTACAACACTTGACTGATACTACGAAATAAGGAGATATGGTCACGCTTCGTTTAAGAAATTATAGACCGAACGTGTCTCAAACCAAGAGGAGGTAAACTCATAAAAAATAGTAGTCTCAAAATCTCGAGTTATGTCACTTTGACTGTAAAATAATATCATACACATTTCAGTCAAGAAATTGATCATACAAAGATTTTTTTACGAAAAAAAAAATGATTATACAAAGACTTTGGACAAAAAATGATCTGTGCGTAACACACGGACAAGAAGTTAACTTGTAATCTAGATCAATTACGTCCCTTGGACTGTCAGACTTAGCAATATTCTTTCTAGCTTACCGCACATAAGCATACACATTTTGTATCTTTCACACAAGAGACCTCTCAATTCTTCACACGTAACCACACACACAATTATTATCATCGCCTGACATACAGGCCAGCAATGTCTATCTCTTTCGGATTTCTTGATCTTACAATATGCATTACCAGTAAGATTTTTTTTAAAAATAAGGTTTTGCCTCGTTTTTGCGAGGCGCGCCCCGTTCAACCTAGTTGGATATATTAGGGCGCATGTCCAAATATAA
Source organism: Oreohelix idahoensis (assembly GCA_024509875.1). Taxonomy (NCBI): domain Eukaryota; kingdom Metazoa; phylum Mollusca; class Gastropoda; order Stylommatophora; family Oreohelicidae; genus Oreohelix; species Oreohelix idahoensis. Next base: position 138,211 of record JAMPIV010013780.1, read on the forward strand.
AAGACCCTTATGTCTGGGATTATCTTTGTAAGTAAGTAAGAGTATCTCAGTCACACTTCTAGAGAGTAAGTACAAACTTGTAATCAAACAGATCTGTACAATACAATGTTGATTATTGTAACGAATGATTACATGTATGATACATTGTCAGTATGTACCGAAACTTTAAAACTAGTATGGGCAACATCTGATAAATGTAAGAAATAATGAGTACCACAATGACGTACCATTTCTTCAACAAGTCATTTTTTTTTTTCTGTATTCAGTTTTTTTCCTTTGCATTGGCGTTAATTCCATGGTTACTGAGGATCAAAGTTACACTTTCATTTTACATTTGCATTTCCGAATTAGCGCTGTCGGGAGCCGCTCTGGTGTAATGGTTACCACATTGCGCTAGCGATCAGGTGTTCAAGGTTCAGGCCCATGCGTGACCATTTGATAGAGTGTCATCGACCGGGATTTTGACTGAATAACCTGAACGGCTCCTGAGATAAACCCTCTGTGGATGGGAAGGAGCGAAGCTCCTGACCGGGTTGGAAGGAACGTCCACAGGCTCCCCATTCTCGCAATGACATGTCATTGGGCTGAAGGCCCAAGTACCGCTGGTATAAAAAAAGAAAAGAATTAGCACTGTCCATCTGGAATGCCTCGGCACCTACTAAAGGTCAACAACTGTACATTCATCATGCTACTCAGAAACCTGGGTGCAATAACGTGGTCGCGTGAACGGAACAAAACACCTTTACTTTAGATTATAATAGGTAGTAATAAAGACAAACATGTTTTCATTCCACGCATCAATTTAATGCCAAGCCACTCCAGCTTTCCGGTCATCTTGAGACTTGTCATTGTCCTGTGATTTTACCTTTTGCTTTGACAATTAACAAAGTGCAGAGATAATAATTGCATTATAGGACTATAGGCGCATAACTGCCAGGAGCAGTTTTGCTCGTGGTAACCTTTAGGTAAGGCTCGCAAAAGGAAGTAAATCAGGCAGTCTTAAAGTATACATTCAGACTCGTACAAGCTACCAAGACAAAAATATTCATGTTAGCCGTATATTTACAAAGAATATTGTGATAAAGAGCTGATAAATGCATAGCCCAATTCATTTTTGACGAGTTGCACTGTGGCTTGAAAGCTAATGCATGTAGATAGGTCTGACTACACATATTTCTTGAAGGTGGATGAGAAGGAAAGGTAGACATGACAAATGGTGGAACCGCTGAACACGTAGCCGAAAGACACACGACATTTTTGTATTGGCACCTTTTGACTGGTTACTAGTGTTTGCATATATATATATATATTAAATATATATATATATATATATATATATATATATATATATATATATATATATATATATATATATATATATATATATATATATATATATATATATATATATATATATATATATATATATATAATATATATATATATATATATATATATTTATTTATATATATATATATATACTACTCGTCAAAAGTTAAGGGCCACCCTATTATTTTCAATACACTTTTATATAAGCGCATAGAATGATTAAATGAAGGAAGTTTTTAGTAAAAATGGGTGCAATATCTTCCCCTGACAGTCCTCTATGCACGTTAAGCATAAAAACAACTCACCGACAACCATGGTGATCACGTGCAATTTGGTTTGCTGACCATAAATTCACATTTTTAATCTGGTTTTTTTTTCAAACTTCCGTACAACCAAACAGGTGAAGTAATCGTGATGATTGACATTCCAAGTGCAATGGCGACTTTTCGTGAACAGAGTTCACTCTTAATTTGTTTTACAATCAGCAGACTTAGGGTAGTTTCATCACTTGCAAAAACCATGCCATCGAGAAGAAGTCTTGACACCTTACAAAGAATGAGGGCTATAGCGTGGGTTGAAAGTGGTTTATCTGGCCGTGAGGTTGCTAGACGGCTTGCAGTGTCACACTCTACTATCCAAAGAATTTTGGAGAGATTTCAGGCTACAGGAAGTGTGGAGGATCGCCACCGGCCAGGTCGCTCTAGATGCACCAATAGACATGATGACCGGTACCTCTTGTTGTCAGCCCTGCGCCATCGAACAGTGACTTGTTCCACTCTAAGATGTCAGCTGAGACAAACTGTAAACGTTAATGTCAGTCAAAGCACCATTCGCAGACGTTTACACGAATTTGGACTGGCTGCTCGACGTCCTGCAAGCAGAATCCCTCTTACTCCTGCTCATCGAAGAGCCCGTGTTGCTTGGTGTCGCAAGCACATCCGATGGACAAGGCAACAATGGAGTCAAGTTCTCTTCACTGATGAATCTCGCTTCACCGTGTCATTCAATGATGGCAGGATTCGAGTTTGGAGACGATCATGAAAGCGATTTACTGATGACACAATTCGAGAGGTGGATCGTAATGGTAGGGGTTCTGTCATGGTCTTGGGAGGCTTCAACAGACACGGCAGGACCCCACTCTACATCATCCAAGGCAACTCGACCGGCCCAAGATACCAGAACGAAATCTTGAGACCAATTGTTCAGCCTACTCTGGATGCCATAGGTGGTAATGCCATCCTCCAAGATGATAACGCTCCACCCCATCGAGCTCGTGTGGTGAATGAGTTTATTCTGCAACATGGGATCATCAGGATGGCGTGGCCAGCTCATTTACCTGACCTTTCTCCGATTGAGCACGTATGGGATGTCCTTGATCGAGGATTGTCAACAAATCACCCCCTGCCAATGGATGTTGCACAGCTGACTGCATTTCTGCTTCAGGAATGGCAAGCTGTTCCTCAGGAGACTCTTCGGACCCTTGTGGACTCGATGCGTCTACTCTGTCTTGAATGCCTTGCTGCAAACGGTGGTTATACCCGATTTTGAAATGTCTATTTGTCCAATATCTATTGTGTGACTTTTGAAAAGGTGGGTGACACAATTCACAGCTTCATTGCGTTTGAATGTGTGTTTTCATTTCTTTACGTGACATGTCAATTTGGTATTCAAAAAATGCCGTTTTGATCGATACCAATTACGTTTATATCAGATTTGTTTTATGGTTTCAACCAAGGTTTTTCTTTTGACGAGTAGAATATATATATATACTGAAGCACATTAAAAACGCATCACCTGTATAATCCAGGAACAGAGTGTGAAATGTAAATATAAGTGTTTACAAGTTTACATATTTGGAATCTTTAGTCATTTTCCTAAGAATCCAAGCTGGTCATTAATTTGTACATTTAATTGTTATGAAATTCATTGCATTCTGTGCAGGCAAGGGAAAAAACCAAAATTGCAACCAATAAAAAAAATTAATTCACACCATCCTCAGTATCATGTATGTCCACCGTATGCTTGCAAACAAGCTTGGCAGCGGCTTCGCATGGAATGCACAAGTCTCTGAAGGAAATTCAGGGGAATCAAGTCCCATTCACGTGTAAGAGCAGATTCGAGAAGTTGCAGATTAGCTGGAGAACCTAGCCTGTAGACTCTGCTTCCAAGTTCGTCCCACATATGTTCTGTAGGGGACAAGTCTGGTGATAGGGCCGGCCAATCAATCGTCATAATGTTCTGCTGCTGTAGATATTGCTGCATAATGCATGCCGTGTGCGCACGTGCGTTATCCTGCTGGAGAAGCTGCAAGTCTGGATAATTTGTGAACGCAGGAGCAACCAATGCATCCAGAACCTCATCTCGATATGTCACAGCATTAACATTTCCACGGAAGAAGTGAAGAGGCAAGCGATGGTGAAAACTGAATCCTCCCCAAATGTGAATGCTGACACCTCAAAATCGGTTGTGCTGACGAACACAGCAATCTGCAAAGCGCTCTCCACACCGTCGTCAAATCCGCATACGTCCATCAGCAAAGGATATGTTGAATCTGCTCTCGTCTATGAATAGGACAGCATTCCACTGCAGTCTAGTCCATCTGACATGTTGCTGTGCCCATTGCAGGCGCTGCTGACGATGTCTGTGAGTCAGGTTTGGCCCAACATAAGGTCTCTTGCAGTAAGGCCTGTATCTCTGAGTCGTCGTATGACTGTCATTTGAGAAACTTGCCCACGTCTACCCACTATTGCTCTTGCTGTTTGACTTGCCGGGAGAGAACGATTCCTTAGGTGACTCAGCACAATATGACGATCTTGCGCAGGGGTAGTAACTGGTGGTTGGCCACTCCGAAGTCTATCCCGGGCACTGCCAGTGGTTCCGTAACGTTCATTGAGACGTACATTAGTGCTGTGGTGGCAATTCATCCTTCTGGCAAAGGCCCGCGAGCTCATTCCGGTCTCCAACATACCAATGGCTCGTTGGCAGTCGTTTTCAGATAGTTGTGGCATTTCAAGCACATGTACTGGGTGTTTTGTCTCAACTGCCTTTTTATACCGAGTATACTGCCACAACGCGTACACATTTTCAGGGTCATAGCTGTTGGGAATCGTATTGCACGTGTAACTTTCATTGTTTTTATGTAGTCTGTACACAAACCCGTGGGTTGAATCATGCACTTTCCATTTCAGCAGTCATTCGCTCTCTACCTCATGACAAACACGGGGAAAATCCATTCCCACACTTTTTTTTCCAGCTTCTCGGCATTAGTATATATAATAGTGGTGCGTTTTTAATGTGCTTCAGTGTATATATATATATATCATCATCATCATCATCAGTTGCCATCTCCACAACGAAGGTTGGCTGTAATGGATCTCCAACGTCTTCTGTCTCTTGTCTTGATGGTGCACTCTGATAGACTCTTTCCTGTCCATCTCTTGATGTTGTCTTCCCACTTATAGCGCTGTCTTCCCCTTGCACGTTTGCCTTCAACTCTCCCTTCTGTTATGGTCTTCTGCAAGGTGTTATGCCTCTTTATGTGGCCAAAGTATTTTAGCTGTCGAACTTTGACCTCCCTCATTAGTTCTCTTTTCATACCTAGATTTTCTAGGACCTCCTTATGTAGGATAAAGAGAGAGGGATAGTACCTCACGGTGAGAGACAGCCATGTCCTTTTTAGGATAGTCAGGATCCTATTTGGTTCTCCTCTCTTTATCTAGCTCATGTATGGCTCCTCGAATACCGCTTATGTACGGCGGTGGCCACATCCCGGGCAACAGTCTTGGCTGACTGGCTAAACTACATGGGTGGAGTAGGAGCAATCTTACTCAAGGGAATGTCCATCCCTAGTACACAAAGACTGAGACGGTGAGTGAGGCGGAGGAATCTGAGAAGATCAACGGCTCACAAAGCGAAACAGCAAAGTGTGTGGCGCACTAGAGGCGTGTCGGACATAGAAAAAGACAATGGCTAGCCACCGTGGAAGAGATTGGGGCCTTACCACGTACTTCCTACAGAACGTAATGGGATCACAACAACAAGATAAGAAACGATATGTAGAGAACTCTCTGTCCCCTGGGGAAGAATCTACTCTACAAATTAACAGGGAAGAGGCAACTCCTCTAATGAGTAAGGAAGTACATAATGACGAGTGTTCCTTAAATTCTGTTGAAAGGGAGCATTCTGAGAAAGACCACCTAAAAACTAGTAGGAGAAGCCTAAAAATAGGAACATGGAATGTTAGAACTCTGAACGGAGAAGGAAAGCTTGACAATCTTATATTAGAAGCAACAGACATGAAACTCGATATACTGGGAGTTGCAGAGGCAAGACTTTTGGATACAGGCTACATAAAAAGAGACCAGTACACGCTTATACACTCAGGCGGAGAAAAACATGAAAGAGGGGTAGGAATGTTGATAAAGAAGGAGTTAGAAAAATACGTATGTGGATACTGGACACACAATGACAGAATGATGTTACTAAAAATGAGAGCAAAGCCATTCGACATATCAATCTTACAAACTTATGCACCAACTAAAGATCACAGCGAGGAAGAAATAGAAGAATACTATGAAGAGCTACAACACACACTTAAACCAGTCAAATCAACAGATGTGTTGATAGTAATGGGTGATATGAATGCAAAAGTAGGAAAAGGAAAATACAAGAAAATAGTAGGACAGTATGGATTAGGGACAAGAAATGATAGAGGAGACAGACTTATCCAGTTCTGTGAAGAAAACCAGCTGGTCATATGTAACACCTTTTTTGAACACCACCCAAGGAAATAATACACATGAAAAAGCCCAGGAGATATAACACGAAATCAAATCGACTATATCATGATAAAACATAGATTTAAGAACAGTGTCACAAGTGCAAAGACATATCCTGGCGCCGACATAAATTCAGATCACAATCCAGTCGTCATCAAAGTAAATATAAAGCTGAAAAGAGCAGGAAACAGAAGACAGGAGGAACCCCAGATAGAAATATCAGCGCTGAAACAACCAGATATAAAACAGAAATATTTAATCGACGTCAAAAATAAATATCAACAGTTATTGACAAAAAGCATGGAGCAGTATAGAAGAGAAAACCCAGAAGAAAAAGCAACCGCAAAATGGGAATGCTTAAAAACAAGCATACAATCAGCGAATGCAAATTTACCTAAAAAGGAGTCTAAGAAAAATCAAATTTGGATGACAGATGACATCTTGAATAAAATGACCGAAAGAAAGAAAGCAAAAAACACTCTAGAATATAAAACAATAGACAATGACTTACGTACTATGTGTAGAGAAGCAAAAGAACGGTGGATAGAAACAAAATGCAAGAAATAGAAGACTTGGAAGCAAATCACAGGACAAGAGATATGCATGAAGAAATAAAGAAATTATCAAATCGGTCACGGTTTGCACAAGGAGGAAGCTGTATCAAGAACAAAAATGGTGTAATATTACTTGATGAGAAAGACATATCAAACAGATGGGCAGAATACGTAAAAGAATTATTCGAGGACAACAGAGGTAAAAAACCATCACCAGATTCCAATGAAGGCCCAAACATTCTCAGATCAGAAGTAGAGAATGCCATTCATATGATACAAAAAGGAAAATCAGCAGGCATGGATAACATAAAAATTGAAATGATAGAAGCTCTGGAGAGCTTTGGTATAGATACAATCACAGAAATATGCAACGATGTATACAATACAGGATATATACCACACGACATGAAGACATCAGTTTTTATAACATTGCCCAAAAAACCAAATGCAACAGAATGTTCAGACTTCAGAACAATCAGCCTGATGAGTCATGCAATTAAGATACTGCTCAAAATCATACAGGAAAGAATAAAAAGTAAAGTAGACAGCGAAATCCAGGAAGAACAGTTTGGTTTTAGACGGAACAATGGAACAAGAGAGGCAATATTTTGCCTAAGAATATTAGCAGAAAAATATACAGAGGTCCAAAAAAAGTATGTATATGTGCTTCATTGACTATAAGAAGGCTTTTGACAGAGTCCATCATGAGAAAATAATTGAATGCCTCGAAGACATAGGTATTGATGGAAAAGATATAAGAATACTCAGTAACCTTTATTGGGAGCAAACTGCCACAGTAAGATCTGGAAGGAATTATTCACCATACATAGACATAAAAAGAGGTGTCAGACAAGGTTGTGTGCTGTCCCCCTGCCTATTTAATTTATACACCGAAAAAATTTTCAAACAGATACAGGAAATACCAGGACTGAACATCAGTGGAAGGTCAATAAACAACCTTAGATATGCAGATGATACCGTGTTGTTAGCTGAAAGCGAACAGGAGTTACAAGAACTAGTGAAGCAAGTGAACAGTATAAGTCATGAATATGGACTCGACATTAATATTGAGAAAACAAAAACTATGATAATTAGCAAAACAGACGATAAACCCACATTAAAGATAAGCGTAAATGGGGAAATCCTGGAACAAGTCAAGAGCTACGTATATCTCGGTCATATAATAACAGAAGATGACAGATGTGAAACAGAAATCAAGAAGAGAATAGGAATGTCCAAAGCTACATTCAACAACATGAAACATATACTGACATCCAAACAGTTATCTCACAAATTAAAACTGAGAATCATAAAGTGTTATATATATTCTGCATTTCTGTATGGTGCAGAAACATGGACGATGAATAAGCAGTTGGAAGAAAATTGGAAGAAAGAATTGAGGCTCTTGAAATGTGGATATATAGAAGAATGGGGCGTATCTCATGGAAAGAGATGAAAACAAATATATATATATATATATATATATATATATATATATATATATATATATATATATATATATATATATATATATATATATATATATATATATATATATATATATATATACCCTTTAGCTCCCCAAGGAGCATAGGCTTCCAACAAACACATGCTAAGTCTTCCTGTCCCGTGCCATCCGCTCAAGTTCTTTCCATGTTTTCCTCATCATTTTCACCTCTGTTTCCAGTTCTCTTCTCCATGTGTTTTTTGGTCTACCTCTGCCTCTCTTTCCCTGTGGACTCCAGAACAAGGACTTCCTTGTAATGCTATCAACAGGTTTCCTCAGAGTGTGTCATTTCCGTCGCCAGCGTCTTCTTCTCAACTCTTGTTCCACTGGCACTTGTCTGGTTCTTGTCGTCAGTTCCACATTTGTCACTTTGTCATACCATTTCAGTCTTTCTATTCTACGCAAGCACCCTTTTATAAAAGTCTGTAGCTTTTTGGTTGTTGTTTTTGTTGCTGACACGAGAGATGATCGTACAGTATTAGAGGTCTGTTTATAACTGATACTATAACATTAAAAACCTGTTGCAAATACTGACGGTCTACAACGAGGACGAAGTCAACATGGCATTAACACCCCTTCAAGCATGTCGTAGTCGGCGACTAATATGAAGTAGTCAATGGATCTGGGAACCTGATAATTAAAAAAAGAGTTCTAGAGAAACCAGTCTTATTGGAGCAAATTTAATGTTTTAGTGCGAGCTTCATGCACGAGAACAGGTTGCTGTAGTGACCACGTGCTCCTTAAACAATGTTAAATGAGAATGTTGATGAGTTTGATGTTTTGATCTTGCTATTTATGGTGATGATGAAGTTGGGTATATTGTGATAAAACTTCAATAATGTTCAGTGCAATATTGTAGTACTAATACCTGCAACTTCTCTGGCAGATACTAGCTGTGATTCTAAACATTACGGACGAGAGTGTGAGGGTACATGTAACTGTGCTGGGGGCAAGTCATGTTTTGTAAGTACTGGAGGATGTCCTTCTGGGTGTGCAGCTGGCTTCAAAGGAGAGGATTGTTATAAATGTATGTCTCAGTTGTTTGTACGTAATTTTAGTTTCTAAAGTTGCTATTTCTACACTACATTAAAATTTGTTGATACAAAATGTGACTAATTTGATTACCTAAAGTGGATTTAATAAAACATAATAGTGAGTTTCGAAACAGTTGTCGTATAAAATTTGACTTATTCACATCACAGACGCTGCATACAGAATGCCAGTTGGATTGATTTTTGAATATTAATGTCATACTAAAATTACCACGTTTAAGCATGTCACAGAAAGTAACACACATAAAGGGGACTAATAAACGTGAGCAATATAGATATAGTCTAGGAAATGCGACAAGATAGGCAGTACATAGTATGTAATACAAATATATATATATTTATCTTGGGTCTCTGACAAGACAAACAGAGAAAGTGACTACTGCTCTGTCGTGCATGTCGTGTAAGCCGACTGATATAAGGTTGGGCCTGAGACTACAGACCTCATCAGGTCAAACAAATTGCTACAGAGATAGCCGTAGCAAGAGTATAGGTATGCTAGGGGCAGGCTTTCTACAAGGAAAGGGGGGGGGGGACTAGCTGTAGTTGGAGCTCCATGGTCCATATGGAGCGAAAATAAAAATGATAATGCTAAATATAAACATATATGAACACAAAATGAAGACATGAGACTGGTAGAGAAAGGTATTTTTTGTATTTATTATACTTGAAACAGCTCAGAAAGTAGAATGATATCAGTACATAAAATGTGTGAAATGTACATTCTTTAAGTCTATGTGTATGAAGCTGAACCGTGAACTAAAGTTACTTATTAGTATATTTAATCAAAAGAAACTATTAATAACACTATAGATACATATATACTATTCCACTACATTTTTCAGAAGAATGTTAAAATTCAATTTTTCATTTTTTTTCAACTCCCGGGGATTATCTCAATATATAATGTAAAAGTAAAGGATTCTGTTACACCTATTGATACGTACTGGGAATATGGTGTTAGGCCTATATTGTCTTGACCGTACGGCACACTAAGGTTGATGTGGTCAGCATCACGCCGACCGCCTTTAACCTTCCCAGAATCAAATTGTAAGACACCTCATAATTTAATAAAGATCAGATTGTTTTTCCTATATAACTTCTTGTTTTGGTCAACGTGCTGGCAAAGCTATGAACGAGAACTACTTTTACGACTCATACATGCCTAGCATTCAGGATAATCTGATACTTGTGTTTTCTTATTGGCGCAAACGTACAGCATAATTACCATTTAGAAATGTTTTGTAAGGTACTTCCAATATCATAGCGACAAAACGACTGTACGCCGCTGTAGAAAGCGAATGGAGCTTATACCACAAATGGCCTTTAACACAGACATCCAACTGAGTAATTACGTCTTGGTAAAAACTAAGCATTTCAAGTGAGGTATCCCGTTACACAGCCATTGAGGCATATTGGGAATATGGTCTCAGGCCCATATTTTCTTGATCACCAGCACACTAGGGTGATGTGGTCAGCATCACGCCGGCCATATTTACCTTCCTAGAGTTGCTCTGAAGCGAGAGTGCTACCATTTGTTTATTTCCCGCATGTTTTTATGGTGCCATATTCTCTTCTTTATTACTATAATTGTTTTTATGGTGCCATATTCTCTTCTGTATTACTATAATTGCGCGTTGCCTAGCATGATATATCATATTTAAGACTACATTTATTGACGCGTCGTTCTCTCATTGTATTATCCTCACACCTCCTTGTTAAAAAAAGGACTTATAAATAACTGGATCAAATTACTCAAGAAAGAAATGCCTAAAGAGAGCTGAATGAACGTACAAATACGGGCCTTTTAAATACGAAGAAATGACATAAACATGCAATGCAGGGTTTGTGAAAGAATGAGTAGGCAATGGCGTTTAGAAGCAGCTCTCAAAGAAACGTAAATCTAATTTGACGTTTTGTTACATCTTCCAGCATGTGACCCAGGATGGTTCGGATCATCATGTCAATACAAATGTCGATGTACTAGTAACAATTGTAACGTCATTGATGGTACGTGTACAAATGGTGCTCTGTGTCAGAGAGGATGGTTTGGTCCGGCATGTCAGTACGGTAGGTTTAACCAGTGACATAAACATTATGTATACCATCTGTCTAGCATACTCTATTCGTGATATCCCTTAAACAAAACTGTCTCAAAGATATTCAGAATGAGGTTATTAGTGTTTGATTTAAACAAATAGAGGAAGACATTTTTAAGTATAATATGTACTTGTTAGTGCATTACTTTTTTGTTGTTATTGCCCAGATTGACAACAATGAATGAATGGAAAGTAATGATTGTTAATACAGTTAAGAAATGTCTTAAATATGCATCATAATCCACGACAGTTTAAATTAACATCCTGGTCTGTGTGACTTGTATGGCTGCTTGTGACGGTATTGCCTCCCCTGCTTCGCAGTAGTGGTCCAACAGTGGCCAAAACTCAAGAGTATTTAATACGGTCTTCAAAGGTGTCTACCTTCGCACAAAATTACTCTTGGCAGAGATGTAAATACAAAAAACAAAACGCTTATATCTCCAGGGAGTCTTAACAAGATATTCAGAATAAGCGAGAACAATACTGCTTTGGCTGAGTATGTTAACTCTGTAATTCTTCCGACGCTTTTGTGAAGGATTTAAGCACTTATTAAATTCAGCTCGTTTAAGCCCCCACCGCTGATTTACTCAGTGGAATTCTATTATTCTAGTATAGCTCTGTTTAGAGTGTGTGCAGTAAATTGATTGAGACAAACATGCAGTAATTTCAAATGATTAAATCGAAGATAAATTTGTGTAATTACAAATAACACAATTTTAATAACCACTTAAGTTTTAATAGTTGAAAAATAATTTGAATAGTTATGGATCAAGAAAAGTTATCATAACGGTCGTTTTGGATTGTGAAATATTATAAGAAGTTCAAGTGGAAGCATAGATTTGAACTTAGCTGCCAATGACATTTCTGCTCCTTCTTATGGGTTGGTTCTTTAGACACTGCTGACGCTCGTCTCTGGTCAAGGTTGTCGGATGTAGCTCGTTTCCCAGAAATGTCAAAGAGAGTCCACCACATGGGTCCTTCGTATTAAATCTTAGGCCACTGTTCCCTTCTTGTTCCAGAGATAGTACTTTCTGCTGGTACCGTCAATAACTATGGTAAAAGAATAGAGCGAAACGCTCTTCTGAGTATGGCGTTTTCCACCCCATAGTTATGGGTTCCTATCTTCAAATAAGATCATCCCAATTAACTCAGAAGTTTCCCTTGATGAGAATTAAATTTAATCGCTCGGGATAAAACTTTCTTTACATTTAAATAGAATAGCGTTCATAGTTACTTTATATTTAAATGAAAATGTTAATAATACAGGTAGTCTGATTACAAATACATCTCCACTGATTGAAAAGTGTCCACAGTATAAATTAAATATGTTTTCCTTTATGTTTACACTGATTGAAAAGTTTGAAACTTCCATTAACTTTTAAAATGATTATTTCCACATAGACATTTACACTGGTTTAAAGCTTGAAAACCTACATTAATGTTATAGTGAAAATGTTTATATGGACATTTACACTGCATTTAAACTGTAAGTATTCTTCCTAGATACAGAATACAGAATGGTTTACAGTAGAAACAGGGGTGAAACAAGGCTGTATTATGTCACCACTACTTTTTGGAATAGCTATTGATTGGGTTATGAGAAACTATACCCACAATGAACAATTGGGTATAAAATGGACAAATGGAAAATTCCTGGGGGACCTGGATTTCGCAGATGATGTAGCATTCTTAAGTTCAACACCAAGACAATCCCAAGAAGCAATAAATAATTTGTGTCATCTCTCGGTTAAAATAGGTCTCCAAATAAATGCCTCTAAAACTAAAGCTATGAACTTTTCTAACGAGACCTTTGATATCATCTTGAACGGGGAAAAACTACAGAAAGTTGAAAGTTTCAATTATTTAGGCAGTAAAATGACTCAGGATGGTGACACAACAAGAGAAATCCATACTAGAATTGCTTTGGCAGCTAGCGCCTTCAATAGATTATCTAACATTTGGAAATTACGATCATTGAATATACATACCAAGCTTCGTCAGTTTAATTCAAATGTTATCTCAGTGTTAACATACGGCTGTGAGAGTTGGAAAATAACAAAATCATTGGAGAACAAGCTGAATACATTCGAGAACAAATGTCTTAGAAAACTCATGAACATCAGTTGGAAAGAATTCAAGACTAATCGACAAATAAGAGAAGACTCTAGGCAGAAATATGTCTCCGACTATATAAGGAAAAGACGATGGTCTTATATCGGTCATGTCCTACGAATGCAAAACAACAGAATACCACTACAGGCGCTCACTTGGGTTCCTGAGGGTAAGAGGAAAAAAGGAAGACCAAAAGAAACACTCAGAAGAACAATAATAAGAGAAGGAAGAACGTTGGGCCTAAATAATGTGCAAGAGCTAAGAGGAGTGGCGTCACAACGAACAACCTGGAGAGCACTGGTTTCTGCCTTATGCGCCGTGTTTGGTGCTTAAAGAATTTATTATTATTTTATTATTCTTCCTAGAATGTACATCATTTCTTTCATCTTTCCCTCCCTGCTCCATATGGAACCTGGGACTACTTTATGCTCTTAGTTCTATTTACGAAACTAGCAATAAAGCAATCACCAGCCGGTACAGTCGTGGTTCATAAATCATCATTCTATACGCTGAGGTAGTCAACCTCAAATGACTTTGACATCCACTAGCGAGTTTCATATATTAAAATTCACATGGTTATATATATATATATATATATATATATATATATATATATATATATATATATATATATATATATATATATATATATATATGTATATATATATGTATATATGTATATATGTATATATGTATATGTATATATATATATATATATATATATATATATATATATATATATATATATATATATATATATATATATATATATCTGAAAAAAAGTGTGGAAATGGATTTTCCCCGTGTTTGTCATGAGGTAGAGAGCGAATGCCTGCTGGAATGGAAAGTGGATGATTCAACTCACGGGTTTGTGTACAGACTACATGAAAACAATGAAAGTTACACTTGCAACACGATTCCCAACAGCTAAGACCCTGAAAGTGTGTACGCGTTCTGGCAGTATACTCGGTATAAAAAAAAGCCGTTGAGACAAAACATCCAGTACACGTGCTTGAAATGCTACGACTATCTGAAAACGACCGCCAACGAGCCATTGGTATGTTGGAGACCGGAATGAGCTCGCGGGTCTTTGCCAGAAGGATGAATTGCCACCACAACACTATTGTACGTCTCAATGAACGTTACGGAACCACTGGCAGTGCCCGGGATAGACTTCGGAGTGGCCAACCACGAGTTACTACCCCTGCGCAAGATCGTCATATTGTGCTGAGTCACCTAAGGAATCGTTCTCTCCCGGCAAGTCAAACAGTAAGAGCAATAGTGGGTAGACGTGGGCAAGTCTCTCGATTGACAGTCATACGACGACCCAGAGATACAGGCCTTACTGCAAGACGACCTTATGTTGGGCCAAACTTGACTCACAGACATCGTCAGCAGCGCCTGCAATGGGCACAGCAACATGTCAGATGGACTAGACTGCAGTGGAATGCTGTCCTATTCACAGACGAAAGCAAATTCAACATATCCTTTGCTGATGGATGTATGTGGATTTAGCGACGGTGTGGAGTGCGCTTTGCAGATTGCTGTGTTCGTCAGCACAACCGATTTGGAGGTGGCAGTATTCACATTTGGGGAGGATTCAGTTTTCACCATCGCTTGCCTCTTCATTTCTTCCGTGGAAATATTAATGATGTGACATATCGAGATGAGGTTCTGGATGCATTGGTTGCTCCTGCGTTCACAAATTATCCAGACTTGCGGCTTCTCCAGCAGGATAACGCACGTGCGCACACCGCATGCATTACGCAGCAATATCTACAGCAGCAGAACATTGTGACGATTGATTGGCCTGCCCTATCTTCAGACATGTCCCCTATAGAACATCTGTGGGACGAGCTTGGACCCAGAATCTTCAGGTCAGGTTCTCCAGCTAATCTGCTACAGCTCGAAGCTGCTCTTACACGTGAATGGGACTTGATTCCCCGGAATTTCCTTCAGAGACTTGTGCGTTGCATGCGGAGCCACTGCCAAGCTTGTTTGGAAGCACACGGTGGACATACCAGATACTGAGGATAGTGTGAATAAATTTTTTATTGGTTGCATTTTTGGTTTTCTCCCTTGCCTGCACAGAATGCAATGAATTTCATAATAATCAAATGTACAAATTAATGACCAGCATGGATTCATAGGAAAATGAATAAAGATTCCAAATATGTAAACTTGTAAACACTTATATTTACATTTCACACTCTGTTCCTGGATTATACAGGTGGTGCGTTTTTAATGTGCAAACAAACTTAAAGGGAAATATAAGAGCAAACCTTTGCTAAGTTTTAGCTTTCCTGATATTAATCAGGTGCCTTTCCCGCTGTCCGTCTACCGATTCCTTTCTCTGAGTTTTAAAATCTCCCTGATTTTACATCATATAACTCAGGGGATATGATGAAAAATCACCATTCTTTTAGTTAATTTAACTGAAAAATAGCGACTAAACAGCGGATAGTGCAATGGCTTGTGCTTGGGTGAACATATTTAAGTATACATACAACTTATTACAAATGATAGTAAATGTATACATATGATATCATCATCATCCACTCCCTACTCCACTTGGAGTCTGGTGATACCTCTGCTTTTGGTTCCCTGTGAGAAATAGCTATATTATTAGCTGTGGTGGTTCATGAATATGTTTCACATGCTGAGATTGCAAGCCTCGTATGGACCTGTATAACCATCAGCAAATTTAAACATGTCAAATTAAAATTATAGAATATATGTTACAACTTAACCCAAACTATTTGGGAACTCTAGACTTGATGCTCAGTAGAACAGTCTTGGCAGTTTGATAAAGATGCCTTGAACACGCGTCAGGGGTATTCTTTCTAGTTAGAATCCCTCTGTGACTTTGGAAGTACGTCCTGTAGCAGTCCAGTTTCCGTATTAACAGGTAAATCTTCCTCGCTGTAGTGTTCAGAAGGTGTTCCGAAACGTGTTTAGTACGGTCCTATATGGTCAGAATCCTAACTCTATTCTTTTCCTGGTTTCAGTCAGAGCTGTCTACTTTTCACGATTCTGGAACGCAGTGTTTTTAGCCTTCGAATGTATTCTCTAGGTTTTATTGCAGTTTTCTGCCCACGCTTCCACCTGGCGTTTCCGAAAAAATTTCCAATCATAATAAATGTTTATTTCTGACTCTTATGTGATCCAATCCATGAGCAGAATGTAGTGGGTCGGGGTGTCAGTTATTTTACTTTCTCCCGTGTGTTGTAAAATATCATTTTATAATTTAAACGCATGACCTCATCTTCCACATATCGTTCGACTTCTACTGTCACTCTTAGATAACCTTTCAACTACGACTTGTAACCTCGCTTGCAGATAGTGTCATCGCTAATTTGTCTACTCAGATGGGATCTCTATAATAATTACACAGACAATGTCAAGTCGGAAGTGAGTTAAGCGATTATCACCTGTACTTTCCTTGTCCCCATAAGGATAAGTTGCGGCATATAGCAGGCAATATCTGGTCTTACTTTTGTATTCTCCGACACAGTGTCTGAACGCTTTTGTAACGAACAATGCGCCTAGACAGACACAATGGCGGAAAAGTCAACAATCATATTCCTTTTACTGGAGAAAGGAAATCTGGTTCAAAAACGTAAGCGACTATATTTGATCCCTAAGAATGGTGTTGCTGCTAAAAACTTGTCGCAACTTATTCTGACCATGCATTTTGACTATATTCATTTTTTAATGCATGGGAGGGAACTCATGAAATTGTATTCACTCTTATTTCTACAGTCGTCTAATCTTGATAGCTATCGTTAAGAAGTTGTCTTATCTTGATAGCTAGGGTTGCCGATAGTTGTGTTAACGATTGTGAGTCACGACCATATATGGAGCGCTCAGATCGTCAGTTCTTTGAAAACAGTTGACAATCGCAATGTTTCAAGATTCATTTCCTTTTATGGTAATAGGTCTTAAGTCGAACGTCGTAGAACATTCTTTGTTTCGTAAATTGGCCTGAGTTGTATTCGATTCGTGTGTTCTGCGCATATCCCTTTTTGTGGCGTTGGTAAAACGATTTCCGCCCAGGTCAGTCTGTGCTGAGAAGCTGTGAAGGTGAGACGTAGCTATGTGCTAGTCTTCGCTTAGTTTAGTCAGGAAGGAGTCCTCATCATTGTTGTTCCTTGTTTGAGATGATATATCTCTGTGTTATTCCTAATGCCTGGAGGCATATGTGATTATTCATTTAATTCCTTATGAACAGGTAATTAAATCCCTTTCTTGGCTGAGTAACTTTATCGCCATCTTGTGATGTTGACTTTTGCTTAGCCTGCCTTATTCTAAAGTCTACGATATGACTAGTTTGCTCAGCTCATGATCCACTTAGATTGTCACGCATCGATTGATGCCTGTCCTACGGACTATTTGCTTCCTGAACTTTGTTGATGGATCTAGGTTTGATACCTTTGCTGTATAAGGAACATAGAGGACGATAATGTGGCGCTCAAAAGACATGCCTGTCTTGTTGGGGTCAAATAGAGGAGACCATATTTAATCTCCTCGTTGATATCTACTAGCTCTTATGGAAAGGGGAAGTTCACTACCTGATTACATGTACAGCTTGTCACGATATCCTAAAAGGCATAAAATGTACATTAATATTATGCTGTCTGCTGTGCCTGTTGAATTGACGACATATGTAATAATGACTGTTTGATCGTACCTATGATGTACCTGCTTGTTTACGTCTACACACTTCGTCATTGTGGCGTTTATAATAAATTATACAAAACCGTCACTAGCTGTTGCAAGCATCATTGACTTCATACGTCGTGATTTGGTGTGGCGTTCCTGTTGGAACTGTACCTGTATGACTGTACAACTATTTTACACATGTACACCAGTCCTAAGTCTACACCATACTTTAAGTGCCAGCACTACCTGCCCTTGGCAACAGAAGATATATACTACGCAACATTTTGTGGCCATAAGCTGGTTTGTTCTGGTACCAGCATACTCGGGGTCCCTTACCCACTTCATTCAACAAGTACTCAACGAACTGCATCGTTCAAAGAATCAAAATACAGCGATTTTTCAAGACATCTACATACAGAGTTATGGCAGTACCCGGCGTTGAGTCATACATTGCCAGTTGAAACGTGTTGCTGTCGTTTGTGAAGGTCAAGTGCCGATTGAATAAGAAGGCCAAGTACCGAATTCAAACATATTTACGCTTGAATAAGAAGGTCAAGTGCCGTTATTTACACTACCTGTACACTTCCTGTACTGTTTAGAAGCTCAAGTACCATCGTCATGGCAGTTGGAGCAGTCCAGATGTACCATCATCGTTGGATCTTCATTCCTTAGGACGCTGATTGTCATCCGTTTTTTTTCTGCTGTGGCTGACGTTTGGATACCCATAAGTTAAGTGGCCTGTTTGTTTGTGAACTGTGCCCTTATACTTCTACTGAGTCTTCTGTGTTTCATCTCATTCTTTTGTTTACATGTTATATGTTTATATGTTATTTGTATATTTATATTTATATGTTTATGTTTCTGCGGGTTTTCGGTTGGGCGGAGTCTCCCTTAGATCATACCACGTGATAGAGGTCATCTATTGTGAGCGTTTTCTATAGGGTGTGCAAATCTCCGATACTGGAATTTGCAAAGCGACTTCTGTTGCTAATTTTTTGTTAGTTGTGATGCCATGTGTTAGTATTGTTTTCGTTATTTTTCTGCATTCTTTAGTTCTGTTTTGATTTGTTTGTATTTGCTAGCCTCCTCTTTACTATAGTTTAGTTTCATACAACATTTTTGTTTATACACTGTGGTGTCATGTGTATTGTCTAATATCCTCGTAGATATCATCACATTTTTTGTGATATTTCTTTAATTTTCGCTTTATTTTCTGTTGATTTCTACGAATGTTTTCGTATTGTTGCTAAATCTTTGTTATTGTTTATATTGTATTGTTTATATTGTATTGTTTACAGTGTAATGTTTACATTGTTATTGTTTACATTGTGAATGTGTTTACATAGTCATTGGTTGCACTTATAATAGTTAATTCACATTTAATAGTGGGTTATGCTTATGCATTACTACTACACTGATGATTAATAAATGATGAATAGTATTGTGCACTATTGAATGGGAAGTGCACCTATGATCAAGAGTTGATTGATGATATTTCAAAAAGGTCTATACACAAGTTCTTTGATATAAGACTTGTTTCCCACAGAGATTGGGATGATAATATAGTGTTGTGAGTAAACAAGTGCTTCATTTAAGACTTGTTATAATTAAATTTGAAATAAGATAATTAATTTTTTAAGGTTGTGGACTCATATTATTACTCATCATGGCTACATTTGAGCACTTTATTGAGCAGGGTAAATTGCTTGGGAAGACTGGTGATAAGTTAGAAGAATTTGCAACTACTCAATATGATAAAGCAATGGAAGCTGAACAAAAGAAACTGCAGATGCAGGTGGATGAAAAAAGATTCCAAATGGAAATGGAAAAACAAAAAAGAGAAGCAGAAGCAAGAGCTGAAGAGAAAAGACTTGAGGCTGAAAATAAAAGACTTGAAAAAGAGGCTGAAAATAAAAGACTTGAAAAAGAGGCTGAAAATAAAAGACTTGAAAAAGAGGCTGAAAATAAAAGACTTGAAAAAGAGGCTGAAAATAAAAGACTTGAAAAAGAGGCTGAAAATAAAAGACTTGAAAAAGAGGCTGAAAATAAAAGACTTGAAAAAGAGGCTGAAAATAAAAGATTTGAAATAGAGGCTGAAAATAAAAGACTTGAAATAGAGGCTGAAAATAAAAGACTTGAAAAAGAGGCTGAAAATAAAAGACTTGAAAAAGAGGCTGAAAATAAAAGACTTGAAAAAGAGGCTGAAAATAAAAGACTTGAAAAAGAGGCTGAAAATAAAAGACTTGAAAAAGAGGCTGAAAATAAAAGACTTGAAAAAGAGGCTGAAAATAAAAGACTTGAAATAGAGGCTGAAAATAAAAGACTTGAAAAAGAGGCTGAAAATAAAAGACTTGAAAAAGAGGCTGAAAATAAAAGACTTGAAAAAGAGGCTGATAATAAAAGATTTGAAATAGAGGCTGAAAATAAAAGACTTGAAAAAGAGGATGAAAATAAAAGACTTGAAAAAGAGGCTGAAAATAAAAGATTTGAAATAGAGGCTGAAAATAAAAGACTTGAAAGAGAGTCTGAAGAGAGAAAAGCAAAAATGGAGCATGAAGAAAAACTCTTAGCTTTGGAAGTTGAGAAATTAAAGGTGATGAACATGGGTAATGCTAATGATGCAAATAAGATCTCAGATAAGACTAATGCAAGCACTTTCAAACTTAACCTACCACCATTCAATGCTTCCATCGACGATATAACATTCTATTTGGACAGATTTGAAACTTCATGTAAAGTACATAACATAGATAAATCATTGCAGGTTTATCATTTGTCCAAAATACTTAGAGGTGAAGCTTTGAGTATGTTAAGCATGGTAGATGAGCCTGACAAGAACAACTATGAGGTTGTCAGGGCTATATTGTTAAAAAAATACCAACTTGACGAAGACGGCTATCGTCTTCAATTTAAAAATATGTTACCAGAAACTGGTGTGCAATTCTCTGAATTCATTTCAAAGACACGTCTTACTTTTTTACGTTGGGTGGAGCTGTCTAAGACAGAAAAAACTTATGAAGGACTTATGGACTTAATACTTAGAGACAAAGTCATGTCTTCTGTTAATGAGTCTTTCCTTGCTTTCCTTCATGAACGTAAACCTAAAACAATAAAAGAAATGGAAGATTTCTGTAGCCAATACATAACTGCTCATCCTCACGCAACCATTGGTAACTCTAAAGTAAAAGAAGGTCTGCCAGTTGCTTCGGCAGCACCTTATGGTCAAAACTCTAGTAATAGATTCCAACAAAATTTTGATAAGAAAAGTAACCGTAGTTACGGTCAAAATTATGGAAATCAATTTCAGGGTGATTCTTCGTCGAAGAATTGGAGACGAGCTGACAGTCCTCGTTACTTCCAACCTAATAATTTTAGGCATTTCAGAAGAGGATATGGTAACATTGGTTTTTCCTCGCGTAGACCTCAAAACCAAACAAATAGATGTTCACATCAATGTGGACATGATAATAATCATGGAAACTGTAGTTCGAAACATGATAATAATTATAATAGAGACAATAATAACTACAGAGACAATAACAACAGTGATAACTTCAGAGGTAATAGTAGTTGCGGTAGATCTCAATACAAAAAAAAGAGATATCAGCAGGCTAACTCGGTTCAACAAGAATCTCAGGGAGCCTGTAATCAGGTTTCTGATAATAAAAACTCTGACGCTGTAACTTGTTCTTCTTTTGACTTTGGGAGAGCAAACAAGTGCCCCCAATTCAGTACTTTGTTCGAACCAACTACAATATCGACTTTGAGTTGTGGTCACCCTCTCCCCGCTCTTCCTGCTTCGGTTGCACATGACGGGAGAGGTTCTCTAATCCTACATAAGGGTCTTGTTAATAATACTCCGGTCTCACTACTTTTCGATTCCGGATGCACCACTATTGGTGTTACACAATCGCTTGTAGATCCATCCTGTGCGACAGGAAGGGTTATCAAATGTGTCACATTTGGCGGCACTCTAGAGAAATATGCTACTGCTATAATTCACATTGCCACTCCTTTCTTTACGGGAGATGTGCATGCCTGTCTCTTACCTAATCCAATTGCGGACCTTATTATTGGTCGTATCCACGGAGTTAGGGAATGTACCCCACAGCAGATTGCTGCTTGGGAAGATGATAATATGCAAGCTACCAATGCAGTGGTTACAAGAGCACAAGCTCTACAAACACCGCAAACTTCGTTGAATAATGATAATGAAGTTCATAGCCAAGATAGTATCTTGGTTATTTCTCGTGACTCGTTCATAAAATTAGAAGAAGAAGATCCTACCCTAAAGAAATTCTTCATTCTTGCGAAGAAAGGTGATCCA
The DNA here is from genome assembly GCA_024509875.1 of Oreohelix idahoensis. NCBI lineage: Eukaryota > Metazoa > Mollusca > Gastropoda > Stylommatophora > Oreohelicidae > Oreohelix > Oreohelix idahoensis. The sequence continues at coordinate 160,628 of JAMPIV010013780.1, forward strand.
AATAAGGATACACAAAGAAAATCTTGGATAGAAATGAAAAACGGCGTACTTGTACGTATGGTACAAGACTCGGCTACGTCAGCACATTCGCAAATTCTTGTTCCCAAGAGTATGAGAGTGCAAATATTGCAACATGCTCATGACTCGCAATGTGCTGGACACATGGGATTTTCCCGTACAAAGTCGAGAGTCCTTGCGGCTTTCTTTTGGCCCTTTGTTAACAAGGACATCCGTATATACTGCCAATCATGTCAAGTATGTCAGGAGGTCAAATCTAGAGGACCACGCCATGCTGCGCCTATCCAGGCTGCTGACATCCCTATTCGGCCATTCCAGAAAATGGCCATAGATATTATTGGCCCTTTTAAGATAAAGTCGGCCAGAGGACATCAGTTTATTCTTACATGTGTCGATATGTGCACACGTTGGCCAGAGGCTATCCCTCTAAAGAGCATATCTACTACTACAGATATCGCAGATGCTCTTTGGCTGATATTTTCTCGCTTGGGGTTCCCCAGAGAAATACTGTCAGACCATGGCACTCAACTCATATCTGATACTATGTCTCAAGTAATGTCTACCTTACACATTAAAAGATCTCTCAGTAGCATCTATCATCCTATGTCTAATGGGTTAGTTGAGCGTCTGAATAGAACGCTCAAGACTTTACTTGGTAAGATAACTGAAGACCATCCTCAAGATTGGGACAGGGTTTTACCTGCGGCTCTCTTTGCCTATAGAGAGGTCCCAAATGAGCACACAGGATTTTCTCCCTTTGAACTTGTCTTTGGCGCGCGTCCGCGCGGCCCTATGTCTTTATTACACGATCTCATCACTGCCGATGATATTAGTGATGACACTCAATCTTCATATGAGTATGTCATTGCTCTGAGGCAAAAGATCATTGAGGCATGCAAACTAGCGACTGCTTCGTCAGAAATTGCTAAAGAAAAAGCAAGGCAGTTTGCTAACAAGAACAGATGTCTACGACAACTTTGTCCAGGTGACAAAGCATTCGTCCTACTCCCCAGTAGGGAAAATAGACTTCTGATTGCATGGAAAGGTCCATATGCAATAGTCTCACGAATTTCCGATGTTGACTATGTGGTCGATATAGATGGAAAGCATAAAACTTTCCATATCAACATGCTGACGGAATTTCATGAGCGTCCAGACTATTTGCTGCCTATTTTTCAGGCAACGGACGAATCTTCAGTACCTCATGGTCATTACTCATTCCTGTCTGTCATACAGGATGAGGAATCTGTTTTTTCTGATGTCGATCTTCCTCTTCCAGTGGTTCCACTACATTCTATGGAATCTTGGAAAGATGTGTCCATTTCTCCTAATCTTTCTGTTGATGAACATCGTCAAGTCTCGTCGATGTTACAGACATTTAAGGATGTTCTAACCGACATCCCTGGTCACACGAATGTCATAGAACATGACATAATTCTTACCGACAGTAATCCTATTAGGGTTAGGCCGTATCCTATCCCTATACACTTTCAGTCACAAGTGGAAAAGGAATTGGATGAAATGATCCAATTAAACATAATTGAACCATCGACTTCTCCATATTCTTCTTCCATGGTTATTGTTCGGAAGAAAGATAAGAACATACGAATTTGCGTTGATTATCGCAAATTAAATCAAGTCACAAAGTTCGATGCTGAACCTATGCCTTTACTAGAAGATCTACTTAGTAGACTTTCTAATTCTAGATTCTTCACTAAACTTGACTTGTCAAAAGGTTATTGGCAAGTGCCTTTAGCAGATCATGCCAAACCTCTGACTGCTTTCTCTACACCTAGGGGTTTATTTCAATGGAATGTAATGCCTTTCGGTCTTATGAACGCCCCTGCTACTTTCATTCGCATGATGCGTCGAATACTTTCTCATCGTTCAGATGTCATCGCTTACTTAGATGATATCTGTCTCTCCAGCGATTCTTGGGAAGATCACTATCTGGGTTTATATGACCTACTGTCTACTCTACGTGAGTATAATCTGACAGCAAAACCTTCTAAAGCTTATATTGGTTTTGGTGAAATTTCTTTCTTGGGTCTTCGTGTTGGTCATGGTCTCTTGAAGACAGAAGACCACAATACTTCAAAAATATTGAACATCTCTGTACCTAAAACGAAGAAACAAGTCCGGAGTCTCTTGGGGTTAATTCAATTCTATGGGAGATTTATTCTGAATCTATCTTCGATAATGGCACCTCTGTCAACGTTGTTGAAGAAAGGGTCGCCTAATCTGATTCGTTGGTCTCAGGAATGTCAATCTTCCTTAGACCAGATTAAAAGTATATTTTCTTCTCCTCCCATCCTAAGATTACCTACTCTTGATAGAACTTTTGTTCTTCGAAGTGATGCTTCATCCACTGGGATCGGAGCAGCACTTATGCAGGAATATGCTGAAACTCTGCATCCTGTCATGTACATTTCTAGAAAACTAAATGCGGCAGAGAGGAACTACTCGGTTTTAGACCGTGAATTGTTAGCTATGGTTTGGTCTATTCTCAAACTACAAAGATTCCTCCTGGGCGCACATTTCATTCTAGAAACTGATCAGAAAGCTCTTACAGCTATTCAGACTAAGAACATGAAGAGTTCGAGATCCACTCGATATGCTATTGCTCTTCAACCTTTTCACTTCACGGTACGAGCTATCTGTGGGTCGGATAATGTGATGGCTGACATTCTGTCTAGATGCCCACATGATTCCAACTAATACTTCTGTTCTATTTCTATATATATACGACAGAGCCATAACACACCTATATTACTACAATACATTAGCACATCTGTCCTCACTTTAGGTGAACACATACTATTGTGCTTTGTTAGCATCTTCTTCTGTTCCCATCTTTAATATAAGAAGAAGACTGAGTAGTTAATATAAGGGCCGAAAGTTCCAAAGGCCACAATTTTTAATAATAATGTATTGTATAGTATGAAACTTAATGGCTATTAAATATAATTATATTGTTTGTTTTTTCTCAGCACATTATTGTTGATCTGAGAAGCTACCTTTCTGTTGTCAAACATGGAGAGTTCCACATTGTACAGTTTCTTTGGAACGACAGGAGATGTGTCCTGATCTTCATTTATATTTAATTTCATTGTGTAATGGTAATATTAAACATTTAGATAATGTAATATTTAACATTCAATATCAGATGTGTACATCCATTCTAAGCGGTATTAGATTATGACACTGCTATTTGATTATAATGATATGAACTTGCATATTTATATTGTATTTTCATGCAAGTTTAGTGTGTGTTGGTGGCACCTCCCCGATATATTTTTGAATCAGATTTTTTATCTGTTGAGAAATATTCTCACCAGACACTTTATGTGTCAATTTAGCCTCATATTAGGCAGTGCAATTACTTATCCCCGCATAATTCGTGCGTTGTTAAACCGTTTTTGGTTTTACTCGTGGATATTTAAAAAAAAATGTTGCACATTTTTTTTTATCGGGAGGTGGCGGTAATGTTGCTGCTAAAAACTTGTCGCAACTTACTCTGACCATGCATTTTGACTATATTCATTTTGAAATGCATGGGAGAGAACTCATAAAATTGTATTCACTATTATTTCTACAGTCGTCTAATCTTGATAGCTATCGTTAAGAAGTTGTCTTATCTTGATAGCTAGGGTTGCCGATAGTTGTGTGAACGATTGTGAGTCACGACCATATATGGAGCGCTCAGATCGTCAGTTCTTTGAAAACAGTTGACAATCGCAATGTTTCAAGATTCATTTCCTTTTATGGTAATAGGTCTTAAGTCGAACGTCGTAGAACATTCTTTGTTTCGTAAATTGGCCTGAGTTGTATTCGATTCGTGTGTTCTGCGCATGTCCCTTTTTGTGGCGTTGGTAAAACGATTTCCGCCCAGGTCAGTCTGTGCTGAGAAGCTGTGAAGGCGAGACGTAGCTATGTGCTAGTCTTCGCTTAGTTTAGTCAGGAAGGAGTCCTCATGATTGTTGTTCCTTGTTTGAGATGATATATCTCTGTGTTATTCCTAATGCCTGGAGGCATATGTGATTATTCATTTAATTCCTTATGAACAGGTAATTAAATCCCTTTTTTGGCTGAGTAACTTTATCGCCATCTTGTGATGTTGACTTTTGCTTAGCCTGCCTTATTCTAAAGTCTACGATATGACTAGTTTGCTCAGCTCATGATCCACTTAGATTGTCACGCATCGATTGATGCCTGTCCTACGGACTATTTGCTTCCTGAACTTTGTTGATGGATCTAGGTTTGATACCTTTGCTGTATAAGGAACATAGAGGACGATAATGTGGCGCTCAAAAGACATGCCTGTCTTGTTGGGGTCAAATAGAGGAGACCATATTTAATCTCCTCGTTGATATCTACTAGCTCTTATGGAAAGGGGAAGTTCACTACCTGATTACATGTACAGCTTGTCACGATATCCTAAAAGGCATAAAATGTACATTAATATTATGCTGTCTGCTGTGCCTGTTGAATTGACGACATATGTAATAATGACTGTTTGATCGTACCTATGATGTACCTGCTTGTTTACGTCTACACACTTCGTCATTGTGGCGTTTATAATAAATTATACAAAACCGTCACTAGCTGTTGCAAGCATCATTGACTTTTCACGTCGTGAGTTAACGTGACGTCCTTGTGTGGATTGCCTTGCTTGTAATGCTCACTGTCTGAATACACATCTACATCCTACACACTTAAACCCGACAAAAGACACCATGCTACTACGCCTCATCATCCCTGGTGTCTGAGGGTGGCACACTACTCTGCAAGGGCCAGGATTGTTATACCTTTAGAGAAGCAGATGAAATACAACACCCTCAACGTTGTGTGGCAAATGTGACATCATCCACGGGACATTTATACAACAACACATATAATACTTACGCAACATATTTGTCACGCAACAATGGTCAACAAATCTAAGGCTTGGTGATGGGACAGGTTTATGTGTGTAAAATGAAGAAATAAATGGAGAAAGTAGGAGGGAAAGAAGGGGAGTAAATGGACACAACCAAAATTCCGTCACATACATGAAAATAGGCAGAAATCAAGTTTAATGCAAACATAAGAATCTACACTGAAAATGTCAAGTCCGTGCTATTGCATGGTTCTGAAACATGGAAAATAATGACTAGAACTTTACAGACTATAATAAATGAGTGCTGGTATAGAATAGAAGGATTGACGTGGTATGACACGATCACTAATGTGGAACTGATAATAAGAACCAGACACGTGACAGTGGAACAAGAGATGAGAAGAAGACCTATGCTGCCTCGTGAGTTGAAGAGCAATGGGGGTGATGATGGATTATTAGAATATAGAATTAAAGCAGAAGTTGTGGGCGTTTCATTGCAAGCGAACTAAGAGGAAGAGATGGTAGCTGGTCGGATGTGGTTACTATAGTCACATTTACAACGCGACAGTTCATACTGAGTTTGAATAAGAACAAATAATGTGGTAAACATGCCACTTTTTATTTGTAAACACTACTACTTAGTCGTTCCCCTTCTACCTTGAGGTGTAGAGGTTTGGAAGAGAGAGCGCCAGACTATCCTATCAGCTGTCTTCCTCCTGGCCTGGTTCCATTCTAGTCCTCGGTCCTTCAAAGATTGTCAAATGTTGTCCTCCCAGCGGACTGGGGGTCTGGATTATGTAATTATGGAGAGTAATTATGATGAAGTTGAAGAACTAGAAGAGGAATAATGATCAAGTTGAAGAACTAGAAGAGTAATTATGATCAAGTTGATGAACTAGAAGAGTAATAATGATCAAGTTGATGAACTAGAAGAGTAATTATGATCAAGTTGATGAACTAGAAGAGTAATAATCATCAAGTTGAAGAACTAGAAGAGCAATTATGATCAAGTTGATGAACTAGCAGAGTAATAATGATCAAGCTGATGAATTAGAAGATTAATTATGATCAAATTGATGAACGAGAAGAGTAATTATGATCAAGTTGATGAACTAGAAGATTAATTATGATCAAATTAATGAACTAGAAGAGTGATTAAGATCAAGTTGATGAACTAGAAGAGTAATAGTGATCAAATTGAAGAACTAGAAGAGTAATAATGATCAGGTTGATGAACTAGCAGAGAGTAATAATGATCAAGTTGATGAACTAGAGGAGTAATTATAATCAAGTTGATAAATTAGAAGAGTAATTATGGTCAAGTTGATGAACTAGAAGAGTAATTATGATCAAGTTGATGAACTAAAAGAGTAATTATGATCAAGTTGAAAAACTAGAAGAGTAATTATGATAAAGTTGATGAGCTAGAAGAGTAATTATGACCAAGTTGATGAACTAGCAGAGTAATAATGATCAAGTTGATGAACTAGAAGAGTAATTATGATCAAGTTGATGAACTAGAAGAGTAATTATGATCAAGTTGATGAACTAGAAGAGTAATAATGATCAAGTTGATGAACTAGAAGAGTAATAATGATCAAGTTGATGAACAAGAAGAGTAATTATGATCACGTTGAAGAACTAGAAGAGTAATTATGATCAAGTTGAACTAGAAGAGTAATTATGATCAAGTTGATGAACTAGAAGAGTAATTATGATCAAATTGATGAACTAGCAGAGTAATTATGATCAATTTGATGAACTAGCAGAGTAATTATGATCAAGTTAATGAACGCAGAGTAATTATGATCAAGTTGGTGAACTAGAAGAGTAATTATGATCAAGTTGATGAACTAGAAGAGTAATAATGATCAAGTTGATGAACTAGAAGAGTAATAATGATCATGTTGATGAACAAGAAGAGTAATAATTATCACGTTGAAGAACTAGAAGAGTAATTATGATCAAGTTGAACTAGAAGAGTAATTATGATCAAGTTGATGAACTAGAAGAGTAATTATGATCAAATTGATGAACTAGCAGAGTAATTATGATCAATTTGATGAACTAGCAGAGTAATTATGATCAAGTTAATGAACGCAGAGTAATTATGATCAAGTTGGTGAACTAGAAGAGTAATTATGATCAAGTTGAAGAACTAGAAGAGTAATTATGATCAAGTTGAAGAACTAGAAGAGTAATTATGACCATGTTGATGAACTAGAAGAGTAATAATGATAAAGTTGAAGAACTAGAAGAGTAATTATGATAAAGTTGAAGAACTAGAAGAGTAATTATGATCAAGTTGAAGAACTAAAAAAGTAAATTAAGGCTGGAAAATAAAGATTAGAGCAGCAAGCCGAAGCATTGAAAGATCAAGCTAAATCTATGGAGGAGCAACATGAGACTACGTCTGATGCAGATCTGTCAGATTGTGAAAAGGTACCTGTAGCTGCAGAAATGCAACGTAAATAGGATAAGATGGAGCATACTGCATCTGTAGCTAAAGTAGCAGTAGCGAAAGCTACTGAATCTGCAAAGAAAGAGGTTTGGAAGACAGCAATGGATGGTCTCAAAAGAGCATGTTCTAGAATGACATCCCAATTAGAGCTAATACTTGCTTATAGTTTCAAAGACACAGGTGCAACAAAAAGTAAAAAGCCACTGAAGTTATTAATGTTTAATGCCATCAAAACGTTACCACCATATAAGTGGAACATAGATGATCTTTTTACCTTACTGAAGATATTGTGTTATCTTGAGATACTTTTGTGACCTTTGTGGTGATGGTTGGTGAAATTACTTGGGTGCTGCCAGAGACTAGGTGTCACCTATTACATGCTGTGGTATATTTTATGCTGTAAGATAGTTGAGAGCTGCTGGGAAGACTGTGCAACTGGTGACCTATGATATGAAGTGGAAATGTATTACCATGGTAGTCAAGACTTGGTATGTTGGGTGAGAACGTGTATGTTAGATTTAACTCTCAGGTCATGTCCCTGTCCATTATTTATGTAAGTTTACCACGGAAGAGAATGTTTGAGTGGTATGGACAGAGAATATAATGTGACATAAAAGGAAAGAGTGCTTTCTGGAAAATAGCCAAATTTGCTTTCCTAATATGGATCATTATTTTATTTCCAGAATGTATGTATCCAGTAGAATAGATAAGCATTGGATTGGCACTACTTGTAACACGTAATGCCACAACTGAGAGTGTCTTGACATGGTCATCGGTCGTCAGGTTGCCGAGATGGTCTACAGACTCTATTTTAAGAAGTGAAATACCTTGATAATCGTTACAGAATATCTGATGCCGAAGCGCATTATTTTTTTGCTGATGTACTCAGTTGTATATGTTAGTGTATATTGCACATGTAAAGTTTGAAATGTTGAGTAGTTAATATAGTCTGATCATGGAACAGATTGATTGCGTGTGATGCACATTGTAAATGGTTGTTAAGTGAGTCGTGAATTGCATACAGTTATCCAGTCATGGCATTCTTATTGCATGACGCTTTTTTGATTTGATTAATGCCAATGAGACAGTAATGTTTGAAGCATTGTTTTGTTTGAAAATTGTAAAGTATAAGACTAGTGTGATAGTCCTCTCTAGCAAGGTTTACAATGAGTTAGTGCAATGTGGATATCAAATTAATTTTTCCTAAGAGAATCATTTGCTGGAAAAAGCTCATTCCACATGAGCAAAGTCTCAGAAAATGTAGGAAGCAGTAAAGGAAGAGCTATCAGTATCTGCCAGAACTTTACAGATACAAATTTTGACCAAGCAGTTTTGGGATAGGAGTGGAAAATTGTTAAATTTATCTTTGGGAATGAAATTGATCGTAGTGAATGAAATTATATCTTCTGAGAATGTATTAGAAAGAAGTAAAAGCTTGTTTGTTAAATAGTAAAGTAAATTCCACCCATCACTTTTAACACTGTTAAAAATTATGGTTTTGTTCATACCAATCATTAGATAATGACGCAGTGTGATAAAGCAACATGGTTTTTGTTGTTTTAATTGTTATTTTTTTGTACTTTACGTAACTGTGGTACTGTGGTATATTAGACTTAACATTTTTGTAAGAAATCGTTGATAATTTTCGTGCAATGATGCTGCATTTTTGATGAAAAATGGCAAATAGGTATTGCAAGAATCTTTTTTTTCATGAAAGTTATGTAATTGCATTCATCTACATAATTTTGTTACCATTAGTGGAATGGTATGACATTATATTGTAAGCATTTACTCCATGTGATAGGAGTAATTGTAGAGAACTGGGGTATGGGTTAGAGTGTGATTCACACACAGACGTTTTAGTTGTGTAAATGATCCAATCACAGAAATATGACAACCTATTCCGTGAGACGGTATGTTTGTATCCCATTACGAGTGGTTAATGATGCGTTCTGTACATGTAAATTATGTAGTTAGGTCTTCAGTGCAAAAAGCTCCGCTTTCCACCTTGAGAGGGGGTTGGATGTCACAGAACAGTGTTAATGGTGATAGTGATTGGTGTTAAGGGTCACTGAACTGTTGTTGTCAACACTTCTTTAAGTGTAACTCAGGGATTGAGTTCATGTCTGAATTATGTCAACATTTTGTGTGGCTTGTGCGTGCGCTGGGAAAAAGCTTCTAGTGAATACAAGTCTGGGGGTGTGTGAGATATTATGTGTTTGGCAGCCGAGCTGTGAGCTCATATTGTGTGACTGTGGAGAACCACAGATGGGATGGATATATTTATTATAGGGTAGGTCCTACCTATTGTGGATAAGGCGAAGGTTGTTGTTCCGCCTTGGAGTTTTCCTTTGTGAACTTTATATTTCTGTTCGTGGAGAACAGTATAGGGCGCTGCATTTTCCGCCCTAAAGCTACGTGGATCAGGCGAGGTGTATTTCTCATCTTGTATGTTAGAATAAATACATGCGTTGTTGGATTCCCGCCTGGAGGAGATTCTGAGAGAATCTATATGGCGATGATTAACTCCACCAATCACTTGGAATAAGTGATTCACACCTTGGTGGTGCTATATGTGAGAGGAGGGTATACCGCACACATGGATCTTTAGTGAACTGTCCTGTGTACGTTTCGTGAAGCTAGTCCATGAATAGTGCAGTTACTTATTTCCTATAGGCAATAATAGCTTGAGTGTGTTATCAGCATGCGTGACGATATTAACGATGTTGACGGACGTAAGTGAATGTTGAATAAATATGTTAGAAATGTAACCAGTGGCGTCATGTTAATTCATACCTCTAACATTGTTTAGCATCACACAGAACCACCACAATGCAGTTCTTTACAATAGGCATTGCTTGAAAAGGTTAATATAATAAGTATGTTCACAAATTAATGTCATCACACCCTCTCTGCTATTTATTGAACTTGGGACTAATTCTGCTTTTGATTCTCTATGAGAACGCCGCAAAAATCAGTGTCTAGCTCTTGCAGTGGTGGTTCATGAAACCATCATTCTATATGCTGAGGTTGCTAGCCTTATGTGAACTTGGACATCCATTAGCAGTTTTCACATGTTGGTAAAATGCAAAATGTAAATTTATAAAATGTACAACTCACCTCAAATACTTGGGCAAGATAAAGACTCCTGGCTCAGAGGAAAAGTTACGGCAATTGGATTTAGATGCCTCTTACACGTGGTCTAGATTGTTACTTTACAATAGTCTACCACTATGATTTAACGATAAGATTCCTAGGATTCTGAGCTTTCCGTATTAATAAATGCAGAGTTGTCGTTGTTAAATCGACAAGATGCTCAAAAACAAGATGTCCAATCCCTAAAATGGAATCTTAATCCAATATCTTATTCTGGCTTGTCTGTCTGTCTTCTTGACATTATGAATGTCATAGTGCCGTAAAGTCAAAACATTCGGCCCATGCATTCAGATTCGTACTATATGACAAGGCTCCAATCAGAAATGTTTGTATTTTAACATCTCAAATGTCAAACTAATAGCATGCAACTTGTGTATTTTTCGGTAGGGGTATATTTCCGCTTTCCTCTCACGGAAAACATCTTACGTGGCGCACCAAAAAATGTGATGTTTACAAGTCACTACCCATATAAGGCAATTCGGCTTCCGTCTATTATCGATCATGTTTACACTCACAACTTCATAATCTATAACAAGTAATAACTTGCAAGATGGATACTTATCCTCCTACAAGCCGTCCGGGAAATTATTTTGTCATTCACCTGGTTCAGCCAACTTTGTAAAGCAACCTTGTCTGACAGAAACTAAAAAATCAGTGATAGGATAATCGACTGTGACCATCCCAAAGTGTTTTACTTATTACTCTGGTCGCTCGACACACTGTCTGCTCGGAAATATGTTACAACATTTCACTCCACAGATTCAGTTTGGGATCAAACGATGAATTGATTACATGACAATAATTGAAGGAAGGGAGTGTAAACAGGAATCGAGATGACCAATAACTTTCAGAGGTGGGAAACAAGGAAGTGAAAAGAACAGAATGAATTATAGGTTAGCACAGGTAAATGTGACGCTCGAGGTAATGTATATGTTATTTTGTGACAGACACCAAAATTATTTTGAAACTTTATGATCAATTTAAGTTTTTAACATACCTGTCAATCACATTCTAACCGATCTGTGCGTATCACTTATGCAAGTCAACTCACAACGTAGGTCCAGCTTGATTTTTCTCAGCTATGGGCTGTTGCTATTTGTCTTCTTCAGGCGTTAGTCATTCCGTTGGACGTCTTCTCAGCAATGAGATCTTCGTGCGAAATTTGGACACTCCATAATTTGAAACTGAGCGGGCTCATGTACAGTTTCCCAGTCCGTATCACTCTGATTAAGCCGTAATTGATTGGATCTCCCTCGCACCAATTTGATTGGATCTCCCTCGCATCAATTTGATTGGTTTAAACTGTCTCGAGCTGAATCTCCTTTTTTTCGTTCCGATGAATTTCTCATTTTCAATGCTCTGCGTCTCACTGGCTCTATTTCTGCACATCTAATTGGTTTCTTTTTTCGTCCTCGAATGATTAAGTGATTCCCCGTTTGAAAAAAAAATCTCAGATATAGAGTTATATAGATACAATAGTCCTATAGATCAGAGGTTGTCAAACTTTTTTGGTTCGCGGCTCCCTTGACCTGTGCATAAATCACCGCGGCTCCTCTCTATTCTACGAAGATCTATATTTATTGATGGACCTTGGCTCATAATATTGAGCCCAACACTTTTCCCAAGCCACCGCGACGCCCTTAGCCGAGGGCCGCGACGCCCCTGGGAGCCGCGACGCACAGTTTGAAAACCTCTGCTATAGATTATTATCTACACGAAAATTTCCAGAGTGATCTGTCTGTGTCTCTTTAGTACCTCTGCCATCAGTGGTGCCAATATGGTGTCACAGAACGGGATCTTGAGTACCCTGACTTCCGACAGAGCTATGCCAGATCGTCAATCTAAATAAAATCTGGAAATCTTTCAGTACAGTACAAACACCACATTTAAAAAATATGAGAGCTGCGTATTCTGTATATTTCTGTACGGGGCAAAATTCTGGAGAGTAACTGAAAAGGAAATAATCCAACTGTCCTTTTTCTATTCAACAAGCCTAAGTGAAATTCAGAGAATTTTCTGGCCGAACTCAATCACCAACCAAGAACTGCTAACTCGAAGCTATCAACAAGACATATGCACGATCATATCGGGTAGATGCTGGAATTAGGTTTACCACATCCTTACCAAAGACTCTGAGACTATCACCAGAACTGCCATGCTATGGACTCCGGAAGGAAATTGAAAGAGAGGCCGGCCAAAAGCTACCTCGTGGAGATCTGTGGAGGCAGAGATGCAAATCCTGAAGCAGAGCTGAGGCAATACACGAAGGATGGCTGCCAACCAAGCAAAGTTGAGATGGTTTGTTGCTGCCCTATAAGTAGCCACAAGGTGTAATGGTCGTTGATTGCTTTTTCAGTCAGCGCCAAGGACCAAAGGAGAAGAGAAACAAGCAAAAATAAAAAAAAACCATCGCACCAGAGGACGTAAGAGCAGAAAATATAGAAAGAAAGGCCAGAATGAAAAGAAAAGAATTATATTAATTAAAAGAAGAACACGCAGGACAAGAAGAACACGCTGAAAGAAAAATAAGAAATAAACAGTCAAACAGATACAAAGTCTGTGTCTGTGACGAAATACTCGTTTAATTCTTTCGTTAACTTCCTTCACTCCTCTCGGGCAGCGTTCCCTGGGCCATCCCTTCTACATTTTCATTCTTTTTATTATCTTTTGTTTACGCCTTTATCGACCTACGTATCTTGTCAAACCTCGTCACTCAACATGGTTAGGATAGACTGCAGGTGTCACGCATCCTTTGATTGTGATCAGAAATCGCTAGCCAGAAGGAACAATAAAGTTTAAGTCAACAAATAGTTTGCCAGCTGTATTGCTTAGACCACGTATTTATCGATAGAAGGCAGAGATCTTTGCTAGACAAATCACAGGCATCAGTCTTAGTAGGTATCATTATCATGTCTACCACCACAGGTAGATGATGTAACAACTTCGAGCCAGACAGTAAATATGTCTGATAGTGTTAAAACAGCCGGTCGTTTAAGATATAACGTGGAAGCAATGAGCAAAAGCACAGCCCGTCATTCAGTTTACCGGCAATTACCAATCTAGACGACATAAATAACACGTAACGATTTCCCGCTGATGGTGTGTTTTAATAACAAAGAAGAGAAGAGATTATCAGATATAATTATAGGACAGGACGAGTGATATAGTGGTTTTGGTAAAAATAAACCACCTAAGTAGCAAGACCTTATATGATCATGTAGTAATATTCAGAATGAGAAGTGGGTGTAACCCGTACTAAAAATCAGACTCTTTACTTGTGGCTGGTTTGAAATCAGAATACTGAAAGAAAATGTTTTGGGATTGGGTGTCACCCAACAGAACCCTACTAGGAGACATTTATGCGTGGGAAAAAATTTAACCTTAAAAGCTAGCACGTTTTAAGATTTTATCACTGAATTCCATCTTTGTCAAGGAGAGATCATAGACAGCCAGAATAGGGAGGCACGCTAATGATTCAATTAGAGGACAGAGCCAAAGGACTCGGAATAGCTCTTAAAATATTCTTGAATGGCACAACGTCCAGTAAAATAATTAGCGCCACAAGTGTATCGAGTTAAGAACATACCTCACCTGACGGACGACAGCATCTTAAAAAATTTGCCAAACATAATATCGCTTTTCTGTGTATCAAGTATGTGTGTTAAATCACCCAATATTGGGTACGTTATAACACGTACATTTTATTATTTTTTTTATTTTCATTTGAAATGCTTTTATTGCTTGTCGATGTACAGTTGCATATAGGACAAGTTACCTGATCAAATAAAATAACTTGCCACATATACCTTACTGCAAGAGCTGAGGAATTGTTCTTGTGTTCTTGCGGGTTTCCTCTCAAGGAACCAGTTGTGGAGGTAGTCCTATAATCCATAGGAAGCATAGAGTGAATGAGGAGGAGAGGACACCATGATATATATATATATATATATATATATATATATATATATATATATATATATATATATATATATATATATTAAAGAAGATTATAATGTATTTTACATGTTGACCACACTTAGTTTTGTTAACAGTTTAATATACGCGGCAACATTTCTATCTGGGGCCAACATTATGTATTTATGCACTTATATGAATTGTAAATGATCGCGATATAGAGATTCCGTCACTAAGTGATGATGACGTATTAGGTGCTGCGCTAATTTATGCAGACCGTTAGTTGAGGCCTTCTGTTAGAATCATTCGTCCTAGTCTTCTTTCACTTGCGTGCCAGCACATTGTTACATGAACATAACCAATGCACACAAAACCCCAACGAAACAAGGAAGTCCTAGAATCCATAGGAAGCAGAGAGTGAATGATGAGGAGAGGACACCATGATATACATATATATATATATATATACATATATATATATATATATATATATATATATATATATATATATATATATATATATATATATATATATATATATATTTATATACGAGTCGGGCACCGCACTTGAGGTTCAAAGACGTGTGCAGGAGAAACACGAGGGCACTGAACATACATCCAGCAAACTGGGAGTATGAAAGGATAAAGCTGCCGATTGCACCATGTAACGTTCTTCTATAAGGCGCCGCCATAGATTGGTGG
Organism: Oreohelix idahoensis; assembly: GCA_024509875.1. Taxonomy (NCBI): domain Eukaryota; kingdom Metazoa; phylum Mollusca; class Gastropoda; order Stylommatophora; family Oreohelicidae; genus Oreohelix; species Oreohelix idahoensis. The sequence continues at coordinate 175,759 of JAMPIV010013780.1, forward strand.
AAAAAAAGAAGCTCTCATGGCGAGCAGAAGAAGCGGAGACAACGTCGAAAGGAAACATGAGGAAAAAAAGCAGCGAGCGCTGTAACCTCAGTGGTACATTTCTATTGTCAGTTATGACTGAAGGGCTGTCACTTTGGGGGGAGCATTACCATAGTCAGTTATGACTGAAGGGCTGTCACCTCAGTGGTACATTTCTATTGTCAGTTATGACTGAAGAGCTGTCACCTCAGTGGTACATTTCTATAGTCAGTTATGACTGAAATGCTGTCGCCTTCGGGGCGCATTACCATATCAGTTATGACTGAAGGGCTGTCACCTCAGTGGTACATTTCTATAGTCAGTTATGACTGAAATGCTGTCGCCTTCGGGGCGCATTACCATATCAGTTATGACTGAAGGGCTGTCACCTCAGTGGTACATTTCTGTAGTCAGTTATGACTGAAGGGGCTATTATTATTATATACTCACCTAAAACGTTCCCATCCGACTCGATGTGTTGAAATTGAATGCTCAGGTTTCAATTCCAGTTTGACAACTGTTCCCGAATTTTACCTTATCTTATTATTTGTTTACAGCAGGGTGTCTTAATCGGGGTTCCTCCGAGAGGTGGGGCGGGGGGGGGGGGAAAAAAAAGAGAGGACGGGGGGGGAAAAGAGGGGGAAAAAGGGGGAGGGGGGGAAAAGAAGGCCGCTAGGGGTTTCCCAAGAGATCGTGATTGAAAAAAAAAAATTATCGTTGCTTTTTTTAACTCTGCCTTGGGAGATGTTAGCGCTCGCTGTGGTGGGCAGTGGCCGAGCAGCCCTGTATGGCTGTGTGCCATAGGACAATGTTCACTCTTGCACATTACCCATAATTCAATCTCACCTTCCTTCTTCTTCTTCAGTACCATGCCTAGTGGCGTAGGAGATCTTGTCTCTCCACAACTTCCTGTTTCCAGTACAATTTGTCAATTCTGCTGTTGACTTCTGTCCATGCCACGATGTCAAACTGTCCAGTATTTGCTCTCTTTGTCTTCCCCTATCTAGTATTCATTTAGAAGTCATTAAACATTAATTTGTAATTATTTTCTGTCTAAAGACAATCTTCACAATTTAAAGTGACGTTTATAGCGTGGATACAATAGTTTCAAACGTCTGTTTTGTTTTCTCATAAACTTGTTAAACGCTAAAATGTTGACATATCTTTTTTGATTATGAACATTTTTTTTTTTTAATTTTAAATTTAAAGTTGTGTTTATTTGTTCTTGGTTTATTTCAATGTTACCTTAGTATCAATCACACTTACACTTTACTTGAAATGTCTGTTGGAAACAATGCTTTTGGCTGCTAATGTACTTGCCAATTAATTATCAGGTCTGTTTTTACACATTTAGTTGTAAAAGAGGTAAACAGACAGATATACAACACAAGTTTTTTATGGCAAGATGAAGCTGAAATCAGGAGTTTAAGTGAGTTTAAAAAAACCATGTGTATGTGTCTTTCTCTTTTATATTTTGTGAGTACATATATAAATGCGTGTGTGTGTAAATTCTTTAATGTGTTTTAATTTGCTTAGGATTACAGGCACACATTAAACAAATTTTATAGGTAGCATCTTAAGACTTTTATTAAAATAAAGTTTTACCTCGTTTTGGCGAGGCGCGTGCCGTTTAACTTAGTCGGTTATATTAGGGCGCATGTTCAAATGTACAAGAACCTTAGGTCTGACATTGGTAAGACAGAATGTCGTGAGACTATCGGGAATCAAAACCTATGAAAATGAACCAAAACACATAGTTGATAGTGTGACATGTCAGTCCTTATTCTGGAGTGCCCTGCGCACAAGGAGTAAACAAAAAAAATACTATCGTTACGTTGTTTTGTTATTTCTATTGTTGAGATCCACCAGGGATTGGGAGTGGGGGGAAAGGGGGGGGGGGGGGGAAGAGAATTTGAGGGTTTAGAAATAAAAGCCACTTGCCCGTCACGACACAGTGTGCACGCCAGGTTTTTTGTTTTTATTGTTACCCACAACTGGAAAAAAAAAACCTAAACTCCACAGGGTTCGAATGGCACCACCGTCCGCTCCTACCACCCGTCCACAGCTTTTTAAAAAAGTTATTTTGAAGTAGAAATAAAACATGAAGACGTTAATTGGAGACAGACTTAGAAAGAGTTACAAAAACATGGTGGAAGTGGCCATGAAGTATGGCGCCCGCCTCTAATTCTAAAAGTGCCAGGTTCGGCTCCCAGTTCAGAGAATATATTTGATGGACATTTTTATTTCAGTACCAGTTGTTCCTAATGATGTCATTTTCCCCCCCCCCCCCCCCCCCCCCCCCCCCCGATCTTCTGGGTAGTGCGATCCGACGCCTAGCCTTCTAGCGAAAATATTAGGAGATGCCGTGTGTAAAAATCCCTCGACAGTTGGAAATCGTCAATAGTAGGCCATTTGGCAGGTGCCCTGGCAAAATTTACAAAATCAGGACACCTACCCACCACAAAATTATTTATAGAATGTGTGATTCCTGGTTGGTATGAAAACAAGATGGCTGTATACCGCTCCACCTATGTCCCAGTCTTGTCATATGGATGCGAGTCATGGGCAATGACTACAACCCACAAAAGCCAGTTCCAAACCTCAGAAATGAGGTATCTGAGGAAGGTGGTTGAAGTAACAAGAAGAGACATGGTCCGCAACCAGACGATACGTCAAGGCCTAAAAATCCCACCCCCTGTAGACCCAAGTAGAAAAGTCCCAACTTAGATGGTTTGGCCATGTCTGCAGAATGGGAGAAGATCGGCTACCACGACAAGCATGGGAAACAAAGAGTCTGGGATCCAGACCCCAGGACGACCCAGAGTCCGCTGGGAGGACAACATTAGACAATCTTTGAAGGACCGAGGACTAGAATGGAACCAGGCCAGGAGGAAGACAGCTGATAGGATAGTCTGGCGCTCTCTCTTCCAAACCTCTACACCTCACGGTAGAAGGGGAATGACAAAGTAAGTAAGTAAGTGATTCCTGTACACACACTAAGGGAAATTCGTCGGTGCTATGCAGTTCATGCACAGTGCTGAGATCCTCCTTGTGTTACCTAAGGGAGGAGATCGGAGCACTCATGGAGTTGTCCGTGAGCAACGAAGTTGATCTTCACAACCCAAACTAAATTAAGAAAAATATCGCCAGAGCTTTAACAGATGGCATGTAATAGGTCAGACTGGTCTGACATTGATGAATTCCTTTGCTTTTCAGAAAGTTCTGAGTAATTAATGAATTAATAAAGAATGTTGAAAACAATTAATAATCGTAATTGACTGCAGTCTAGTCTATAATTGTTCTGTGTTCTTGATCCTATCTGTGGTATGTTTGTCATCTTCTGTCGCCAGCAAGCACTTATTGGTATGCTAAATGCTTGTTCATTGTTGTTTCATATTGTCATGTATTTGACAACGCTCTTTGAATCTATCAAGGATGATTCTGTTTAACATTTTTCCTGGCACTGATAGTAACATTATTCCTCTATAATGTATGCACTCTTGTAAATTTCCCTTCTTAGACAACTTGACCAGATAACCTTCCTTCCATTCTGCTGGTATTTCCTCTCTCTCCCAGACTTTGCCAAGTAGTTTGTATAATATCTCTGTAGAGGTATCAATATCTGCTTTGATCGCCTCTGCTAGAATGCCATCTGGACGAGATGCTTTTCCATCTTTAAGAAGCTTTATGGCTTTCTTTATTTCTTCTCTACTTGGTCGTTCACTGCTGATTTGTAGCTCCTCTTATGCTGGCTGGATGTCTGGGGGATTAGTTGGAGCTGGTTTATTGAGAAGTTCTTCAAAATGTTCTGTCCATCTCTTAGTGCCAGATGAGAATTCTGGACTAAAAGAAATACCCCTGTCTCAGAAATGAGCACTGGTGTAAGAATGGCATAGATTATAGTCAGACTGTGAAGAGCTTTTGACCTGGTGGTAAGATTTAGTACAAGAGTCTAACTTGTCTCTCGCTAAAGACTACCCTATGCTTTAGTCTAGGGCGAATACAAAATGAACATGTAATTTTAAACACTGATAAAGTTAATAAAGTCCTAATGCACAATTAATAATTTATTTATTTATGTTTAATGATTTTTTTTCTTCTTTCTTCAGAATGATAAAGTATGACATTTAAATTACAAATTCACAAATTTAGTTCACCATATTCACATAATTATTTTTGAATATGCACTTGGCATCACTTTGACAAGTTAAAGTCCTGTTTATATATACGTATGTATGAGTTCTGACTTATTTCTTGAATCAATTGCCGTCACGTGACAGTAGACACGCGCCATAATGTTTGTGATTTCAGTCTTTTATAACAGAACTTATCTTGGATATCAGGACTGCTGGCTTATATCTTAACCCCACAGTTGATGATGGTCATGGTTGAGACTTACTTACTTTAATCTCTACAATCAGTACTGGCCTTTCATTACATTAGGGAAACCAATAACTCCGTGTAAATTCAGTTTAAAGTGCTCCTAGTCAATGTGCAGGATTACACGTATGAATCTACTTCAGGCTTCTGACTGTCAGATTACAGATTCGAACCTGAAACAATATAAGGCCCTGGGATAGTCCCCACCTAGGAATTCCTCTCGGCTAAGTGTCTGTGTGCATCTGTCATCAGCATGTTGTGTGCCGCGGTAGCATGGTGGTTAGTGCACTGGCTTCCTAGCGCAGTGGTCTATGGTTCGATCCCCAGATGAGGCGGGAATTTTTTAGGCCACAAACGGCTCCTGGGTCGACCCAGCCCCAAATGGGTACCAGAGCAACTCTGGGAAGGTTAAGGCGGCCGGCGTGATGCCGACCACATTACCCCTCGTGTGCCGACGGTCAAGATAATATGGGCCTAACACCATATTCCCAATATGCCCCAATGGGCGTGTAACGGGTTCCTTTACCTTTACTCACCCTCTAGCCACAGAACTACACTGGACAATACTAGCATTATACTACAAATTCTTGACTGATATCGGGCAACTTCAGAATAGGCCTACTGGTGAGTTTATACTTCAACTCTTCATATGCATTCTCCCATTCTGCTGCTGTCCACTTTAGTGTTTCTGGTTCTCCTTTCTTTGTTAAGTCAGTTACGGGAGTACACAAGGTGTTGAAGTCTCGGATATATTTTTGATAAAATCTGCACACAGATCAAAAAAGATCTCACATTCTTCTAGGACTGCGGTCTTGGTGCGTTCCTCAACTTCTCTATATTATTTGGGTCTAGTGACATATTTCCCTGTGAAATAGTGTGTCCCAAGAATTCCAACTCTTGGCAACCGATAACACACTTAGTTGGTCGAGCAGTCAAACCTGCCTCTCTGAATCTGTCCAATAGCATGGATAAAGATGATGAGTGATCCTTTAATGCCTCAGTTGAAATGAGGATATAATCCATGAAATTAGTTATAGTTGGATTCCTTAAAGGTTCCAGCAATTTCCTGATCATACGGGAAAATACACTTTCAACCCAAATGGTAATACATTAAACTCATAGTGTCCATCTGAAGTGCTAAAAGCTAACATATGACGGATTTCGGGTTTGACGGGAATGTGGTAATAACCTTTGCTTGGGTCCACCGAAAGGGGAGCAAAGAATGGTAACACTGTACCCTATCATGCATGTCGTAAAATGCGACTAAGGAGGGTTGGGAATGTGGTTGTTTACCCCATCCCGTAAAAAAACATTTACCAAAAAACTTCAACAAACAAGTCCACATTTGAGAATTATTTTGCTTTGCTGAGTGTTGGGAACAGCTGATTTGTGTCCGGCAAAGGATCGGCCTGTGGCTCGGTAATGGCATTCAGCTTCTTGTAATCGATACACAATTGATGTTCTCGACTGGCTTTTTCTCAAGAGTAATACACTTGCACTATACCCTGATTCCGATTTCGAAATGATGTTTTCCTTCAATAAGTACTCAGTTTGTTCTTTGAACATGTGAGCCTTAGCGTAAGGTACAGGATAGGTTCTCATGCAGATTGGTGTGGGGGTCTTAACGTTCACGTCATATTCTAATAAGTTTGTGCACCCCGGTTTATCCGTTAACACATTTGCATGGGTTTGTAACACATTATGAACCTGCTCCCTCTTATCGTGAGTCAGATGATTACTGATCTTCACCTGCTCATATTCAATGGGTTTCAATGGATACTTTAAGGAGTTGAGAGGTTCATGCTTCATATCCGTTGCAATGGTCAAAGTCATCATATGGGCAACTTCAGATGTTGTCATGTCATAATATCTCTTTAACGGATTGACATGGTACACCTTCTCTTTACCCTGTTTGTCAAGTTTGTACTTTGTCCCAGATAATTTTTCTAGCACTGTATATGCCAAGGAATTTGCAGTTTGTTGGTACTACTTGGCAAAAGAAGAAGCACCTTATCTCCAACAACAAGTTCTCTATCCTTCGCTTTCTTATCTTATTGAAATATGCAGCATGTTGCCTTCTGGCTTTGCATAAGTTGTCATTTGCTAACTTCCAGCCAGTTCTCAGGCGAGAAGTCATTACCATACTGACATGATTAGGTTACAGTTTCCTCTGCCTTCTCATATGCACATGGCCGCAGTAATGCTTCCAGTGGACCTTTGATGGGCTGGCCAAATTACAATGTGACCGGAGCCACTCCTGTTGAGTTGTGTGGAACTTACTATTAAGCAAATAATGCAGCCGGTAAATATAGATCCCAGGTATCAAGTTTTTCAATTGCCAGCTTTCTTAAAATCCATATTAGCGTCCCGTGGAACAGCTCTACCTGCCTGTTTCTTTGGGGGTGATAATCGGAGAACGATAGTGTCGCCTAAAATATCATGAAAACCTCTTTCGTTAGCTTCCCCTTGAACTGTGAACCATTGTCAATCAATGTCTGATGTGGGAAACCTAACCTCGTTAATATTGTCAACAGTACCTCTACCACATACTTAGAATCTATAAATTACATGGCCGCTGCCTCTCCCCCCATAGAACAAGAATCAGCCAGGGTTAGGATGTTGTTATGATTAAAATTCATAACGATTGTGTCTATATAATTGGTAGCTCAACAGGGCTCCTTGTTGGTTTATTTTATACGTAGTCAATTATTAATACAGGAAGTGACGTCATGCCGATATGGTTTTTCGGGCAGACGTGAAACTAAAAAAAAGCAGAAGTGAGGGGATCGTCTGCTGGGGCTTCTTCCATTGTGTGTCATGGCGAGTGGACGCATGTCTTTGAGCTTCTGACTTTCAGTGTATATCCCTGAGTTATTCCATCACTAATTCATCAAGATCTTCTGCGAGGTGTATCTAGTTATCTGCATTTACAGGGAGTATAGCTTCTCAGTGTCTGTCGAGTGTGAAGATTTATATTGAAAATGTTGAGAATAAAAAGGACAGCGTTCCAGACATGAACGGACTGCCCAGAGTTATATCGATGACTGCATATTATATGCCATTGTATGTTGGCCTGAACTGTATTCAAGAGAGAGCTGCGTTGCAGTCTTAATAACAAAGTATATTTCGTCCGTTGTGGCTCAAATAAGTATGATTGATGTTGGCTTGTTTCGGTGTCTGATACGTCTACTACCCTAGAAGTGAACGTGTTCACAGGAACCATCCTGTCATTACATATTAACATTAACATATAAAAAACACGTAACTATTCCTGTTCTTGGATCTGTTTATGGGTCCAACAATATCCACTGCAACTCTTTCAAATGAGGTACCCATGATTGGCATTTCCCCCAAAGTTGCTGGTGCAGTCCACTGTTTTGGACCTACCGTTGACATTCTGGACAGGATTTCCCATACCGTTTTATGTCTACAGTGGCTCCTGGCCTGAAATAGTGACAAGCTATCCTTTGTCCAGTGGCACCAATTCCCATGTGTCCACTGAATTGTACAACATGCCCTAGTTCCATAACCTTCTCTCTGCATGAAGTTGGCACAACCAGCTGCCCATGCCATTGGACTCCTTGTCCAGTATTTCTGTACAGTATCCCATTCTTCATGCTGAAGTCTCCTTTCGTTGGAGGGTTATGGGCTTTTGGCGATTTACTAGAACAAGGCTTCAATGTGCTATCTGCTGTTTGAGTCTTTATGATCACCTCTGGATGAGTTTTAATCGGACTTTACTCCTTCGTTTTTGAGCCTGACCTAGACTAGACTGCGGCCATGACTATAGGTTTTACTGGGTCTCCCAAAACGACATACCTACAGCCAATATGAGCGGGTATATAGGCACATCAGTCGCAGATGTTCTTATTACTCCTTACACATAGCTTGATTTTGCATTAATCCTTGCTATGGCAGTGTCATGGTTGCGGTAATATTCAGCTTAAGCGCCGTCCAATTCCTATTGTGCAGATCGTTTACTCTGTATTCGGCATCGGAGTTTACGGAAACGTATCGCATTGCAAACAATCGTACGATATACATTTCGACTTAACCAAGACTTCTGATATACTATTGCTTTCTCTTGTTATGAACAACAGAGAAAACTAATATTAGATTATTTACAGGCATGCAATTCCTCCATAACTGTGGAACAGGTTTTGAGAATAGAAAGACCTAGAGAATTGCACAATATAGTTAAACAGTATATAACAAGAACTAAAATTAATATGTAACGATCATTGATGGCGTGAGGACAAGGGGTAGTCTGGTGGGTTGCTTGAATGGCTGGTGGCTGATAATTGGTGGATTTAATGTAATGTCAGACACCTCCGGGATTTCTTGTCACTTTCCACTTTGTTAAAAGCAGGCCAGTTGTGAGAGATTTTACGTTTTACTTACTTACTTACTTAGTCGTTCCCCTTCTACCGTGAGGTGTAGAGGTTTGGAAGAGAGAGCGCCAGACCATTCTATCAGCTGTCTTCTTCCTGGCCTGGTTCCATTCTAGTCCTCGGTCCTTCAAAGATTGTCTAATGTTGTCCTCCCAGCGGACTCTGGGTCGTCCTGGAGGTCTGGATCCCTGGCTCTTTGTTTCCCATGCTTGTCGTGGTAGCCGATCTTCTCCCCATTCTGCAGACATGGCCAAACCATCTTAGTTGGGACTGTTCTATTTGGGTCTGCAGCGGATGGGATTTTAGGCCTTGACGGATCGTCTGGTTGCGGACCATGTCTCTTCTTGTTACTTCAACCACTTTCCTCAGATACCTCATTTCTGAGGTTTGGATCTGGCTTTTGTGGGTTGTAGGCATTGCCCACGACTCGCATCCATATGTCAAGACTGGGACATAGGTGGAGCGGTATACAGCCATCTTCGTTTTCTTACCAACCTCTTTCTTGCTGAGGAATCCACGATTTATGGCCTGAAAAAGTCTCCCAGCTGCTGCTCTATGACTAAGGAATGATATTTCTCCAAATCCGACAAAAATTTTAGAAGGTTTGGCAGTTAGATGGTGTGAACGTAAAGTGTCAAGCAATGAAGTAAGACATAAGAAATGATTTTCCCAAGAAGTACTAAAGAGACATATGTCATCTATATATGTAATAATATCAGACCTGTTAGAAAAGATTTTACGCATCATCCTGACAAATGCGACAGGAGCATTCATGAGTCTAGGAACATAAAATTCCATTGAAATAAACCCTCAGGCGTTGTAAAAGCAGTGAGAGGCTAAGCAGTTTCAGATAAAGGAACCTGCCAGTATCTCTCAGTGAGATCAAACTTCGTGGAAAAAAAACAGATGTAGCAAGTCTAGGCAAAAAATCTTCTAATAGAGGTAAAGGTTCAGCATCGAAGACAGTAACATTTTTAAGTTTGCGATAAACAATACATAGTCTTACATTGTTATCTTTCTTTCTGACAATAACCATCGGGAAAGCAAATACAGAATTGGATAGTTCGATAATACCCAAACTAAGCATGTCATCAAGTTCTTTAATTAACCTGATCCTGAAAATGGATAAGTATGAGGTATGGTGGAACTCGAATAGGTCGATCATCTGTAAGAAGGATATCATGAGTGATAACCGATGTATAACCAGGGATGTCTGTAAGAACATTCGGGAAAGATAGAAGGTCAGACACCTGCTGACGTTGGTCGGATGATAAATCCGTACAGACAGAAACATCCTTCCATGTCTCAGTAGCCGTTAAAAGCATGACACGAAGATCCATAGGTAAATCAGGAAAAGCAGATTCTTCCTCCTTGATCATCGACATGGAAGAAAAATTAGTAGTATGCCTTGTGGGCTCCTTTACTGCATGAAAGACAGCCTGAAGATATTCAGGTCGAGTATGGAATTCTTTGAGCATGTTTATGTGAAAGTTTTGTTTTTTCGCTTAACGTCAAGAGTATAGGCAACATCAGAAATACGTGAAAGAACTCTGTAAAGAACACTGCAAGCAACGAGTAGTCTGTTGTCCTTTCTAGGAAGAAGCACAAAAGCTTCATCACCAGGCACATTTCTTTAGCAGTTTCAGAAGATGCTATCGCCAACTTATAAGCATTAATTATCTTACGTCGAGGATAACGACATACTCATAAGATGACTGGGTGTCCTGAGTCATCTCGGAGTCAGTGAGAAATATTTAATAAGAGACATGGGACCTCCAGGTTGAGCTCCGAAGACAAGCTCGAATGGCGAGAAACCGGTGTATTCATTTGGTACTTCATGGTACGCAAACAGCACGGCGGGTAACACCCTGTCCCAGTCTTGTGGAAAGCTGACTGTAACTTTGCCTAATAATTGTTTAAGCGAGCTATTTAGCCGTTCTACCATGCATTGCTCATTGGATGGAACACGGAGCTAAGCAATCTGTCAATGTTTAGTTGTTGCATAACCCCGGCCATGGCCTAAGAGACAAACTGAGTACCTCTGTCCGATAGAAGTTTTCTAGGGAAGCCTAGCCTGGAAAAGATTACGGAAAGAGTATCAGCCACATCGGAGGTGGTGATATTCTTCAGAGGTATAGCCTCTGGCCAGCGAGTACACATGTCAATACATGTGAGGTCATACTTGTGTCCTCCAGCTGACATAACAGGAAGTTGGCCAATAATGTATGTGGCCATCTTCTCAAAGGGACGTCCAGGTATATGCGAAGCCTGTATCGGTGCCATGTGATAGGCTCCCTTTGCTTTGACCTCCTGGCAAGTAAAACAGAAGCGACAATAAGTAGCAACATCCCTAAATACACCAGGCCAAAAGAAGGAAGAGAGCACACTGGACCTTGTCCTAGAGTAGCCCATGTGGCCAGCACAATGAGAATTATGGGCGTGTTGCAGGATATAAGTTCTTAGCTTGTTAGGAACCATGACCTGTTGTCTAAGAGCAGAAGAATCTTTAAACATCGTAATCAAGATACCATTCTTAAGGATGTACCATTGACGAATGGCATTATTTACAAGCATCTCCTAACCACTTACGAAACGAAAAAATTTCCGCAAAGAATCATCATCTCTTTTCAGTGTTGCAAAAGATTCTTTATTAATGGTAGCATGAAAATCATGATTCCGATTTTCAGGCACAATATTATCAGTCACCTTGGCTTGTGCTTGAGCCCTTGTTGTAACTGCATTCGCAGTTAAAATATTTTGCCGTTACCACTCACTAATTTCGCCAGGTGTACAATCTTTGCCACCGTGGATACGGCCAACAATAAGGTCAGTAAATGGGTTTTTTAATAGACACACTTTAATGCTCGCTGTAAAAAATGGAGTCGCTATGTGAACAATAGCTATGGGATAGAACTCTACCGCTCCCCCAAATGTGATACATTTAGAGAAATCTCCAGTGGAGCATAATGGGTGCACAAGAGATTGAGAACTCCCACCGTTGTGCATCCAGAATCCCTGAGCATATATACCTAAGTATCGTTTAATAGGCCTTTATGAAAATGTAAGGTGTCTGTGCCATCATGAGCAGCAAGTGCTGAAATCTTAGGAAGTGGATGACCGCATCTTAACGTTGATACCACATTTGGCTGAAATAAATTTCGGCAATCAGGACACTGCGAAGCAGCATCGACGTCAAAAAAAGAACATTCAGCGGCCTGATTTAATGAAGGATTACTTTGAGTAGCACTAGATGTATCAGCAGTTTGTGCTGAGTTAGCATGGTAGTTTGTATGTTCAATGCTCCGAGAGCGGAAGAAATGGTTATCATTCTGATTATTATAAGAATAAGTCCGGTTTCTTTTGTCCTGTAAATAAATAGACCTTCTAGGAGCAGCATATTGGTTACTGTTTCCATTACCATTCCAATTTCCTCTTCTCCTGAAAAAAAATTATCATTTCTTTTCCATCCTTTCTGTGGTTGGAATTGGTTCTGTTGTGGTCCTCGAAATTGTCTAAAATTTCCTCCAGACGGAGGAGATTGATTACCGTAAGAGTTACCACCTTGAAAGTACCCATAGTTATTACCTCTAACACGACCAAAATTCCTACCGACGCTCTGAGACCTTGGTTTTATGTTTTTGTTGTTCCAAGATGACGCTGATGCCACAGGTAGAGCCTCTTTGATGTGAGAGTTTCTCACGCATGTACCAGGGAGAGTAGTAATAAACTGTCTTCCCAATTCTTCCACCAATGTCAAATCCGTACGTTTTCGTTCATGAAGATATGATAGGAACTGCTGGTTAACAGAAGACAACACTTTGTCTCTGAGCATTAATTCCATACATGCCTCATATGTATGTGGAATTTTCGTAATTTAATCCATCTGTTGAATCTTAATTTAATGGCAGCAATAATTTCAGAGAAGTCTTTCCCTGTTTCTGGTAACATGGTCTTAAAATGTATGCGATAGCCATTTTCATCCAATTGGTAAAGTTTGAGCAATAAAGCTCTGGCATCTTCATAGGTAGTCCTACTGGGACCGTCAATGGTACGAACTGAAGTTAGTGCATCCCATGTGACGAATTCCATCACTCTACTGCACCTTTCAAATTTATCAATTTCATGTGCTTCACACGCAGTCTGAAAACGATTAAGGAAGCAAGAAATATCATTTACGTTAGGTTTGAAAGTAGGCAGACGAAATCTGACATATCTGAAACATGTTTGTTTGAGGAACTTTGACCCTCAGAATTGTTTTGTTTACTATTTAGCAACTTGAGTTTTTCAAATTCTAAAGATATCATCTTTTCATCGTGTAATCTTTTTTTTATCTTCTGCTTCCATCGCAAGTATTTTAAGTTTGTCCTTATGCTCAAGTATTTTGAGTTTCTCTTGGCTGGCTAAATCTTCAGCCCTTCTCTTCTCAGCTAATTCTTCAGTTCTTATTCTCTGGCCAGTTCTTCAGTCCTGTGTTTCTGATATTCAGACATAGCAAAGTCGTTTATGGCTTCTCCATCCATGGCAAAGGCTTTGCCCTGTTTAATAAAATAGTCCAAGGTAGCCATTTTGTATCAATGTATCCGACTTTCTTAGTTCATAAAGTATTAACTAATTGTCATATTTTTATAATCAATAATATCAATGTCAATTAACAATGCAATAAATCAATGGTAAGGAAAAAAATAATGAAAAAGACAACAAATAAAGATACAGATAAGACAAAATAAGACACTAACAGTAAGCAACCGAAGAGAACAATGTCAAACTCAAGAGGAAAAATACAGCAAATTGGAACACACTTACTGCTAACTAAGAACAACACAGGACGAAAAACACGGTGTATAAACATAAAATTTATATATAACTGAGAGACAGCAAGGAGAGACCAACAGATACGAATAAAACTACTACAACTAAAGCAAAAAATCCTTTACAACGACAACACACAGAACACAAGACGGCACACCTATACAGACAGTGGTCGCAGAAAACCAGTCAGAGGACCTAAGTCGCACGGCGGATATCAGCCGGAAATTCCACTGATAGAAATCTACAAGGAAAACTAACGACACATCCGGTGTGAGCCCATTGAATCAATGAGATGAAACTCTTGCACCGAACCACCTCCCAACCAAACCCACAGGGACAAACAAGATAACAGAAAGGTAAAGAAATAACATGCAAGAAATAAGAACGAGCTCAAACCAATTTAGCACAGTTCACAAAAAATGCACATAAAGCCATTTAGCTGGTTGCCACGGATGGTGGATCTGTCGCACAGCGTCTCCTGGACAGGTTGTCAGTGCAGCAAGGGCACATCACAGTCGAGCAGAAATAATGTAGCTACTGGATATCAAAATAGAGCAGGAATCACGACATCATTGCAGTTTTTTCCAGCAAGTTCAACTTGATAACGTTGGGCCTTAAAAACTTCACAAAACAGGCGTGTAGCAGCAGCCTGATCAATAATACGTACATCAGAACTTGATTTAAAACTAGGCGCATTCACTGGGACTCTGCTGTAACGTCTTTCTTCAAAAACACACAATAATTTTACCACTTGTACAATGAGAAGAAAAATGTCGTGGCATTCATGTATTTCCGCCCGCATCGATTTAATAACGTGCGCTGTGATGTCCTTCTCCAAATTTTTAGACTGTGACCATATGTAAAACCGTCAGCAACTGGTTGGTATGAACATGCTGCTTATCAAGTGTTGCTTAGTCTTCATGAATACTTGATTGCCTCCGCAGGGGGAGTCTGTTGTCAAGCCATTCATGGTGTGTTTAAGGCTACTAGCATGATCGTCTTGAAAATATCTATAGAAACTTACAAGAAAACTTGAATTCCTTTCGTACCAGATTCCAGCGTGAGGCCTAATGCAGCGGTGATCTCTTGTTTAGTTTGAAGGGCTGATAAAATAGACTTTTGTTTATTTATGTAGTTCCATATCAGTTTCTGTCGCAAGTGAGTGAAGTGTTACAGACTTCACTTTAATAGGTCCAGCTAGATGTGGGTTACCTGTTCCTTTCGTCCTGCCTTTACCTTCCCTAAGTCAAAAGCAGAGTCCATGTATCTATTTACTACTGTGTAGATTGGAGCGTGACTTTACTAAGTTATGAATCCCAAAACCCGGAAACTCTGCCGCGAGAGACTACCGCTCTAATGTCTCAGCCAATGGGATGTTTTAGTGCATGTACTAGTTGAGGTGCTTTGTCTTATCTATTACATACGGCAACAAAGTTGCATACGTTACGACCTGAAAACCGTTATCAAAGGATAAACCCATAGAAACCGTACAGATAAGACGGAGAGAATTATCAAAATACATAAATCATAACACAGTGGATTTTTTCACTGAAATTCTCATATAGATTTATCATGTGTTAACATCCATGCTAGTATAGGGCTAGTATCACTTATTTACATTTTCAATGAACTTAGATTAGTTTTCACTTTTTTTTCTCTTCCATTCCCCTGCTTTTACACCCGACTACGACTTTTATCTCAGTAAGATTTACACTACCAGTTTGTTCTCGTATGGTACGTTATCATAGACTTACTGTAGCTCCGCTCATTTTCTTAATACTGATTTGTGTGCAACCAGAGTTATGTTGTCGTGGGTCCATGTAGGTAACGTCAAAGTTCTACGACCTACTTCTGATTACGCTGAGGTAACACAAGAAAAATAAAGATTAATGAAGTACCAAACACCATAAAATGCAAATGTTTACAGTAATTTCTAACGCACATAATGAATGGAGTGTTTTGAATGGACACATCCGGGACATGAAATGAGCCAGTCATTTACATTTTTATTGCGATTTTTGTTTCAAACAGATAGCACGAACGGTCGTTGTTTACTTATTACATGCCAGTTTAAGTACTTCCTCGTTCAAAACGATAACAACATTCTTACGACAATTGAGTGTTCTGGGTAAATACCAGGAATGTTACAGAAATAACAAAATATATATGTGTGTTCTTGTCGCATCGCTATGGTTTGATAGATGTATTATGGATATGGCATATGGAATATTATCAAAAGATCTATTTGAGGTGGGGGCGAGAAGAAGAGAAGGCGATCGCATTGACTTCGTTCCCTAATATCTCGACTAAGAAAGAGCCCCCAACCTCCCAAATTATGAGTTTACCTACATCTAAATACTTAACACATGTAGCACTAATAATACTACTAAATAACGAAGTAAGGATGATTGTGAAAGACAATTCACACATAAAATGTAAAAAATGTAGTTAATTAAAATGTAATAGTGAAATTACTTAAATAATGAAATGATGATGATATATACTAAGTGTTACCCCACTGAAAAGAGTAATCTACAGAGTCCGTAATCCTTTTAATTTCCTCCACTGTATGATTTGTCAGTACCGATTGTTCATCAAGAACACATTTTCAGTGTGTGCGTTACCTCAAAGATGGGTAATTACTGTTGTAACTATCACTGGCTTCACTGGAATGCTTCAAGAAATGTCTTCTGGTTGAAGTAGGCTTCGGGAAAGGAAGCTTTATTAAATGCATTTTACGTCCTGCAATACACGTTTTGAGTAGATGAATTCACATCATGCACTGACTCGTGAACGACTGAGCTTGGTTCAGGCAATACGCTTGTCAGTGAGTTGAACTTGATATAATGGATGAATCAATTTGTGAGTACATGAGCTTGATAAACAGACGAATACGATGCTGGCGTCACCGACGTGTACACACGAGAGCTTGAATATATTTCCTTGTAACTGAGGAAGTTTATGATGTGCTGTCTTACAAATTCTGCTATCTGGGCATAGGCTTACTAGCCAATCGCTTAGTGAGTAGACTCAGATTAGGTTTTTGCAGGACTGAAGACACGAAGTGGTGTAATAAATTTCACGTCTAATATAAATAGTTGACTTTCTCGAAAGTTACAAATAGATTACACTTATTCCAAATTCTAAATATTCTGAAATCCAAGTACAGGCATTATTTTATCAAGGTAAGTCTTTAGAGATGATAGTGCAGATATAATGATAAATTAGATCCACATATATCCTGGGTTGCAGACCTCTGCTCTACATGCTGGAGACGCTGATGATCCAAGTAACAAAAGAAGGACAACAAAATATAAGAAGTAAGCAGACGATAAGTGAACCAGAAGATAGGTTAGAGGTGGTTGAAAAAAAAGATGAAGATAGAACAAGAGTAAATAAATTTAAGACATACATAAATAGAATAAAAAGAGCTGACAACACCTGCATGCAGAAAATAAATAATGTATCATAAGAGAAGTCCTGGTTGGCTGGATTGAGGTATCCTGCTCTAGTTACTGAACACCTGGAGTGAAGCATAGAAGAATGTAGAAGTGTGTTCAGTCATTCAGTCAGTCCTCTCCCCACCCCAACAACATTCCCGTCCCATGTGGAGCATGGATCTACAGTAGCTGGTCTCCTGTCATGAATCCTGCACCTCAGCATAACGTGATTTAGCAGCTCTAGTTTATCTAGCAATTTGTTTTTAAACGGCGATGTGGCCTGTCCCATACAATTACATGTTGTGACATGGTGTTTTAATCTTATTTTTTCTTAATTTCGATTAATCACCTCTCACCTCTCTCTCTCTCTCTCTTTCTCTCTTTTTCTCTCTCTCTCTCTCTCTCTCTCTCTCTCTCTCTCTCTCTCTCTCTCTCTCTCTCTCTCTCCCTTTCGCTCTGCTCTCTTTGTATATTTCCTTTAATTAAAAGAAATATTAGAAGAGCAGAATATCATTAGATGATTTTCATTTGCCTTCCCTCATCCACCCATCTCAGGAGAGAGCCTACCCTGTTCAACTTACCTGTTGGTTATAATTAGGGCATTCATTGTAATTTTATGTTCAACTTTATGGTGACATTATAGCATACAATTATCTGCAAGTGATATACGAACATGGCATTTTTTTATATCTATGTTGGTTCATTTATTATATCCTTGGGTTGTTGTTGCATTCATTTATAGTTGTGGTTCTTTTTTCTTTACAGTATATTTCATTTAATGGTTAGAATGGATCCCAATTGTTGTGCCAGTCCCTGAGACCCATGTGACATTTAGTGACTGTCCTTCACTTTATCTGTGTAATACTTACTTACTTACTTAGTCGTTCCCCTTCTACCGTGAGGTGTAGAGGTAAAAGGTAAAGGAACCCGTTACACGCCCATTGAGGCATATTGGGAATATGGTGTTAGGCCCATATTATCTTGACCGTCGGCACACTAGGAGTGATGTGGTCGGCATCACGCCGGCCGCCTTAACCTTCCCAGAGTTGCTCTGGTACCCATTTGGGGCTGGGTCGACCCAGGAGCCGTTTGTGGCCTAAAAAATTCCCGCCTCATCTGGGGATCGAACCATAGACCACTGCGCTAGGAAGCCAGTGCACTAACCACTATGCTACCGCGTGTAATACTTTTATAATTCTATTCTTCATTGATGTGTTTAATTACATAAGTATACCAACACTTTTGACAGAGAATCTAGACCGAACTTGTCCTGGTCTTTCCCAGCGTATCGTCCTCATCACTAGATTCTAGGATTTGTATTTGTGATCAGGTGCACAAGCACAAAGAATTTGCACTATTTTCTTCTTTTTTTTTACCTTTTTCTCTTTGTTTCTCCATGTCATTCTCAGTTGTTAACTCTCTTAAATTTTCTCACTTTAATATATCCCGTTACTTTATAAAACATGGCAGTTATTAATGCTTAACGTGTCTGCATACAATATTAGAGCTAGTTTGTTGTATGTCTCTATTAGATCCAGCAGTATATTATCATCTTCTTTATGTTTTTATAGTGTGTAACGTGAATGAGGATGCAGAAACAAAAAGTGACGTCATTGAGAATCTCCACAAGGAAGAAGGAGATGATGGATTTAATGATTGTGGCTGTAATATCATAGATTCTGATTTTATCTTGTGTGACATCTCAGGCTACAGGTATATGTATGATAGATGTCTTCACTGTACTTAGTGTTTTAGTTGGTTGTCTTCAAATGACATGTATTGATGACGTTAAGTAGGGGATGTAAGAAGTTTTTCTATACTTGATACAGAATGAATTAGTTGAACACAAAGAAGTGTATATAGGGATTCCTCCACACGCGGAATTAAGTGTCCCATGTATTTCGATGTAAATTTGTTTTTAAAGTAACCATTTATTTTTCAAAAGAAGGCAATTTGTAAAACAATTATGTCCTTTAGCAAATATGCAATCAAATAACTAAAATCTTTAAATGTGTCGAAATAGTACATAATATAGGCGATGAGAGGGAATTACGAAAAAGCAAACGAGCCGAATTGTCACATATGCACTAATTAAAGTATCTATTTCCTACACCAAAGACGATCTTTCGGTGATGACGGGTCACTATAGATCAGACACTATTTTAGACAACACAGTCTATGAGGCCGTCGTCATGTCAATGAAAGATGTACGTCATACAATCAATAAAATACATCACTAGGCTAAAGACAGCATTTACTTCTTGTTCTGAAATCTGTCTTGATTACTTTCCTTTGATCATAAGTTAGGCCAAAAGTGATTTCCTTTTAAAGGTTTTTCATTACGAAATATTGAACTGAACGAAGAAACGAATGAAACACAGAAACAGTGAGAGAAGAAGACGTGAACTCTTTGGGATCCAACATTTAAAAGCCAAGCCTTGAAAAGGACTGTAAATCTATTTTAGCTAGTATTGCGCAGTCCTGACATGGACTTCTAGCTGCGTCACGCTGTTCAGGCTTGTGTAGGTTATGTTTAGTTGGCACAAACTTTCAGTTATCAGCACAGGGTTTAGAGTAACCAGACGAACACATCAACAGGTAATTCAAAGACAATGATAACATTAATATTGAAATATGAAAGCAATTTACATAACATCAATATACTTGTAACTCAACGAATTATATAAGCTTAACATACCCTTCAGACAGAATATTACGGACTGAACATATCACTTATGCAAGTCTGCTAACAAGCAGGACAGTTTTTTTTCTGAGTTATGGGATGTGTATATGTGGCTACGACAAGTGTGTGACAGTCCTCTTGATGTCTTTTCAGCTATAAATAAAATTGTGAGAGTGCAGAATTAAATCTGAGTGGTCTGATATACACAATAAAGATCTAACCTTTTCCTTCTCGGAGGTCCGCTCTTGAGTTCAGTTTTTTGCTGGTGATGTAAATTACAGTTTCCGCTTAGACACATGTTCTAAATGTCTACATGCTGAAACAGAACATATTTTTACGCGATAGTTTGTACGTTCTCAATTCCTTTGAGAACCTCAACGCGTTGGACACTATGTTCACAATTTCAAAAAAATTACAATTGATCCTTATATCAGAACCTTTTCACATGTTTATTTTGTTCGTCAATTTCTTGGTCGAACTTCGAAAATTGTTTAATTTCTCTGATCTCAGTCAGTTTACAGACACACACACACGCAATCACACACACACACACACACACACACACATATATATATATATATATATATAATATATATATATATATATATATATATATATATATATATATATATATATATATATATATATACTCTTCAAAAGAAGTTAAAGACCAGTAGGTGAAAATGACCCAAAAATAATAAAAACTATAAACATTACATTTCATAAGCAATTTATCTGACATCGATTTTTCTCGAACGACAAACATTCAACACGTGTTGCATGTGCCACCAGCATACCGTGTGGCTAGTGTTCAGCTCAGCAAGCACGCTGAAAAAATGCTGCTGAGACGCCAAAATGTGGGTGTTTTTAATGATGTCTGAGCTTGAAAAAAATACCTGCTATTCCAAAAATGCGTGATGCATGTGAGAGACTATAGTGTTGGTCTTGAGCTGTACTCACAAAATTGTCTTTATAAGCAACACAAGTGCTGCATAACCATTGCACAACAATATGCCTCAACGACGAAAGCTGAGTGTTGTGGATAAAGGAAGAGCCATTGCGTGATTGCAAGAAGGTCTTTCTGTCCGAAATGTCGCTCAGAGGCTTGCATGAAAATAGTGTTGATTGTCACTGATAAGCTTGTCATGTTATATTTTGATGTGCTGTGTTTTTATTGTTCATTTTCATTCCACTTTGCACCCTTAATAAAAATGGTCCTTAACTTTTTTTGAAGGGTATATATATATATACTGTTCAAAAAAAAGAAACGCATAGCTACTGAAGGCACACACAGAGCCATAATTTTGACATTCAATAATTTTTTTAATTTAATGAGTTAATTGTTCAAGTTGCACACAAGAATACCTTAGGGTTCAACCAATCAATTGACAGTTGTTTTGCATCTGGGTCACGAGAGTTTTTTGGCGTACTGGCTTTCCCGTTAGTATGGCGTGTGGCCTCCTCTTGCATCGATCAGCGACTGGCATCTCCTGAACATGGATGCGATCAGACGTCTGATGTGGGCCTGTGGGATGGCTGCACACTCTTCCTGGAGTGCCTGGAACGGATCACGACGATTGGCTGGAGCAACGTATCGGCGACAAACACGTCTATGCAGCGCATCCCACAGGTGCTCAATCGGACTCATGTCTGGAAACAGGGATGGCCAGGGAAGGGTGAGAATTTTGTTGGCAGTCAGGAACTGCGTGGTCAACCGTGCACAATGGGGTCTGGCGTTGTCCTGTTGAAATACACAGACCTTTGGGCAGCCAAAAGTGGAAGGACATGGGGTCGAAGAATTTCATTGACGTATCGTTGCGCATTCAAGCTTCCTTCAATGTGCACCAACTGACTCTTCCGTCGTAACTGATCATTCCCCACACCATTGCACCTCCCATCACCTTGCGGTGGAGCTTTATCAACGCAATTTTGGGCAAAACGTTCATTTTGCCTACGGTTGACCCTACACCGTCTATCATGACGCTGCAACTAAAAAGAAAGATTCGTCACTAAACCAGACACGTCTCCATTGATTGTCAGCTGCCCAGGGACGATAATGTTGGCCCAAAGAAGTCGATTTTGGCGATGGCGGCGCGTAAGGACAATTCCTCGGTAAGGTCGCTGTGCCCAAAGTCCAGCGTCATGCAGTCTATTCCGGACAGTTTCGTCAGACACATGACGTCCTGCAGGCAATGACTGGACAGTTGAGGAAGCTGTTGTAAACCTTTCTCTGAGGTGACGAAGCCGAATAAAGCGATTCTCCGCTGCTGTTGTCACTCTGGGTCAACCACTGCGATGCCGGTCTTCAAATGAGACAGTGGCTTGGAACCGGTGCCAAAGTCGACTGATGGTACTCTGATGCACGTTTAGATGCCTGGCAACCTGACTTTGACTTTCGCCTGCATGCAGTCGGCCCATAGCAATATTCCTTAAATTTATCTATAGAGTCATACATGTCTGCTTGAAAATGAATTTTTTTGGGTAGCGTTATCCTTTTATAGGGTTTCAGTTGCGTAGTCAGTGAATAGTGTTCACCCCAAATTTTGTTGCTTTCACGTGCGCACAACATGAGCTGTTGTCAAAAATTCCGTCATAAACACTATTGACCACTGCGTTGTAACGATTACAAAAACTAACGCAATTCAGGCCAACACGTGCATTTGACACTGTAAAGAACACTTGAGGCTGGTTTTTATACACCGTAGCACCAAATTTTACTTACAAATTCATAAAAACGCGCCATCGGATAGCTATGTGTTTCTTTTTTGGAACAGTTTATATATATATGTATATATATATATATATATATATATATATATATATATATATATATATATATATATATATATATATATATATATATATATATATATATTGTAGTGGATTTGATGGTTTTGTATGGTTGTGATATTACTTAATGTGATGCATGAGGTCAGCTGTGAAGGCTCCTGAGATAAATGTAGCTGTGAATTGTCAGAAGGCCCTTCTTGCTACCACTACGACCTCACACCTATCTTTTTTTTTTTCTAATGAATGTGGCTACGTTAAAGTTCTAGGGTAATGATATGTAATGTGTTGTGGTAGTTTACATACACACACACAGATATTTAATAAGTCTAATAATATTAATAAAATGTTATGACACACTGAACTAACTCAAGCTGTGTAAATTTTTGATAATAAATTTTCTTTAAGTTTATTTGTTCTGAACCAAGGTTTTATTTTGGTCAGAACATATGAAAGGTTTTGCAATTATTAATGAAATGCATGAATATATGGCATAATAAATGAAAGGTGTGTACATATGTATTTTACAATACTAGTTAATATTACTACTGTTTATAGTTGTAATTTTTCTGGGAGAACGTTTAATGGATGTGCTGTTGGGGTGGCCTCATCACTCCCTGTCTATGGCGACTACACATTGTCCATTTATAGATGATATTATAATTGGTGTGTTAGAAATTAAGTTGGTGAGTATTCAGCAGTCCAGACGCTCACGTATCTTGAATGAGTAATCTGGTGCTGGAATCAGGTGGCCCCACCTCTCCGTGCTTGGGGGCAATATCAGGCTGCTCTGCCAAAATATAAACTGCACGGGTCCACTCTTGTAATATTCAACACCTCATTTGACACCACATTGGTGCCAAATAAAAACTCACAGTTCTGCAATAAAGTATTGGTCATGTGTCAGAATTCCATCCTCTAAACCATTTCTGGACACCACACCACACACAACAACAACACCACATAGACGGGTCAGATCTCTTTGACCATACAACACATCTTACCAAGTTGGTTTCACATAGGATAAGTTCCCCCAGACTACATATTCTGAAATATGTTCATTAGCTTCCTGCCATAGAATAGGATAGGTGATATGTTCCACTGATCTCAACACTTGATCTGTCCTTCATAATCCTTGCTGGAGTTTATGTATTTTATTTGTCTCTAGACCCTGAACTGGGGCGGGGGGTCTAGAGCGAATCCTTACTTGTTGTAAGGGATAGATTTTGATATGGCAGTATCAAATCACTCGAAACATTAAACAAATATTAAAAATATACAAAGAAATACTTTCAGTCTTACCAGAATTATGAATATAGAACACAGTTAATTGCTAGCAAAACTCAGCTGAGCCGCTGGCTTTAGTATGGCGTCCCTCTAAATATTTCAATTAGCTTCTGGGAATCACACCACTAAATAATTCACTGTGTCTACTAGGACAACTTATGACGAATGGCAAAAATGCGCGTCTGAGCGCCGATAATATATTCATCTATGGCCAATCACCGCCTTTTTTCCTTTTCACATTCAAACCTCCTACCAAAAAGTCATATTTTTTTTCCTTTTGATCTCAGTTCTCATCCCGTTCCAAGGGTAACGTTTTGCCTTCACGTCCAACAATTTAATTTCCATGGCGGGTGATGACCCGCGGCGTGGGCGATCATGTATTCTAGTAGCTTACGCATTAGTTTTTATCCCTACGTTGTATCATTGGAGATATTTTAACGTTGTATCATGGTTAATTTTATGACACATCTCCCCACTTGAAAACATGCCTACGGCAAGTTCTAAAACCAGTGATACACATAGATAAAATCTCCCCTCACGCCTGCCATTACTCTAATTTTGATCACAGGGGTGCCGACTGAGGAAATCTGCACCGACATTCAATTTGCCTGGGATATATTGGATACTAAACTGATAAGGTTGAAGCAATAAAGACCACCTCAGCAATCTTGCGTTTTCATGCTTAGCCTGAGATAAGAATACGAGAGGCTGATGATCCGTCTGGACCACAAAAGTCCTACCATACAGATAGATTTGAAACTTCTTTATTGCCCAGATTAACGCTAAACATTCTTTTTCGCTTGTGGAATATCCTTGTTCCGCCTTATTCAATTTGCGGCTGGCATAAGCGACTGGTTTCAGTTCCCCATCCCGTGAAGATGATCTTTGCAACAAAGCTGCTCCGAGTCCTACATTACTGGCATCTGTTCTTAAGACAAAGTCCTGTGTCAAATCCGGCAGTTTGAGAATAGGCTTGCTAGTGAGTTTTTCCTTTAAGTCTTGGAACGCTAATTCACTTTGCGCAGTCCAAATAATTTTATCTGGAAGTCCCTTGCGAGTCAGATCAGTCAAAGGAGCACAAATAGAGTTAAAATCTTTGATATATTTTTGATAAAATCCGCATAACGACACGAATGATCGCACGTCCTTTTTTGTTTGTGGTCTAGGTGCTCTCTGCAGTTTTTCCAAGTTCTTGGGATCAGGGGTCATGCTACCCTGATATACCGTGTGTCCCAAGAATTCCAACTCTTTGCATCCAATGCAACATTTCTGCTGTTTCACAAGGATGTAATGGGTATTCATGTGAGGTGAGTGGTTCCTTTTGCATTTGAGTTGCGATAGCTAAGGTCAGTAAGGGGGTGC